>OY804596.1:63497376-64097376 GCA_963680895.1 Fragum sueziense | reverse complement strand
ACTCATGACCTTTTGATCTGATCAATCTGAAAATCAAACTCATACATGATCTTATAGTCCCTAAGATTGTGATCAAGTTTTGTCTTGATTGGTCAATAATTGTAGATGCTAGAGTGTAAACAAAGTCAAAAACAGTCGAAAACGGCAATTTTGTCAAATTCAAGGGTGTTTAACTCATGACTTATTGATCCGATCAATCTGAAAATCATACTCATACAAGATCTTATAATTCCTAACATTGTCTCAAAGTTTTGTCTTGATTGGTCAGTATTTGTAGAAGTTAGAGTGTAAACAAAGTCGAAAACAGTCGAAAATGTCAATTTTGTCAATTTCAAGGGCACATAACTCAAGACCTTCTGGTCTGATCAGACTGAAAATCAAACTCATCCGAGATCTTATGGTCACCAACATTGTGTCAAAGTTTTGTTTTGATTGATAAATAATTGTAGATACTAGAGTGTTAACAATGTCAAAACTAGCTATTTTTCGCATTCAAGGGCAGATAACTCCGGACTTTCTGGTTCGATCTGACCCATAATCGAACTCATCCGAGATCTTATGGTCATACATGTTTTGACCAGGTTTGGTCAAGATTGGCTTATATTTGTAGATGCTAGAGTGTTAACACGAAATTGTGGACGGACGGACGGACAGACGGACAGACGGACGACGGACAAAAAGTGACCACAATAGCTCACCTTGAGCACTTCGTGCTCAGGTGAGCTAAAAAGACTTGTTGGAAAAGGAGAAATAATTCAATACATCCCCACTCAAATTACCAAAGTGTTAATCAAGATATCATCAAAATGTGGGAATAAAGACAGTAAATAGCAATCTCTTTAGACAAACAAAAATTCACCAACAAGATTCTTACGGACAAGATTCAGCAGCAGAGGACGGAAAGTTCGTGGACAGCACTTCGCTACATTTAGTGTTTTCAGGCGAAATTCGTGTAAAAATAAGCGTGACAATGACAAAATATGTAACTTACCGTCAATGTCATCTAATGTGCAATTATCGATAGAATTTGTAGACAGAAAATCGTTTCCTAGGTCCGGAAAAGTATCTTCACCAAGCGGCCAGCCGTTCGGGTCGGCCATGATTGTTGTTCTGTCGAAATGACACCACGCTCTCTCAGCCAATCAAAACGCCTCGTTCGATGGGGTGATCTCAAAAGCTCGTTCTACATGTATTTGACCCGGAAGGGAAATCCCAGTGAAACGTGTTCTAAAAATAGACTGTGGATTGAAAAGCAAAAACCAATGACGTCACAAAGTTTGTGTATTGAAATTGCGTCGTCGTTTCGTTGCCTGTCAAATGATCCTGAGTCATAGACAGGATTAAAACACTGACTTTGCAAATTGCACTGGTAGTGAACTCGGACAAAGCGAGGAACATTTTTCATGAACACAAGGTACAGATACTTCATTGCACATCCCGATTTTTGTAAACAATACACGTGGCATTTTGTTTTACTTCTCTTTCCGTCTTTTTTAAAGGATGCACTCAAATGGAAGTTACTACGGTATGTAGATACTGTATGATTTATAATACGCACGAAAATATCAGTTTTATCGATCATTATTTTCAAATGGTATAAACGGATTGCAAGTGCACAAAGCGCATTTTGAGATCATGTGGGTTGATCTTAATCGCCCTAACGAAATTGTACGATATCACTGTTTATGTTTATCTATTTGCATTGCAAGTCAACAAAAAGACATACTCGTATAAATGTACAAATAAAGGCTGTAAATGGCAGTTTTCGGTGTCATGTCATTGAAAATCATTGTGCGGTTTCTTCGTGACAACGTTACAGCATGTTTGCGATGTTATCTTTTCCAGCTACGGTGTTTTATGAGCACATGTTTGATAAATTAATCGATTGCACTGGACTTAACGGCATATCTAAACATTTATCCGGTAATATCGCACTGATTTGAGCATCTAACCATGGATTTCCGGCATCATCATCATCATCATCATCGTCATCATCGTCATCATCATCATCATCATCATCATCATCATCATCATCATCATCATCATCATCATCATCATCATCATCATTTTGATCGTTACCTTGGAGTTTCACCGGTAAGATTTTCGTTATGCCTTCTTAAATTTGGTACAGGTGGAGAATAAGCTATCAAATGAGAACAAGATGGATCTTGATCAGACAGTGCACATGCAAAGTCTGATCTGGATCCATGTTGGTCGCAAAAGCCTAAATGAACGTTTCCAGATATATACTGAAATGTTTGTCATTACCATTTTCACCATTTATTCTAAGGAGGATCAACTGTTTCACACATCCCAGGCCCATACGAACAGTGGGACTCTGGAGCCACCCCCCCCCCTTCATAGTTGGCAAAAATGCCGGATTTTCATCATTTCACATTTAGAACTTATGGCAAATCTAATTTAGTCCCCCCCCCAATATTAGACACTCTCCCAGACAGGGCCCATATGGAATTGCTTTCTACGGGCATACATTCTATTTAGTATACTAACGGGAAAAGTTTCCTTTCTAATTCACATCTTGACTGCAAACGGTACATGAATAAAATGTTACAAATGCACATTATTTTAATCTTTTACTTTCAATAATTGTCAATTTATTACTATACTTGTTATTACCGTAACAATTCCTGAAAGTGGATAAGGATAAGATTCGCGTTTACAAGACATTTTCGAGTGTGAACACAGTTTGTATTAATACATGCTATGCAATTGTCCTTAGAAAACAATAGATTCTGTCTAACCCACTGAAGGTAATGTTGTCAATAACATCGTAGTAAGACTATGGGTATCGCAAGACGTCTGAAACGGATGGTCTAATCCGTTAATCAGCCTTTACTGCTGATAGAACTCAACTCAGGAAGCAATCTATCTGTAACGTTTGCCTTTTTCTGTCGATTTCACAGGTAGTCGTTCCGATAATGGTTGTCTTGTCGGAATGACGTCACGTGTAGACGTTGGATGTGTTGGAATCGTCTCAAAATTGTAGCATGGCAAGTAAATCGAAAACAGTCTAATTAATGGGGTAATTCGACTGTTTTCGATTTACTTGCCATGCTTCAATATCTTGTATTTATTTCGGTACATTTATGAATAATCCTAAAATTGGCGACCATTTGCATTAGACAAGTGGCTACTTTCTTATGACGGGGGTATATTTGTGCTAGATCTACTATAATTAAATCCATTTGTTTCAATATTTTAGATTTCTTAAAGATAAAATGTTGAAAAAAAGACGTCTCACTACATTTCTCCTGAAACAAAAGTTTATGTTCATGATCTGTTTTCATGACTTTATAACATCGCCGCCAAACAATACGACGTCGTTCCCGCGTTTTGTGTAATTGACGTTGAAGTGCGTATAGCTTATTGTCGTACAACTTCTACTTTTTCAATGTTCAGTTTAACCTCTTAACAATACAATGTCCAATAGGATATACAAACTAAAAGCAAAATTAAAATTAGCATGTTTTTGTGTATATTATTATACGCATGGGACATGTTTCCATGGTGGTTTCTTTAATTTAGGACGGTGGAACTTTCCTAATTCTATATATTTAATTCTTATACCTATGTATATATATGTTTTAAGTTCTGCTTTGAAAGGTCACACTAATACTTTATGTACAATGACTTTGTAAATATGACAGTCCAAAAAACTTTCAGAGAGTTTTCAAGAGAATTTTCGTCGCTATGCATTCTGACTTTTGCATTTTTCCCAATATTATTGTTGACAGATTACGTCAAAATCATTGTTTGGGAAAGGGTTAAAATGTTTCATTTGTATAAAATGTCGTAACTACAGCTTCAAACAAGCTCTAGTTGCGACGTTTTACATTTACATTTATGGAATGCCATCGTTTGTCCGAAATTAATCACTGCTTTCTCGATAAAATTGATCCCTATTCAAAGACGAAGCAATGTAATACATTATGTATTAATTTACCGAAACAGTTTCCCCCAATTAGAAAGGTTTATAAAAACATTGAATCAAAAGAAGAATAGATCTATACTGAAAATAATTTGGCTCTTTTTTTTCTTGATATTTTTCTTTCATATTTTCTTATTTAGTATACGCATTTTAACTTCTCAACATATAAAATTAATGTATTTTGACATCTAGAGCAGTCAGCTAGACAAATTGGCGGACGGGTAGAAAAACGGACGGACGGGCAAGCGAAGCACTATCTATATGGTGGTCATTACTGAAAGCCTTCTAATTGGGGGCTGCAATACCAGATAGGCCTATTGTTTTGGAAATGTTTATTGTATACCATTAATTCGTCTTTGAAAAAGAATAAATTTTATCTACTATATATAGACCTAGTGACGGTTTTTTTTTTCGGACAAACACTAGTGCTTCGCCGGTGTAAATCTAAAACGTCACAAACTCAACTTTGTTGAAGCTGTAGTTACGGGATTTTATAACAACACCTACGATTTATCCATATTTAACCGAAAACCCATTCTATTGTTAAGACAAAAGTCATTGCAATTCGAACAGCTATTGAAAATGTTCACGGTATCATGAATAAACCGTACAAGTCCCCCTCAAAAACCGTTAACTACGATTTTCACATCGGAAAAAAACTTCTACTCCAAGAATTGTAATACCAACTTCAGAATCAGTCAGATAAATAAAATAACAAAACTAACAATAGCCTCTAGGTGTCTCACCGATACGTCCATATTGTTTTGGGCGGATAAACACGTGCAAATCGTTGTGTACATGCTCAAACTAGTAAAACTGGTTTTTAAACGCGCATTTAAACATGAAGTATCTGTACCTTGTGTTCATGAAAAATGTTCCTCGCTTTGTCCGAGTTCACCACCAGTGAAATTGTATCGGCAAAGTTATTTGATCATTTTGATACAACTAGTGACAACGAAAATAACCGAAATCAGAAATGTCGCTGACAGTGAAGGCATTTCTAGAATTAGAGGGACAGGCGAATGCGGAAATCAGGAGGTTTCAAGTGCCAGCTGATGTTTCTAGCAGTTATGCCTACTTGTCAAAAAAGATTGCCGACCTCTTCCCGTCATTGAGGGAGGGATCTTTCTCTCTCTACTGGAAAGGTAAATATTATGTTATTTTTAATTTGTACTATCAGTGTCTCTAGTGAGTTGATTTTTGCACTTTTTAGTAAATTAAGTTTAAGTTTTGTATGACCAATAGATCTAGGCTTGTTTTGTAACTAGAGCCTCTAGTAGAGGAAGGGGTCAAAATTCAGAAGAAATCCATACAACATGGCATCTTTTGCGCTTTTGGCCAGTGCGCTATTGAGTCAGTACCTAACCGTTTCCTCTTTAGGCCCTAACTACCGTACGACTTTGAAAGGCTTCGATCATTGGCAGAGGGATTCAGTGGAGGATCCAGGATTTCTGCAATGGAGTTCTATTAGATCTATACAAAGTTTGGGGGTGGGGTTCGTTTTCCTACAGTTATACAATTTTTGCTGAATTTCTGCATGAAAATGAAAAAAAAATGAGCTTCAGTGGGATTCTGTTCAACCATATCACATGAAAAACTCAGACAAAATTATTCTGATAACCTCTTTTAGATCAAATTTGACAGGGGGAGGGTGGGTAGTCGAGACCCCAGACTCCCCCTCTTGTTCCGCATTTATAATTTATAAAGCTGGAGTTTCAAGGTTTTGCAAAGGCACGGTCGATATGGAGGTATTGCAAATGACTAAAAAATAAATGTTGCCTATGAATTGAGACAGAAGAAAATATTGGGGGAAATGTAGAAAATGCTGGTTATCTAACACATATTAAAATGTTTTTCCAAGTTTTCTCCTGTGGGCCATGCAAGTGCAGGACTTGTTTAGGAAAGGATGGATCAGTAAATTGATTGATAATGTACAGTTCTTGCCAATTTTGGCGAAACAAGACCTACTGGTTTTTATGTTCCTAATAGAAATAAGTAGAGACAAGAGCCGTCAGAGACGGACAATGCTCCCCGAATAAGGCATTGTCACAATAAATGTATGCTGTGCAGAGCTAAGATTAAGCTAACAAATGTTAAGCCCCCTTTTTCCATGACATATTTTTTATACACACATTTCAAATAGTTTATTGTCAAGGTCATTTGATTTGCTACTTAAATATGAAGTTTCATCAAATTCTGACCATTAGACTAGGAGAAATTAGAGAAAAACTGTATTTTACCTTAAGTCCCTTTTTCCCATGACAAGGCCTAAAATCCAAAAACTGGGAAAATTGCATCGGCATTATGTCATAGGGAATTCACATGGTAAGTTTCGTTTGATTTGGCCCAAGGGTTATGGAGAAATCGCTTCGGACGGACGGACGGACGGACGGACAGGACGGATGGACAGACAAAGCGGCGACTATATGCTCTTCCTTCGGGGAGCATAAAAACATTGAAGCAAAAAGAGGAAATACTAATAAACAGCATTTCTCCTTTTGCTTCAATTTTTTTCTGTGCTGCATGGTAAAAAATCTAATTGTTATCAACAATCCATTGTGCTCTTAAAAAACTAGCAATTTTACCCGTCTCCAAATTTGACCTTTGACCTCGATGACCTTGACCTATCCGGGGCTGACCTTTGACCTCGATGACCTTGACCTATCAGGGGCTGCACTCCACCTAATCCCGTCCCGTAAGCAATCCCGTCCCGTAACCCGTAAAAACGATAAATTTGACCTTTGACCTCGATGACCTTGACCTTTCAAAAAATGAACCCCTCAAGCTAATATCCGAGGCCGCCCTCCACCTTCCCTCCAAGTTTGGTGAAGATCGGCCCAAGGACCTGGGAGGAGTAGGGGAACAAACAGACAAACATTGCTCAAATTAAAGTATGATGTGTGAAAATGACTGTGTTTCAATTTTTTGACCTCGATGACCTTGACCTATCCAGGGCTGACCTTTGACCTCGATGACCTTGACCTATCCGGGGCTGCACTCCACCTAATCCCGTCCCGTAACCCATAAGCAATCCCGTCCCGTAACCCGTAAAAGCGATAAATTTGACCTTTGACCTCGATGACCTTGACCTTTCAAAAAATGAACCCCTCAAGCTAATATCCGGGGCTGCCCTCCACCTTCCCTCCAAGTTTGGTGAAGATCGGCCCAAGGACCTGGGAGGAGTAGGGGAACAAACAGACAAACGTTGCTCAAATTATAGTATGATATAGCAGCTGCTTTCTTTAATATGACGGACAAAAACTCAACCCATTACTAGACAGACAGAAATTTACACTGGTCCAAATTCAAAGATGTTTAAAGATGTAACATACAACAACTTTAAAGGGGGAATAACACTTAACATCTTGCACATTTTCCGAGAACTTCGTACAAAAAAATAAATATATATTATTAAAATATGGTCTTTAAATTGCATATATGCCAAATCTTAGCTTTCTACCTTGTGTATTGGCGTAGATGTCGACGGATTTAAAACCCCATGATTTTTTGTCGGGGGGGGGGGGGGGGGGGGGGATAAAAATTATAATAATAAAACATATGGGTTTTAAATCCGTCAACATCCTAGCCAATACACAAGATAGAAAGCTAAGATTTGGCATAGATGCAATTTAAAGGCCATATTTTCATAATATATATTTATTTTTTGCACGAAGTTCTCTGAAAATTTGTAAGATGTTAAGTGTTATTCCCCCTTTAAGTAATAGAAATTTAACACTTTTGTCGTTCAATGTAGAAAATATCATGGTAAATGAAGAAATGATACCAAAGCATTTATCTTGAGGGTCATCAAAAAGTGTCAATGTGTGGGGATGGGTTCATGTAAACATGACCAAATGTTTCTTTATTTGAAAGTTAAGTTATGCTATAAAACTGTTGAATTTATCACTTCGCTAAATGATAATAATATTGTGAAAAACAAAAAAAATACCACATGTAATATTACCTAGACTTCCGTAAAGCCTCAAGGCATTCAATAACTTTAACCCCCCTCTTGGCTATGTAATATATTAATTGATTTATTTTACATGTATTTAATCAATTTTTCTACAAATATCATTTATTTTACTTCATAATAAATAAAACTCGGTGAGACAATTCAAATGAATCCAAAACATATGGTTTGATGAACATTTAGTGACATACATGTATTTCATTTTGAAATGCCGTCAGAGTACCATCACCCATATTATCAGTTATTATATCTCTACTATATATCTATTTTCAGACCCTGATGGTGATTCTATTGTGTTCTCCACGGATACAGAATTGCTGGAAGCCCTCGGGTTTGTGAATGACTCCCTCTTTAAGGTCTACATCCGAAGCAAGACTGGTATGTTTATAGGTCTACCTTAATTACCCTAATACCTTTAGGATATTTTCCATCAATATTTAAATTCCCTTTGAATAAAAGTTTCAAACTTTCTTAAACATTAATTGTCATATACACTGTAAAAACCAAGAATTTTGAATTTGTAAGTTAAGAAGGCTTTTCAAAATACAAACTATCATGAATTGGTTTTAAAGCCCTATGTTGTCTAGCAGAGGAACATCAGATAAGAGGGATAAAGACATTCTAGAGTTGTTATTTCAAATTAAAACCCTATGTTGTGGGTACTCATTGGAATTGTCTCTATGTGAGACAATTCCAATGAGTACCTACAATGTAGGGTTTGATGAACAATTTATGAAAGAAATTCATTTTGAAAAGACATTGCCCCCCCCCCCCCTTTATCTCAAGCTCTGTTGTAGACAATCAATAGATTGAATTTGCTTTGAATTTCAGGAGCCAAGCCTGAGACCCCATCTACATCTCAAGGACAAGGTCAAGGCCAGCAGGGGGAGGGAGAGCTCCATGTGGGCGTGGTCTGTGATGGATGCGAGGGGCCCATTAGGGGTACAAGGGTCAAGTGCCTGGAGTGCCCCGACTTTGACCTGTGTACGCCATGCGATCAGAAAGGGATGCACCAGCAGCATAACATGATGAAGATCACGCAGCCTGTGCAGGGAATGTGGGCCTTCCCCCCACCCCCTCCCCCACCCCCTCATAGCATGAGAGGACCCTTCATGCACCCGGGACACCCAAGACCAGGAGAGGTGGGTAGTTTAACCCTTTCCCAAACGACAAAATTTTAGAGTGATCCACTTCAAAAACTGCCACAAAAGACAAAATAAACTAAAGTTATTAAAGATGGATTTTTTGTAAATTATGAGAAAGAAAATATTGAGACAAAAGGAGAAACTGCTGGTTATCAGCAGTTTCTTCTTTTGTTTCAATGTTTTCCCAAACCTTTTCTATTAGGGACGTCAAAACCAGGTCTTGTTTGGGAAAGGGTTAAACCAGATTTTCTCCTTTTCCATCAATTATTTTTTTAAACTATCTGCTATAGAATGTACAGGGCATGTTAGGACTTTCTTGTGTATAAAGTCTTTATATATATAGTTCTATGTGTGTGAAGTTAGCTGCCAGTTGCCAGTTGCCAGTTGCCAATTCAATGGGCAACTGGCAACTGGCAGCTAACTTCACATCCAGTTGCCGATTCAAAAATGAACAAAATGTGAATTGGTAACTGGCAACTGGCAGCTAACTTCACACATGCAGCTGCCAATTCAAAATGCGCCCGAATAGGCAACCGGCAACTGGCAGCTGACTTCACACTTACAGATGCCAATTCAAAATGAATCGAAGCCCCGAATAGGCAACCGGCAACTGGCATCTAACTTCACACATGCAGCTGCCAATTCAAAATAAATCGGAGTCCTGAATAGGCAACCGGCAACTGGCATCTAACTTCACACATGCAGCTGCCAATTCAAAATAAATCGGAGTCCCGAATAGGCAACCGGCAACTGGCATCTAACTTCACACATGCAGCTGCCAATTCAAAATAAATCGGAGTCCTGAATAGGCAACCGGCAACTGGCAGCTAACTTCACACATGCAGCTGCCAATTCAAAATAAATCGGAGTCCCGAATAGGCAACCGGCAACTGGCAGCTAAGTTCACACATACAGCTGCCAATTCAAAATGAATCAAATTATCGAATTGGCAACTGGCAGCTGATTTCACACTTACAGATGCCAATTCAAAATGAATCGAAGCCCCGAATAGGCAACCGGCAACTGGCAACTAACTTCACACTTACAGCTGCCAATTCAAAAATAGATCGGAGTCCGGTAAAGACAACCGGCAACTGGCAGCTAACTTCACACTTACAGCTGCCAATTCAAAATAATGGATAAACAGTCATGAATCGTGTAATTTGAACTGGCAGCTAACTTCACATCCAGTTGCCTATTCAACAATGCACAAATAGTGAATTGGCAACTGGCAGCTAACTTCACACTTACAGTTGCCAATTCAAAATAAAGGATAAACAGTCATGAATCGTGTAATTCCAACTGGCAGCTAACTTCACATCCAGTTGCCTATTTAACAATGCACAAATTGTGAATTGGCAACTGGCAACTGGCAGCTAACTTCACACTTATAGCTGCCAATTCAAAATAAAGGATAAACAGTCATGAATCGTATAATTCGAACTGGCAGCTATAACTTCACATCCAGTTGCCTATTCAACAATGCACAAATAGTGAATTGGCAACTGGCAACTGGCAGCTAACTTCACACTTACAGCTGCCAATTCAAAATAAAGGATAAACAGTCATGAACCGTGTTATTCGAACTGGCAGCTAACTTCACATCCAGTTGCCTATTCAACAATGCACAAATAGTGAATTGGCAACTGGCAACTGGCAGCTAACTTCACACTTACAGCTGCCAATTCAAAATAAAGGATAAACAGTTATGAATCGTGTAATTCGAACTGGCAGCTAACTTCACACCCAGTTGCCTATTCAACAATGCACAAATAGTGAATTGGCAACTGGCAACTGGCAGCTAACTTCACACTTACAGCTGCCAATTCAAAATAAAGGATAAACAGTCATGAATCGTGTTATTCGAACTGGCAGCTAACTTCACATCCAGTTGCCTATTCAACAATGCACAAATAGTGAATTGGCAACTGGCAACTGGCAGCTAACTTCACACTTACAGCTGCCAATTCAAAATAAAGGATAAACAGTCATGAATCGTGTATATCGAACTGGCAGCTAACTTCACATCCAGTTGCATATTCAATAATGCACAACTAGTGAATTGGCAACTGGCAACTGGCAGCTAACTTCACACTTACAGCTGCCAATTCAAAATAAAGGATAAACAGTCATAAATCGTGTAATTCGAACTGGCAACTAACTTCACATCCAGTTGCCTATTCAACAATGCACAAATAGTGAATTGGCAACTGGCAACTGGCAGCTAACTTCACACTTACAGCTGCCAATTCAAAATAAAGGATAAACAGTCATGAATCGTGTAATTCGAACTGGCAGCTAACTTCACATCCAGTTGCCTATTCAACAATGCACAAATAGTGAATTGGCAACTGGCAACTGGCAGCTAACTTCACACTTACAGCTGCCAATTCAAAATAAAGGATAAACAGTCATGAATCGTATAATTCGAACTGGCAGCTATAACTTCACATCCAGTTGCCTATTCAACAATGCACAAATAGTGAATTGGCAACTGGCAACTGGCAGCTAACTTCACACTTACAGCTGCCAATTCAAAATAAAGGATAAACAGTCATGACTCATATACTCATGAGAACATGCTCAACTTCAAAGGAATACTCTCCAACGTTGAGGGGAAATCGATTGAAGTTCACGTAGGTTTTGTGGGATTTGAGCACGGTACTCAGATTTTAGCATGAGAATGTACTTAAGTTTTTTCGAGAAACCGGGGCCTGGTATTTCTCTCACCAGTACTATCACAAAATCCAAGCCGAGCCTCCAGCTGCTCTATCACATGGACGATCCAAAGCCATATATGATAGAAACACAGATCATTTGCCGTACGTCTGAATGGATTCTGGCCGACCCTGGGTTCGAACTAAAGACGCCTGGGATGAGAAGCTTCGACGTTACCCTCAGAACAATACGGGTTTTCTTCACATGCTGAACTTAGATTCTTTCGGTGGTTTTATACAACTATCTATACGTTTTTAAGATATATACATTTACAATCCTTTTTGAAACAAATCTACACAAACAAGCCAATAAAAATGGAGTTTTTAACAGAATCATATACGATTATTAGGCCAAATGCTTTCTTTACATAAAAGGTTAGTGAAAACACGATTTTTTTCCAAAATTTTAGATTATTTCCCTTTACTATACACACACTTCTTCTTCTTCCTCAGACGTTCCTTTGAACGTAGATCTATTTATTTTACATCGATTAGGAAGCAAGTTTTTTCAACTTATTTTAATCCCTCTCGATTCTGCACTTATAGTGAACGATTTTGTCCAGTATTTCCTTGTTTAAGAATAGTATTTCTTATGTCTTATTATAAAATCTGTAACTGCCGCTGATTCATGCCGTGTATATATACTAGAACAAAAAAGATACGCAACTTCCTTTTCAACTCCTTCTTCCGCAAAGACATCAAATCAGATTTAAACAAAATTTGATATATTGAGAGCAATAACATTTCACCTGGTAAAATTCACAAAATCCTGATAGTTGTAAATTCCATTAATAAGAAAACGCCCAGTTTACACCGGACGTCAGCACAATTTGACAAAAAAGTGTATGTAGGTCGAAAAACACATTCTGTTTCGTTCAGTTTGGTCCGATATTCGAATGTTGTGAAGTCCATGCGATTTTTAGTCTCCGTTGTGCACAGTCTTAAACCTATCCCGTAGGTGGGGGTTAACGTGATGATACGGTCCTTCCATGACGTCATATCTCTTGCACGTCCGCTTCGTGCTCGATCGGTTGTGGTCCCATTTAAGCCAACAACGCATACAGTCGAAGATGTGTCGATTTATTGCCCAATTAATATCTTACGACAACATTTTTACTTTTTCCACCTAAAAACATCCGTACCGCCGCCAAGCGCTGGTTTTGGCGTAGCCGTGCTATGCGTAGGATAGTGAGAAGTATGTGAACGCTTTGGCCTCTTCTTGGTCTATGCTTTAGCTTGTGTTTGAATAAAAAAAAATGATAGTAGAGATCTAGTCATTTAGAAAACACGAAAGGGGATAATTAGCTTTTTAACAATTTACTTTGTATCACGTGATGAATTTACGACATCTGAATAAAATGACACCTTATTAATGCGTATGGATGCAGGTATATCAAAAATGTACTAAATAGTCATTAAAAATATATTTTGTCGAAAATATTATGAAAAAATGGGGTTGCGTATCTTTTTTGTCCTAGTAGGCCTATATATACTCACCGTCATAAGAAAGTAGCCACTTTTCAAAAAGCTATATTTTTTACAATTCTTTATGTCATTTTGTTTTTACACATTCATACGCATTCCCAGTGGTTTCTTTTCACACCTCAATGGTTAATTGCTTTCAACATGTCCGGAAAGATGTTTAGTTGTAATATGGGTTCGAAACAGTATTTTAGAATACAAAGTTCAGTTTTGTTTATTTACAGCTGTCATTTTCTGCATAAATTGACGCTGTTGAAACACAAACGAAAGTCCCATTTCAATTTAACAGAAAGTCCTTCCATTGAATTGATAAAGGTCTATGAAAATTTAGCACTGCCATTATAGCATGTCTCAATATTAAAAGTTTGATAAAAACCGGAAGTGATTGCTGAGTAAAGTGAAGGGAAACATTTTTCGAATTAGGAACTTGCTAAAGACCAAAGAGAAACAAAGTTTCAATGAATGGAGCATTTGAGGGGCAAATGGGGATTGGTTGGGCTAAAACCGGAAACCGCCATTTTGCAAGGGTCTTGGGTGTAATGAAAATCACTTATTAGTAACTAAGCATTTTGAATAAAAACAGTATCATAAACACATATCCTTATTCATTTTTGTCTCTTTTCTAGCCCTATATATGGCCGTGAATTTTAGTAGTGTGTTCCGTATCAGTTACGGATTTCCTGGAACTACCACCAAGCTACCATAGCTAATAGGATAGTTCGACTGTTTTCGGTACTTTCGCGAAAGCATTTTTACTTGCCTTGTTGCAATGTTTTGTATTCATTTCGATACGTTCATGAATAATCTTAAAATTGCCGACCATTTGCATTAGACAAGTGGCTACTTTCTTATGACGGGGAGTATATATATGTGTGTTCTACAAGTGATAGCCTTTCTAAATGCGTCTATCATTTTATATGTTCCCTTTCAAGAAAGAATAGTTCAAGTTTTAAAGTTTTGATCGTAGTGGACGTTCTTGACCCATGCACGGGGCAAGTTCGGCCGATTATTGGGGCTAGGTATGCTCAGAGCTATAATTCATTATAAAGGATTTTTAGACAGTTTTAATTGCTAGGAATCTGTATACAACTGCCAAATGAAGGTAAAGATTGAAAAAAGGTATTGTTTTAACAGCCAAACATCGTCAGAAAGGGGGCATTCGGGATAAAAAGCAGGGGACCGGGGCAAGTTCGTCCAGTGGTTTTGATTTTTTTCCATTTTTTACGCTTTTCGATTTATATGTTTAGATGCGACAGGAAATAACATATCTAACCGTGATCATTCTTTTTATCAATATGCAAGATTGGTCGTGGCCGAACTTGCCCTGACCCCCAATAGTCGGACTAGTCCCAGACAGACCTCATGGAAACATCATGTTACATCTTCTTTTAGAAGACATGAAATCGCCATCTTAAGTTTTAATCTGAAAAGGGACTTAATTGTCTTCATAAACTTGTATGAAAAAAAAAAAGAAATCTAAATCATTGCGCATCTTAATATAAATGAAATGAATGATAAATGAAAATTTACACAAATGTGGAAATTTACTGACAGTGTCAAAAAATAAGAATTGTGTTCTAATTTCCATGTTTTTCTATTCAACGCGACCAAAAACTTTCTGTGAACAGCTTCCGTCTTAAGAGACATTAAAATCTGGTTCCGGGCTCTCTATCTCTGTCAAGAGGCTGTAGCCGAACATGTCCCGAGGGTAATTTGAAAAAAAATCAGGCCCCTATCATAGAACAGATCGACAATCTCGATGAGATATATTTTATATGTATACGTCATCTTGACGCAAATGTTATATTGTATGTTTGTCAACGATGAGCTGTATATGCTTAAGTTGTATTAAACTATGTTCTGTTCTGTTCTGTATATTCAGAGTCAATATGTCTTGCACAACATTTGAATTAATTTATCTTAATTCATCCAACATTTTATTTAGGTTTTGATTAAACTGATTATTATTTGTGGATGTGGAGAGGGTATAAACAAAATAGAAAACGGCAGTATTGTCAAATTCAGGGGCACCTAAATCTGGTTTTAATACCTGATCAAGCTGAACATTACATGCATGCAAGACCGTATGGTGTTTAAGATTCTGTTAAAGTTTTATGTCGATTGGTTGATATCTATGGTTGTTTGAGTGATAATAAAGTCGAAAACGGCAATTTTTTATAATCATGATCAACGTTCTGTCCAAGTTTTGTGAAGATTGGTCAATATTTGTAGTTGTTAGAGTGGTAGCTGTAGTCGAAAATTGCAACTTTGTCGATTTCAAGGGCACATAATTCATGATGTAAAATTAATATCAAGCTGAAAATTACACCTAGGCAAAATCTTATACTCACCAATATTCTGTCAAAATTGTGTCTTGATTGATCATTATTTGTAGTTGCTGGAGTGAAAACAAAGTTAAAACGGCCATTTTCGATATTCAAGGGCAGATTACTCTAGACGTTGTGCCCGAAGCCTTCCATCACAGTTCTCTGAGAGATGGTCACCCAAGGATAATTCCTGTGAAGTTTTGTTGAAATCCAATCTGTAATTACTAGTATTGAGAAGAAGATTTTTAAAGAAAAGTTTACGGACGGACGGACGGACAGACGCACGACGGTTACGCCGCCATTACAATAGCCCGCTTGCCTGACGGCCAGTGGAGCTACAAGCTGTTTGAGTTTTAGCTGAATTAAAATGTAGTAGTAGTAATTTGTTTTAGAATTACATGTATGCAAGATTATTACAACACATGACTGATATAAATGATTGAAAACGCGCTAATGAACAAAAAGAATTTCAAAGTTTTCGAAAGTTAAAAAGTGCACTAGTTCAGTATGTGGGACTTAGTTTCCACTATATATCGTCAGAAAAAAATATTATTAACTTTTGACATCACAATATAATTATAATTATTAATAATAAAACAAAAATTATGACACAAATGTCAAGGAACTTTCAGATGAAAAGGGTAGCAAACAACCCTAATATTTTGGTACCAAAGATAAACTAAAAATTAGTTGATTAGAATTATCATTTGGTAGTGGAATAAATCACACCATATGAATATGATCATTGTTCTGTGTCCTTATCAATATCAAAACATGTACACAGCAGGGAAAAGCGCGACCCAACCATTAAAGAAAAGCTTTAATAAATTTCTTTATACGCGCCTGATTCGAAAATGGTTAGAAGCAGAGAAGACGAAAAATGCCAGTGATCTGCCAAGAGTGGTAGATCCTTTAGAAAACGAAAAAAGTTATTGCCGACATAGGAAAATGTATTTGGTCGCCAATAACTGTTTCATGAACTGATTTTAAAAGATCTTTCACTTCTGTCAAATCCCTGACATTTTTCAATTATCTCTGCTTCAACCATTCAATAAGATCTCAATAATTTTAATAACAGTTTTCTAATTATCATCTTTCTACATGAAACTTGTGTCTAGTATGGAGGGGAATATCCGCCAATTCGTCTTGCTTCTAAATTTCATTAATATTTTGCTAAATTAATAGTTTTATTCTTTGTTTACAAGTGTATTCATCATAGTGCTAAATGTGTACTCCATACTTCCAATTCTTTTCGCTCAAACATAAGAAACGTGAAATTAAAATTGTAAGTAACCACTAAGCAATACGCATTTGTGTACACACAGGAAACAAGATATGGAGGGGAATATCCGCCAATTTTTCTTACTGCTAATTTACATTAGTATTATGCTACATTTATAACCCAATTCCATTTTTTTGCAAGTGCATTCGTCACAGTGCCAAATGCGTAATAACAATCGTAAGACGTAACGTCAAAAGTATCGGGCCAACGTTGTACATAACACGCATATCGTCCGTTTTCCGACGTTAACGTTACGGGAATGTGTAAAGAAAGTTACAACCTTCCCCAAAACACGAGAAATGGCAAATTATCAATATTTTACCAACTCAACTCAACTCAATTCAACATTTTTTTATTCGGCACGTCCTGTACCTCTGGCCAAAAGAAAACATTTTCCAAATAATACCAATACATGCATGAATGAAAATAGCACCGTACAAAATTTATAATCTCAACTATCAATAAATAAACAACAGAGTAATTTCGTAAGTTTTGAAAAATCAAGCTCTTATGAATATTGAAAATGAATATTTTACACCTGTCGGAGAAATGGAACCGTTAAATAAATATCAGGCCCGTAGGAAGCAATTTCATATTGGGGGGATAAAGCCCTTATCCTGAATATTGGGGAGGGCTAATTTGGATTTTCCCAAAATTTTCAGTGTAAGATTAAGAAAATTCGGCATTTTTGACCAACATTGAGGGGTGGGGGCTTTAGAACAATCAGATCGACCAATCTTAAGGGAAAGTGTAGGCCCTTAAACAACGTTCAGAGAATGAATGGAGAGAAGGAAAATACGAGAATAATTTTACCATCCGCAGTTCCCTTATTGTTATTGTCTAGATATATTCGAGTGATAATATGAGAAAGAAGTCAACCAGAAATGTCGTAAAATAATCACTTATTACAGAAATAAAACTACAATCAGTAGCATGAGTACAATTAGCATTGAAAGAAAACAACATACAATCTTAGCTATCCGGCAATTAAAGTTAGCTTTAAACGTGAGTATTTCTGGTAGGAAACATTGGATAGGCCTAGCTCAAATGTGCAAATATATTGAGTGTAATGGTGGTTCTAAAAAAAACCCCAAAAATGCGTAAAAATGTCAGATGTATATTGTTTGTACCACAGAAGGTAAAATACGCGTAGGCCTATGATATATCAATGCTAGTTAGTGTCATTACAATGTACCCGATCAGATTTGTGTACATGTAGGCCTATCTTCTGCAGGGAAATTTAGAAGGAAAAAAACATGCGAAGGAAAATAATATAAGGCGGTTTACAAAAGTTTCTCCTTGCGTGGAGTTGGAGTTGTGACTTTTTGATAGTCCACATGACATTGTGTAGATGAAGGTGTGTATTTTATGGTAAAAACATGAATATCACGGCCCGTATCACGCGACACAACAAATACAGAAAATCTTCAATATTTCTGTTAATACTGACCAATTCAAAAACGATTTGAAGCAGAGAAGGTAGACACTAGTCAAGGTTTGGATAGAAACGGTAGAATTTTTATAAAAACCAGTTTACAAAAAAAGTTATTGACGATTAACTAAAATTTTTGATTGGTCGTCAATAACTTTTGTATCGTCTGATTTTTAAGATCCTTTGTATTAAGCAAACTCCTGGTGTTTTTCCGCATTCTCTGCTTAATATCTTTTTTGCCTAATAGGTTATATATTGACAGAAATATTGAAAAAATATCAGGAACGTGTTACGTGATTCCCTACCGCGTAGGCCTATATACCAGCCTGCATGTCTTCTTTATACCTGGAATAATTGGCATATATATCTAAGGTTATCGTTCAAAATGATTAATTATATACTGAACAAAAATGAAAACGCTACACTGCAAGATTTCTTATATCTGGGAAAGTATCTAACTAATAGCATAAAATATATTTTGATGGTATTTCCCAGGCTTTCAGCTATTGTTTATCGAAATTCCATTGCATTGTCTCCTTTAGTGTCAGAGTTGCATTTCCTCGATGTACAGACACACAAGTTATCAATCAAAGACAAGTGTTCACACACTTCCGCTCCTACACTGTGAAATCTATATAGCCGGGTGCGTTCTGGCATAAGACCAAACCGGGGTTAGAAGGTTCCAAATTACAAAGTCTTTCAAGAATTTCTTTAGTTCATAATTTTGTCTGTTTATATAAAATTTTTTTACATCGGCCGCCAAGGAGAGAGGCTCGTTTGAAAATAGAGTGTATTGTGTCCAGTCACCGCTTTAAGAGAGGGCGAAAAGTTAATTATATAAAAATCTGGAAAAAAAATTCAATTCAAACATTTTAAATCACTCAGAAGCACTTAAAGTAGATGTATACTATATAAATGATATTTTTTAGCATAAAAACATACGGAGGTTTGATTATTAATCCTATTAAATGAATAAAAAGTACGCATTGCTCAGTTTTCTTTATAGGGAATATAAAGGGAAGTAGTTCCTAGTTTTATTACTATTCCTTATTGGGGAAAAAAGATTCTTGAACCGGCGAGGGAAAAGAATAAAATGCTTTTTACAAAGGTATTTTTTCTTGTCGATATGTGACTTTGTAGAATCTAATAGCCTACACGATATTACGCAGGTGAGGGTATGTCTTTGATGGTAATGACAACATGCATATCACGGTCAAGAATCATGTGACACAACAATTACAGAAAAATTTCAATAGGTCTAGATCTAGTTTTGTTTTAAAATACCGACCGAACCGAAAATCATTTTAAGCAGAGAAGGTAGACAAAAGTTAAGATTTAGATTACATAGATCTAGTGTGGTAGATTCTATGAAAAAAAGTTTTGGTTGGTCGTTAATAACAATTTTATCAGCTAATTTATAAAGATCCTTCGTATTTAGCAAATCCCTGGTGTTTCCCGCATTCTATGCTTTATGTCTTTTTTTTTTTCAAATTGGTCATAATTATATTGACAGAATTACCAAATATTATCAAAAAATATTGTGTCAGTCGATTTCCTGTCGTGATTAGGCCTATACCGGCCTGTACGACTTGGTTTTAAGCCTACGTTGGATAAGTATCATAATTAATTAAGATGGTAGCCTACTCCAATGCCAGCTTGTCATTGAAATGTTTGCTCATTTTGAAACCCGTCACTGGTAAGGAGCTTGAACTCTCATAATGTTAGATAGGCTTCGAAATCTATAGTCGGTTAACCCTTTTCTCAAACAATTTTTAGTCCTGATGGTAGGCCTATGATAAATAAAACGCATACAAATACATTTTTGGAAAAGCAGAATAGGCCTACATTCTCTAGACTGCAATATTAAATGAAAATTAATAGATCTAAGTGTTTTATAGAAAATGTTTGGGAAGAGACGTAAAGACATGGTTTGTTAGTATGCTGGTAACCAGTATTGTGCTGGTCCCTCATTCATTTCAATATCCCAAGTACAATAACATTACAAACCATCGCTTCGTTCGTTCGTTCGTTTATACAGGCATTTTCCATGCTTGCTTTCGGGACAACACTAGCTTTTAAAAAGACCGTCTCACACAGAACACGGTTTGGACACACGCTTCCAATACGGTGTAGGGGATACCGGGGTATCATGAACCATTTTTTTGATTTTTAACCCCTTTGACGGGGTAGGTTGAACCAGTACGTGGGGTAAGTTGAACCAAACGGTATGTTTGCGATAATTATTCACACTAAAAAGAGAATTAAACACGAGATTTCATTCAAAATAATGAATAGGGGTGTTACCTGCAATAATATCAAGAAATTTCACACAAAGAATGAAAAAAATATTCCAGTTTTCAAGATATATTGCTAAGGCATATATAGATCCAGGCTATTAAGTACATGTTTTCGGCACTTATTTTCATAGTGGTTCAACTTACCCCGGTACACACCATGATCATATATTTGTCATTTGTGAAAAAAAATCTAACGACGTCAATAACGGAGTGCAATATTTCATTCTGAGGATATTATATTTTTGTAAGATGTAAAAATACTGTTGAGATTTGCTGTGCATTGTAGTGCGAAGATGGAATGCATGAATTGTGAAAATCAATTTTAAGGTCAAAATTTCTTCTTTTTTTTTTTTTTTGACATAAAATCCAGCTAATAAGACAAAATTTCTCGATATTTTCACCAATGAAAATCGGTCTAGTACGATAAAACACGACTTTTACTCGATTTACAGGACACAATAGGCCTACAGGGTGCCACCGACTTTTGTTCGAGTAAAGCACCAGCAGCACACATTCGTGTATGTTTTGATATTTGATTGGCTTCATGAATTGGCGAACAGTCACCTGAGAAGTCATAAAATGGCAGATGACGGAATAAGAGAATTAAAAATTCAAATAAGATTGCTTGACACCGAGCTTATTATGGCCAGAATGCGTGAGCGGAGACATGAACAAGCCAACAGAGGGAGAAGAAGGAGAAGGCAAGTTTGGACAAAAGTGTCATGTTTGGTCAATACTAGCAATTTTACCCGTCTCGAAATTTGACCTTTGACCTCGATGACCTTGACCCCTCGATGACCTTTACCTATCCGGGGCTGCCCTCCACCTAATCCCGTCCCGTAACCCGTAAGCAATCCCGTCCCGTAACCCGTGAAAACGATACCCGTAACCATAAAAACATAAATTTGACCTTTGACCCTCGATGACCTTGACCTTTCAAAAAATGAACCCCTCAAGCTAATACCCGGGCCGCCCTCCACCTTCCCTCCAAGTTTGGTGAAGATCGGCCCAAGGACCTGGGAGGAGTAGGGGAACAAACGAACAAACAGACAAACGGACAAACGTATCAAATTATATGGTCTATATGATAATCTGAACATTACGTGAACTAGGAGAAGATCCCAAATGATACAAGAACTTTCTCCGTAATTGATGCTGACATGTTTCATGAGTTTGTGAGACGTGTCAGACCACAGATAACAAGGAAGACAATTAATTTGAGGCAAACAATAGTATATATTATTCTGTACAAGGGCGGATCTAGAAATTTTTTCCAGGGGGGGGGGGGGGGGGGGGGGGGGGGGGGGGTCCAGGCCCAAAATTTTTTCCAGGGGGGGGGGGGGGGGGGGGGGGGGGGGTCCAAGCCCAAATTATGGCTTAAAATGTAGTAAATAGGTAACGTTACACTAAATTTATATAGTCAAAATTCAATTTTCGGCCAATGCCAGGGGGGTCCGGACCCCTCCGACCCCCTCTAGATCCGCCCATGCTGTATCTATTCTTTGCAAGAACATACGTGACGGTTAACTGGATAAAATCGTTCACCATTAGTGTGTATATAGTAAAGGGAAGTAATCTAAAATTTTGGAAAAAAATCGTGTTTTCACAAATCTTCTATATAAAGAAAGCATTTAGCCTGATAATCGTATATAATTCTCTAAAAAAAACTCCATTTTTATTGGCTTCTTTGTTTAGATTTTTTAAAAAAAGGATTGAAATAAATCTACATGTATATAGACCTATCTTAAAAACGTATAGATAGTTATATAAAAGCACCGCAAGACTTAGTCCGAAAGGTTCTGAAGGAAACGTCGAAGCTCCACAAGCCCAGCGTCTCTAGTTCGAACCCAGGGTCGGCCAGAATCCATTCAGACGTTTACTAGCAAACGTCTTGTGAATCTATCATCCATATGATAGAGCAGCTGGAGGCTCGGCATGGATATTGTGATAGTACTGGTGGAGAAATTACCAGGCCCCGGTTTTTCTAAAAAACCTTCTCATGCTCAATTTTGAGCACCGTGCTCAAATCGAACAAAGTCTACGTGAACTTCAATTTATTACCCCTCAACGTTGGAGAGTATTACTTTGAAGTTGAGCATGTTCTCATAAGTATATACTTCAGTTTTTTCGAGAAACCGGGAGCCGGAAACCACGGTAAGGTGCTTAAGCCGTCGCGGTAGTATCATATAGTAGTTGAGTTTGAGGGGTTTTACGCTGTTTTCAACTGCAAGGGTCATATCGCAGCGGCTGGAGCACCTAACCATGGATTCCTGTTGTTTCTCATACCAGTATACTACCACAATACCCGATTCATTTTGAATTGGCAGCTGAAATGTGAAGTCAGCTGCAAGTTGCCAGTTGCCAATTCACTATTTGTGCATTGTTGAATAGGCAACTGGATGTGAAGTTAGCTGCCAGTTCGAATTACACGATAAGGGACTGTTTTTTCCGTTATTTTGAATTGGCAACTGTAAGTGTGAAGTTAGCTGCCAGTTGCCGGTTGCCTATTCAGGACTGCGATTTTTTTTTTTTTTTGAATTGGCAGCTGTAAGTGTGAAGTAAGCTGCCAGTTCAAAGTGGACGATTCAGGACTGTTTATCCTTTATTTTGAATTGGCAGCTGTAAATGTGAAGTTAGCTGCCAGTTGCCAATTCACATTTTGTGCATTGTTGAATAGGCAACTGGATGTGAAGTTATTTGCCAGTTCGAATTATACGATTCATGACTATTTATCCCTTATTTTGAATTGGCAGCTGTAAGTGTGAAGTTAGATGCCAGTTGCCAGTTGCCAATTCACTATTTGTGCATTGTTGAATAGGCAACTGGATGTGAAGTTAGCTGCCAGTTGGAATTACACGATTCATGACTGTTTATCCTTTATTTTGAATTGGCAGCTGTAAGTGTGAAGTTAGCTGCCAGTTGCCAGTTGCCAATTCACTAGTTGTGCATTGTTGAATAGGCAACTGGATGTGAAGTTAGCTGCCAGTTTGAATTATACGATTCATGACTGTTTATCCTTTATTTTGAATTGGCAGCTGTAAGTGTGAAGTTAGCTGCCAGTTGCCAGTTGCCAATTCACTAGTTGTGCATTGTTGAATAGGCAACTGGATGTGAAGTTATAGCTGCCAGTTCGAATTAAACGGTTTATGACTGTTTATCCTTTATTTTGAATTGGCAGCTGTAAGTGTGAAGTTAGCTGCCAGTTGCCAGTTGCCAATTCACTATTTGTGCATTGTTGAATAGGCAACTGGATGTGAAGTTATAGATGCGAGTTCGAATTACACGATTCATGACTGTTTATCCTTTATTTTGAATTGGCAGCTGTAAGTGTGAAGTTAGCTGCCAGTTGCCAGTTGCCAATTCACTATTTGTGCATTGTTGAATAGGCAACTGGATGTGAAGTTATAGCTGCGAGTTCGAATTACACGATTCATGACTGTTTATTCTTTATTTTGAATTGGCAGCTGTAAGTGTGAAGTTAGCTGCCAGTTGCCAGTTGCCAATTCACTATTTGTGCATTGTTGAATAGGCAACTGGATGTGAAGTTATAGCTGCGAGTTCGAATTACACGATTCATGACTGTTTATCCTTTATTTTGAATTGGCAGCTGTAAGTGTGAAGTTAGCTGCCAGTTGCCAGATGCCAATTCACTATTTGTGCATTGTTGAATAGGCAACTGGATGTGAAGTTAGCTGCCAGTTCAAATTGTACGATTCATGACTGTTTATCCTTTATTTTGAATTGGCAGCTGTAAGTGTGAAGTTAGCTGCCAGTTACCAGTTGCCAATTCACTATTTGTGCATTGTTGAATAGGCAACTGGATGTGAAGTTATAGCTGCCAGTTCGAATTACACGATTCATGACTGTTTATCATTTATTTTGAATTGGCAGCTATAAGTGTGAAGTTAGCTGCCAGTTGCCAGTTGCCAATTCACTATTTGTGCATTGTTGAATAGGCAACTGGATGTGAAGTTATAGCTGCCAGTTCGAATTACACGATTCATGACTGTTTATCCTTTATTTTGAATTGGCAGCTGTAAGTGTGAAGTTAGCTGCCAGTTGCCAGTTGCCAATTCACTATTTGTGCATTGTTGAATAGGCAACTGGATGTGAAGTTAGCTGCCAGTTCGAATTACACGATTCATGACTGTTTATCCTTTATTTTGAATTGGCAGCTGTAAGTGTGAAGTTAGCTGCCAGTTGCCAGTTGCCAATTCACTATTTGTGCATTGTTGAATAGGCAACTGGATGTGAAGTTATAGCTGCGAGTTCGAATTACACGATTCATGACTGTTTATCCTTTATTTTGAATTGGCAGCTGTAAGTGTGAAGTTAGCTGCCAGTTGCCAGTTGCCAATTCACTATTTGTGCATTGTTGAATAGGCAACTGGATGTGAAGTTAGCTGCCAGTTCGAATAACACGATTCATGACTGTTTATCCATTATTTTGAATTGGCAGCTGTAAGTGTGAAGTTAGCTGCCAGTTGCCAATTCACTATTTATGCATTGTTGAATAGGCAACTGGATGTGAAGTTAGCTGCCAGTTCGAATAACACGGTTCATGACTGTTTATCCTTATTTTGAATTGGCAGCTGTAAGTGTGAAGTTAGCTGCCAGTTACCAGTTACCAATTCACTATTTGTGCATTGTTGAATAGGCAACTGGATGTGAAGTTATAGCTGCCAGTTCGAATTACACGATTCGTGACTGTTTATCCTTTATTTTGAATTGGCAGCTGTAAGTGTGAAGTTAGCTGCCAGTTGCCAGTTGCCAATTCACTATTTGTGTGTTCTTGAATAGGCAACTGGATGTGAATTTAGCTGCCAGTTCGAATTACACGATTCATGACTGTTTATTCTTTATTTTGAATTGGCAGCTGTAAGTGTGAAATTAGCTGCCAGTTACCAGTTGCCAATTCACAATTTGTGCATTGTTGAATAGGCAACTGGATGTGAAGTTAGCTGCCAGTTCGAATAACACGATTCATGACTGTTTATCCTTTATTTTGAATTGGCAGCTGTAAGTGTGAAGTTAGCTGCCAGTTGCCAGTTGCCAATTCACTATTTGTGCATTGTTGAATAGGCAACTGGATGTGAAGTTAGCTGCCAGTTCGAATTACACGATTCATGACTGTTTATCCTTCATTTTGAATTGGCAGCTGTAAGTGTGAAGTTAGCTGCCAGTTGCCAGTTGCCAATTCACTATTTGTGCATTGTTGAATAGGCAACTGGGTGTGAAGTTAGCTGCCAGTTCGAATTACACGATTCATAACTGTTTATCCTTTATTTTGAATTGGCAGCTGTAAGTGTGAAGTTAGCTGCCAGTTGCCAGTTGCCAATTCACTATTTGTGCATTGTTGAATAGGCAACTGGATGTGAAGTTAGCTGCCAGTTCGAATAACACGGTTCATGACTGTTTATCCTTTATTTTGAATTGGCAGCTGTAAGTGTGAAGTTAGCTGCCAGTTGCCAGTTGCCAATTCACTATTTGTGCATTGTTGAATAGGCAACTGGATGTGAAGTTATAGCTGCCAGTTCGAATTATACGATTCATGACTGTTTATCCTTTATTTTGAATTGGCAGCTATAAGTGTGAAGTTAGCTGCCAGTTGCCAGTTGCCAATTCACAATTTGTGCATTGTTAAATAGGCAACTGGATGTGAAGTTAGCTGCCAGTTGGAATTACACGATTCATGACTGTTTATCCTTTATTTTGAATTGGCAACTGTAAGTGTGAAGTTAGCTGCCAGTTGCCAGTTGCCAATTCACTATTTGTGCATTGTTGAATAGGCAACTGGATGTGAAGTTAGCTGCCAGTTCAAATTACACGATTCATGACTGTTTATCCATTATTTTGAATTGGCAGCTGTAAGTGTGAAGTTAGCTGCCAGTTGCCGGTTGTCTTTACCGGACTCCGATCTATTTTTGAATTAGCAGCTGTAAGTGTGAAGTTAGTTGCCAGTTGCCGGTTGCCTATTCGGGGCTTCGATTCATTTTGAATTGGCATCTGTAAGTGTGAAATCAGCTGCCAGTTGCCAATTCGATAATTTGATTCATTTTGAATTGGCAGCTGTATGTGTGAACTTAGCTGCCAGTTGCCGGTTGCCTATTCGGGACTCCGATTTATTTTGAATTGGCAGCTGCATGTGTGAAGTTAGCTGCCAGTTGCCGGTTGCCTATTCAGGACTCCGATTTATTTTGAATTGGCAGCTGCATGTGTGAAGTTAGATGCCAGTTGCCGGTTGCCTATTCGGGACTCCGATTTATTTTGAATTGGCAGCTGCATGTGTGAAGTTAGATGCCAGTTGCCGGTTGCCTATTCAGGACTCCGATTTATTTTGAATTGGCAGCTGCATGTGTGAAGTTAGATGCCAGTTGCCGGTTGCCTATTCGGGGCTTCGATTCATTTTGAATTGGCATCTGTAAGTGTGAAGTCAGCTGCCAGTTGCCGGTTGCCTATTCGGGCGCATTTTGAATTGGCAGCTGCATGTGTGAAGTTAGCTGCCAGTTGCCAGTTACCAATTCACATTTTGTTCATTTTTGAATCGGCAACTGGATGTGAAGTTAGCTGCCAGTTGCCAGTTGCCCATTGAATTGGCAACTGGCAACTGGCAACTGGCAGATAACTTCACACACATTATAGTTCTTTACATTATTGGCAAATCCATAGGAGATACAAGCGATGAAAACAATAGAAGCTCTTTGGCTAATTGATACTCTAGGTGTCTGGCCTCTGTTTTAGTAAAATGGGCCTCTGACTGGTAAACATTGACAGATTACAGTGGCTGAGGAATTGTTGAAAATTACAGAAATTCTGATACACACAAAGATCAGTTAATTTGCAGTTAGTCAAGTTTATGATTTAAACTTTTGCCCTGGTTTATTTCAGCCATTTGCCCCGCCCCCGCACTTCCGTCGCTGGATGAAGAAGTTCATGAAACGCTGGCACAACAAGAACGCCCCTGGTTACCAGTACGATCCTAAAGACGACTCACCGGACGATCAAGAAGGGGCGACAACTGAGGAGGAATATCTGAGAAATGTGGGAGAATCTGTGACTGCCATGCTGGACCCTATGGGTTAGTATTCCTTGACAATTTATAACAGTTTAGCCCATTCTCACACATTGACAACTTTGACACCTTTTGGTGCCATACAAGGTGAAGTTTTGGTAAATTTGGGAAACATTGTGGTAAATAAAGGAATTGCTTGTCGCAAGCAATTTCTTCATTATCCACAATGTTTTCAAACCAAATATACAAAGATTTTCAGAATTTCATCTACTTAAAATATTGTTATCTGCAACACCTTTCAAATTGGAACAGTCCAAAATTTTTCTGTCTGGTAATGGGTTACCTGTACGATCCTAAAGATGACTCACCAGACAATCAAGAAAGGGGGACAATGGAGGAGGAATATTGGAGAAATGTTGGTGAATCTGTGTCTGTAATGCTTGACCCTATGGGTTAGTATTTTTATCACTGCAGAATGTGAACATGTATTGGTATAATTTTCTTGGTAGACCTGCCATCTGTTCATAAGGATCTTTAATAATTTTCCAAAGGAGATAGGACTGTAAGTTTTGTGCAGATAGACTAACATCTAAAAGACTATACAATTATGTACTTCTAAAATCAACTTTTTTGCTTTAACTTATATTTGAAAGCTGCTGCCAAGGATAGCTAGATCTAGATGAATGTCTCTTAAACGTACAATTAACAAAGGTTAGTTAAACTAAAACATTTTGATATCATTAATTTATGCTTACAAGATCAACTTATTACTAACTAATTCTCATTTCAGGAATCGATGTTACTTATGACATCGAGCATGGAGGTAAGCGTCGCTGTCATGCCTCTAGAGGTCGTGGTCGTTGTCGTGAAGGTCGCGGCGCCGGATGTAGGGGCATGTCCTGGGGGCCTGATGGCACCTGGGGCGAAGGGAGCCCAAAAAGGAAGGAGCCCAGGAAGGAAAAAGAGGAGAGAAAGATGGAGAGAATGATCGGAAAGGTTGAAAGAAAGCTGGAGAAGATGGAAAGAAAGGAAGAGAAGAAGAAGGAGAAAGAGGAGAGGAAACAGGAGAAGAGGGAAAGAAAAATGGAGAGAAAACAAGGGGAGGTAATTCCGGAAGGATGCGATGCGATGGAAGCGGACAAGCCGTACCAGCTTCAGGCGGAGACGATCACAGACGAGATCACCAAGGAGACGGAGAAAATTGTCCTTGACGACGACGATGACATTGATGAGGTCACTATTGTGAAGGTCGACAAGTCTCCGCTGCTCGAACCAGAAAAAGTGGTATGTAGTTTGTCTTAACACATTTCCACATGTTGACGCTTTTTACACCCTACAAGATAATGTCTTTTAGTCCTTAGGCCAGGACCAGGAAAATGGGGTAAGTATTACCAGAAAAAAGGACAAAAGGACACCTATATATACTTGTAGATATACATCTGGCGGATGTTTTTCAGTGATGATATCCGACATGAAGAGTAGCTAAATATATTTTACCCTTACCTTTATATAGGTACCCTTCACGACGTGAATGACAATCTGGTTTGGGGTAAGGGAAAGGGAAAAATTAATAAAAAAATATTAAATGCATGTATAAATCTATCTATTTGAATCCATACGTATGAGCATGTATTTCACTACTTATGAATCATGATTTTTTTAATTATGTAATTATAATGACGTCATTACTCCTCTTCAAAATATGCTTTATGTGCAATCAAGTGTAAGAATTGGCCAAAATATTCGAAAAAGTATTTTTCTATAATTATCATTTTTTTCTAATGCAAGAAGACATGGTTTTTCATAAAGTACATTATCTTAGAAACATTTTGAGCGTTGTTTGCACTCTGGCCGTCGGGGCTTTTGGTTGTAACCCTTATCTAAAACCCTTAACCCTATCATTTTTTTGCATTCAAATTCATAACACTTATTTTGTCATATTTCCATTGAATATTGACCTACAGGTGTCAAAATGGTATCAAATGAAAGCTTATGACTCGCTCTTTTGTTTGTAGTTATTTTATGTGACCTATCTCATTTGCATATTCATGAATATTAACGATTTCCCTTAAAAATTCCAATTTTTTTTTTGCGAAAATTTTGATAAATACTTTCTAAAACAAGGCGTTTCTTTTCAGGAGGAATTTTGAAAACACGATTTTTCTTAAAGAACATTTTATTAGAAACATTTTGAACCTTGTTTACACTCTGGCAGTTGGGGCTTTTTCCGTAACCCTTATCTAAACCCTTAGCCCCATCAAATTACTTATGTAAATTTTGAAAATGAATATGGCCATATCTTCATTGAATATTTGCACACAGTTGTCAGAATGATATCAAATGAAAGCTTATGACTTATTCTTTCATTTTAGCTATGTTATGCAAATTAGCTCATTTGCATATTCATGAATTTTCCTAAAATTGCGATTTTCGACAGAAATTTGGTAAATACTTTCCAAAACGAGGCATTTTTGTGCAGGGGAATTACGTAAACATATTAACTATTAAAGAAAATAATATATCAAACATTGTGAGCGATGTTTGCACTTAATTTGGCAGTAGGGGCTTTGGGTCATAAACCTTATCTAAACCCTTAAACCTATAAAATTGTTCAGTCATTTCAAAACGTTTTTGGTCATGTCTTGGTTGAATAATTGACCTACAGATGTAAGAATGGTATCAAATGAAAGTTTATGACTTGCCCAATAATTTACCATAAATTTTATGCAAATTACCCTATTTGCATATTCGCGAATATTAATGAAACTACTTAAGACTGTGACCCTTTTTGCGAATTAGGCTTGTGTTTGGTAAAAGTGTCATATCTCTGTTTTACTAAGGCCATTACTCTAAAACTTTGTACATACCTCAATGTCCATGATACCAACATCAAGACAGATATCTATTACTCTAGCATTTAATGTCGAGCAATTTTTACCTTTTTGTGGCCTAGAAATTCTTCATCAAACTTTAATGAGCATCTTTCAAATATCTGTAACAAATAAGTTTGTTTCTGTCATAACTATTGCTTTCAAACTTGGCATTTGCTCTTGCTTCTAAGATCAGCATCTGTTATGTTATCTAGTAACAGTTAACGTTCATTCGTTTGGCAAATTCACTCATTTTCATGCAAGATTCAATCATTTGTTAGCATCCATAATTTTGCATCTTATTGTAAATCTGCTTAAATATAAGGGCTAAACAACCCTTTTGAACGTAAAAAATACACCCAAAATCCAATATCAAATAGAAAATAATGTCCCTAAAGTTAAGGAAAACACTGATACAGTAATCTGAATACATTATCATAAATGATTGTTAAATATTTTAACACTTCCTTTGCACAATTTACACAAATGATTGAATGGTTATGATGATGAACAGAACTGATTAGATGGTTAAAATGATCGCGTTTGATACTTTTAGAATTCAAAGTAGAATCAAAACACATGGATTAACAAAAAGGGCAACTATAATATATTGAAAGTTTATTGACATCGTTTAAAATTAAGGTTGTAGGTCGTATACATGTAAAGCAGATTCTTTAGGGGATAGCTAGATCTATGACAGAAGGTATAAATTTTGCAATTATAGTGTTTTTATTATTATTATCATTATTATAATTATTGTCTAGTTCGGTTTGTACAAAGGTATTTTTCACTGAAATGCCGGAATCAACACATAATTTTAAGGCACTATTAGCTTTCATGTGTTTTAGAGCGTTCCTTGGATGATAATTATGTGCACTTCCGAGGAGTATGATCTTCTGCAGTTCCTCGATAACTGGTGCACCAGGGATTTGTTTGAATATTTTGTCAAGTCCCTTCTTAATGAGACCAAGTGCACATACAACGACTTGTACAGTTGTCGTCTCCATACCCCACATTCTGGCTACTTCTATCTCAAGGTCTTTGTATTTTGATAGTTTCTCAAGTGCCTTAACGGAGACATTTCTTTCAGATGGAACCGTCATGTCAATCATGATGAACGTCTTGTCCAATTTGTTCTTGGTGATGATGTCTGGTCTGTTAGCCTTGATCTCTGTACCAGTATTCACTGACATGTCCCTCTACGACAGTTTTTGGTTGATGTTCATACAATTTTTTGTTTGCTGGGAGTCCAAATTACTTGCAGATTTTCCAATGAATGTACCCTGCTGCCTTGTCATGTCTTTAAATGTACTATGCTGGCACTAATGTTGGACAGCCTGAGACAATTTCATCATATTGGTTGCATATTCTGCACTTTGGATCTGTACCATCTTTGATGATCTTGTTGTGATATGCTCTTGTAGCCAAACTCTGATCTTGTGCTGCTATCACCATTCCCTCTGTTTCTGCATTGAGACCTGCACTAGAGAGCCACTGATGCGTCTGATCTTGGTCAACATCTGGTTTGTCAAACCTTAATGGTATTGACCATGCATTGGTTTGGCTTTCCATGTTTGTGTCATCCTCTTTTGGGCATTTGCCTTTGTCCGTCTTGTTCTTTTGGTAAACTCTGTGACGGATTCTTCTCCATTTCTTGTCGTTTGTGCAATGTTCAGTTCTTGAATGAATTTTATGGCTTGCTCTGCGATTGAGTTAAGTTTCTTGTTATGTTCATGTTCCCGGATCAGATGTAGCAGATTGTCTTTTGTTGTCTCCAAATACGTGTTTATGCCATCTCAATCTATGAGAGGCCCCTGCCACCGATCTTTCGTGGTAGGTACAATCTTTCAACGTCAACCTTTGGGTGGTGCATTCTTTCTGTTGTTAGTAACTGTCTGGTCTTTGTGTCAAGTTTTCCTTTTTTCTTGCATTTGTCAGTTTATGATATTGAAATTGTATGTGACAACTGAGACTGCCAGGGTGTTTATGGCTTCAATCTCATCTGCAGCTTTTAGCTCACTATTGATGACAAGCCTTAACTCTTCTGTAATACTCTTTTCTGATCTTTTCCTTCTTTGCTGCATGTTGAATTCTGTCACCTTCATTAACACAAGGTATTTGTATTTAGCGTCTTGATGATGGTGTCTCTTTCTAGCTGTATGTCAGATGTTGATGTTAGTTTTCCTTTTTTGAATGTGGCTTTTGGACACTTAAATGTCCAGTTCAAATTGCATACATATGTCATCACTAAAGACCTTTACTGTCTCGAGCAGTTGTTTTTGCTGGTGATCGTTCTTGGCAAAGGTCTTTAGGTCATCCATGTAGAAAAGATGGCTGATCTTCTTGCCTTGGATGTCATATCCGAGTCCAGTGTCATTCAGCATGGTATTGAGAGAGACAAGAAACAAACAGAAGTAGAAGGGTGATAGTTATGCGACTTTGCATGCAGATGGTTAAGTCTTGAACTTCTTTGGCCTTGATTTGAAACCTACCGGATGAGGTCTCCCACCACGCCCATTTATTTGGGACCATAACCTTTGACCTAGTTACCCTAACCTTTGAGTTTGACCTACTTTTAAAAAACTTAAACTTTAAAGGGCTTACAACAGGAATTCATCCTTAACCCCAAATGCTGTCAAAAACACTGTATACTGAGTCCGCCGTCTCTTTCTTGTCTCCTTTTAGATCTACATGCAGTTTACCTATAATTGTCCATAATTTGCCAATGAAGTAATAATTAATTTATTTGTGTTATTTTACCTTTAGAATTACGGTATAAAACACACATCATATTACATTGTAACTAGAAATGTCTCATTTCAGCAATTTAAACACGCAGTGGCATATTGTTTTACTCTTGTCTGTGTGTCTGTCTGTCCGTCCATCTGTCTGTATGAAAACTTAACACTGGCCTTTTCTCCAAAAATATTTGACATACAAAGCTATAATTTTGTATGTAACCTTCTTTTGAACAATGATGTTTATCTGATTGTGCAATATCAATATGACCTTCCTCAAGGTCATTCATTAACCCTTATCAATCCTTAACTCAAAAACTTAGCATAAAAACTTAACATTGCCATTCCTTGGGCATTTGCGTTTCACGATCTTGTTATTAAAGTTTTTATTAATATTCATAAGCATGCTAATTAGTTTTGTGTAAGAGGTGTCTTAACAAAATAACATTTCAAAACTAAAATGTATGTTTTATTACTATAATGGTTTTAAAATGTTTTGCGATTAGTTGAAGCTAATGCTGAAACTTCTATAAGAAGACAGTTGCCATGGAAACAAGAAGGTTGTTAAATTTTGCTTATCCGGCACTTTAAAATGGAACAACAGTCAGAATTCATTAACAGGTTCAAGAAAATACAGAGGGTTTTCATTTTTGGCTTATGACATAATAATGCCATACTCCATATTTAAAAGCATGTAATTTGCTCGGCTTATTACCTCCCTTTATGGATATACCTGTTGTGATTGTTTCCATATACATGCTGTGTAGGACAAATTATTCAACATGAATTGTATTTCTATGCATCTGATTTATATATGCAATGTATGCTTAGTATAGAAAGCAGTAAAGCCACATTATTTTAAGCATTTCAAAACCTTGCACTGAATTTCAACTATCCAAACCCTATCAAATTTCAAATGCACATTCTGAGGTATAGCTACTCTGCAGAGTGGATATCATCACATTTTTGTTCTTCCTTTGGATAGGTCTTTCAAGATATATAGGTGTGCCTTTGTCCATTTTAGTGGTAACTCCAACCATATCTGGCCCAAGGACTATTTGGATAACATTGTGGAAAATCAAGACATTGCTTGTGACAAGCAATGTCTTCATTCCCACAATGCTTTCTACCTTTATAGATCTATAAAAGATTAACACATGGAAAATTCTATTTACTTGAAATTGTTGTATAAGATCCATGAGATCACCAAAGAGACGGAGAAGATTGTCCTTGATGATGATGATGACATTGATGAGGTCACTATTGTGAAGGTTGACTCTGCTGCTGGAACCAGAGAAAAGTGGTAGGTAGTTTATCTTAACCCATTCCCACACATTTGTGCTTTTTGATTCTCTACAAGATAATGTCTTTAGAAAATATTGTGGAAAATGAACAAATTGCTTGTGACAAGCAATTTCTTCATTTTTAGCTCCACTGGCCTTCAGGCCAGCGGGCTATTGTCATGGCGCTGTGTCCGTCGTGCGTGCGTCCGTGCATGCGTGCGTCCGTCCGTCCGGTCGTCAACTTTTTCTTTAAAAATCTTCTCCTCAGAAACCACATGATGGATTTCAATCAAACTTCACATGAATGATCCCTAGGTGGTCCTCTATCAGATTCCTAAATTTCATTCTGATTGAACCTGAAAGTCTGGAGTTATCTGCCCTTGAATTAAAAAATGGCTGTTTTGACTTTGTTTTCACTCTAGCCACTACAAATATTTATCAATCAAGACAAAACTTGGTCAGAATGTTGGTGCTGATAAGATCTTGCCTGAGTGCAATTTTCAGCTTGATCTGAATATTATGTCTTGAGTTATGTGCCCTTGAAATTGGCAAAATTACCATTTTTGACCTTATTTTTACTCAAACAACCATAAATATCCACCAATCAACACGAAACTTTCATGTAATCTTACTGGCCATAAGATCTTGCATGTTTGTAATTTTCAGCTTCATAGGAATCTTAAATCATGATTTTTCTGCCCTTGAATTTGACAAAATTGCTGTTTTCGACTTTGATTTTACCATCTTTACATCCACAAATATTGAACAATCAAGTCAAAACTTAAACAAGATGTAGGTGAAGTTAAGATCTTGCTTAAGTGTGATTCTTAGCTAGATAGGAATATAAAATCTTCAGTTATATGCCTTTCAATTTGACAAAATTGCTAATTGTAACTTTTTTCTCACTCTAACAGCCAAACTCACTCTATTAAAGACAAAGCTTGGTAACCAATTGATCTTATACGAGTGTGTTTTCAGTTTTCTAGTTACTTTGTAATTGCTTTAAGAGCAACAAGTTTTGAAAAATTTAGTCAAAACTTGATATGACAAGAAATTCAGGTTTCATCAGCCATTTGCATTAATTTTGGAATATGGTATTTCCCCAATTCTATTTTTAGCTCAAAATCTATTTTTAGAAATATGAAATATTTTGGAGTAATCAATGGTCTGTCAATTTAGATCTGTTTGGAAGATGGAAAGTTTTAATTGCTAGTATCATCCAAAGCTGGAATGTTCTACCATTTCCTTTTACCCTTTCTCAAATGGCAAACATATAGTTTTAATTTCTTTGCTTCAAGAACAAAACATTTTGAACAATCTAGTTTTGTAACTTTCTTTTTGCTCTATGAAACACAAGCATTGAACAATCTAATCTAATCTTGGATTAAATATTACATGAAACTCAGGCCTGTGGAGCGACTCAAGACCTTCAGGTCTTCTAGTTCACAATGTTTTCTAACATAAAAGACTGAAAAATTGAAAATTCTGTTCACTTGAAATTGTCGTCTAAGATCACTGACGAGATCACCAAGGAGACGGAGAAGATTGTCCTCGACGACGACGACGACGATGACATTGATGAGGTCACTGTTGTGAAGGTGGACAAAACTCCGCTGCTCGAACCAGAAAAAGTGGTAAGAAATCTTTTCATAGAAATTATATTCAAGTACAGATACAAAATATTGCAAACTTATTACTCTAGCCAGCTTATTATGACATGTAATGATTTAACCCTTTCCCAAACAAGACCTGGTTTTGACGCCCCTAATAGAAAAGGCTTGGGAAAACATTGAAACAAAAGAAGAAACTGCTGATAACCAGCAGTTTCTCCTTTTGTCTCTATATTTTCTATGCCATATTTTACACAAATTCTATCTTTAGTAACTTCCATTTTGTCATTTGTGGCAGTTTTTGAAGTGAATCACCCTAAAATTTTGCCGTTTGGGAAAGGGTAAAAGAATATGTTAACTTTGGATAAACACTAGTAGTGGTCATTACAAAACATGTGGCCAAACGAAAGTTGTACAATGCTCAAATCTTTTTATTTCTGACATTAACTGTTTTCAAAATGAAATACTTGTTAAAATTAGCTCATTTGTTTGTATATATTCTTTGAGAGTGTATTGAAATCTGACACTTCTTCAGAATTAAAAATGGAAAACAACAACATGAACTTCTTATTATTTCAATCAATTTTACCCTTGGAATGATAGAATATTTTGTGCTGATTGAGTAATCATTATAAATATTTCTCAACATTTTGTTGTGCATGTTTTAGGATGTACAGAAGAAGACCAGTGACAAGAAGGCGGATGATGATACTGACACCTGGACTCTGTTGAATGTTGCCCTGCCCCCTCAACAGGCCCCGCCCACTAGCACTCCACAAGCCCCGCCCACTGAATTTAGAAGAGCAGGCAGTAAAGAATAAGATCAGGCTGCATGTATTATGCAGCCTGATCTTATTCTGTACTGCCTGCTATTTTTCAAGCAATAATACACAATCTTAGGACTTCACTTTACAAAGTTTTCACATTTACCACATCACATTTTTTCACATTTTATTGTAGGATGTACAGAAGAAGAAAAGTGACAAGAAGACTGATGATGATACTGACACCTGGACTCTGTTGAATGTTGCCCTGCCTCCTCAACAGGCCCCACCCACTAGCGCACCACAAGCCCCACCCACTACTGGCATACAGGCTCAAGTTGCTCCTCCCCCGTACGCGCCTGCTGCACCAACACCAGCGCCGACTGTACAGTTCAGGATGCCACCAGAAGTGGTCTACCCTCCTTCTAGTAAGAATATTTCTAAAATAGCTAACCTATGACAAACAACAATGGCAAATATCCTTGTTTTGCATATTTTGTAGAATCTCGCATTTTTCCACAAAAAGAGTATATTTTGTACAATTTGTAGATTTGAGGCCATTTCTATGCATTCATAATATTCTACATGATTTCATTATGTGCTTGTTCTGATATGAACAAAGTTTAAAAAGTATACAAGTCACGTAGATCAAATAACATCAAAAATATCATGATTGCCTACACAGCAAGAATACAATCAATGAATGTGCGATTATTTGATTTTAGTTAAAGTTAAGCAACAACTGATGAGTTTCATTGGAAAATGCATTAATGCTTCTGTATATCTATGGCTTAGACAGCAACTGTTATAACTAACATAAAACAATAATGTTGAAACTGATTAAGAAATGCTTTTCAATTTGTACAAACATTTTATTAATCAAAGCTTTTGTAGTAAGGAGTTAATGGTGTCTTCTTTTACTTGTAGACCCGCGTGTAGCAGAGGCCCTGCGTCAGATGGAGTCTATGGGGTTCAGTAATGAGGGTGGCTGGCTCACTCAACTACTCGAGGCAAAGAATGGGGACATCATTCAAGTCCTGGACGCGATCAAACCACAGCCTGGCCGTAACAACAGGACCGACGGAGGCTTCATGGCTTAAGCTGATACATCAACGTTGAGACTCGAACCTTTCCAGACATGTCTGACAGTGCAACCATCTTACCATACATCAATCCTTAACCTATTACCACACAATAACTCTTTTGACTCCGTACAAGAAAATTGCTTTGGAAAACAATGTGAAAAATGAAGAAATTGCTTGTGACAAGCAATTTCTTCATTTCCCACAATGTTTTCTATACAAAAATACAAAAAAAAATGCAAAATTTTGTTCATGTTAGATTGTTGTCTGCAACTTCTTTGAATTTGGACAAGTATAAAATTTTGCCGTTTGGTAATGGGTCAATTGGCTTTGCTAACGTTCACTAAGAAAAAAGATTTTGGAAAACATTGAAGGAAAAGAAGAAAATGTTGAAGTTCAACATTTTCTTCTTATCCTTCAATGTTTTCTTTTCTGTATTTAGTAAAGTTGCAGCTAGTTTGAATAATATTGACTCACTGGAGGAACTAGTTGGTAAAAAAGAATGAATTTGAAACCTATTAAGTTCAGAGAAATAATTTGTTTTCAAAAAAGCTACATAATTGATGCATTTCACACCAAAAAAAAAAGTTACATTCAGTAGCAACTATTTTGTCTAGAACTGTTATAAGGATAAATTTTATCTGAAAGAATAGTTGCAAGATAGTTTAGTTTTCCATCTTATTTTCTGTATGGGATAAAGAACTAATTTTGTTCCAAATTTCTTCTCAATAATAAGGTCAGTACAAAACTATTGTAAGTACATGAATTATATCTGAATTTACAGCATTTTTGCACTGAACCTTTGATAAAAGTATGTGCTAATGGTATCCTGTATCACTTGTTTGGGAAAGTTTGATTAAAAATGTTGGTTGTTTTAGCCCTTTTAGATATTGTATGCATCTATAATGTATTTTATTATATTCAGTCTGGTTTTGGGATTTATTATTATTGAAAGACAAAAATGTTGTAACTGCTTTCTTATTTAGATGCAGTTACAGGATTTTAGCCTTCTTTTCTTTCAATTGTTGTTGTTGTTTTATAAAATGCTTATTTTCTTGAAGATTTAATGCAAAACTTTTCTTGAAAGTCTTTTCAATACAAGTAATAGATCCCTAACCATGCTGTCTTTAAAATGGCGATATCCAGAGCTACATATTAGAAGGGGTGATGACTTTTCAAAAAATAATATTTCCTTTATCGTTCATCAAACCCTATGTTGTGGGTACTCATTTGAATTGTCTCATTGAGACAATTCCAATGAGTACCCATGACATAGTGTTTGGATTTGAAATAACAAATAAATGCCTTTACCCATCTTTTCTGTTGCCCTAGATGTTTATGCAACTTTTACACATTTAGGAAATATAAAGAGGATAATCGTTTGTTTCAGTGTAAGATCGTTTTATATTTCATTGAGTGAACAACAAAAGCTTTATTTTCACGAGTGGTGAACCCATCACCCTCTTTTCATCTGTAGCTCTATGAAATCTTTATCTTTCTCAGCTGGACAAATAAAGATTTCATTGTTTGAAACTGTTAACCCTTGTCCTGCTGAACTTAATTTTTAGCTCCACTGGCCGAAGGCCAGCGGGCTATTGTCATGGCGTTGTGTCTGTCGTGTGTGCATCCGTGCGTGCGTCCGTTAACTTTTTCTTTAAACAACTTCTCCTCTTATACCAGTGGGCCAATTTTGACCAAACTTGGCAGGAATGTTCCTTGGGTGACCCTTTTCAAAACTTGTTCGCAGGAATGTGCCTTGAGTCATTCTTTTCAAAATCTGTTCACAAATTTTTACATTTGCCAAAAAATGTGGCCGTGGCAGGGAGAAAGGGGCTTATCAGACTTAAGAAATCATAAGAAAATTCTTTAAAAATCAACCATTGGGCCAATTTGAGCCAATCCTGGCAGGAATGTGCCTTGAGTCATTCTTTTCAAAATTTGTTCACAATTTTTGACATTTGTCAAAAAATGTGGCCGTGGCAGCGAGAAAGGGGCTTATCAGACTTAAAGAAATCATAAGAAAATTCTTAAAAAATCAACCAGTGTGCCCAATTGAACCAAACTTTGCAAAAATGTTCTTTGAGTCTCTCTTCAAAATTTATTCACAAATATCAAGATTTGGCTGCCGCTGTGTAAGGCTTACAAGAAATCATGGGATAATTCTTCCACTTTAACCAGTGGAGCGATTCAGGCCCTCCTGGGCCTCTTGTTTAACTGGTGCAGTTGACAAAAGTATCAGTATATTTCTTAACCCATTACCTAACGACAAAATTTTAGACTAGTCCAAATTCAAAGATGATGCAGACGACAATTTCAAGTGAATGTAATTTTGCATTTTTTTGTCTTTTTACATAGAAAACATTGTGGCAAATGAAGAAATTGCTTGTCACAACAATTTCTTCATTTTCCACAATGTTTTCCAAAGCCATTTTCTTGTGGGGAGTCAAAAAGAGTCACTGTGTGGTAATGTGTGAAACAAATTTCCAATTTTAGAGCCATTTCAATCAGTTTGTCGCATTATTTTGCCAAAATTATTCGATAGAAAGCAGGCAGTGTAGGCTAAGATCAGACTGCATGTCTGTGCAGGCTGATCAAAGACTATTCTGCCTGCTAAAGCTGTGGTCTAAAACAGGATTATGATGTGATGTAACACGAACTGTACGAGAAGAGTTAAAGATACATGACTGAATTACTCATGTTATTTGTCAGTCAACATTCAAATTGCATTGACTGCATAAGTCAGCCATATGCAATGGTATTGCACTAAACCGTCAAGTGATTGTATTGTGCTTTTGTCTAATACCTTTTATCACATTCTAATTAATATTTTATTAGTGCTATTTTGTAATACACATTCTGTACTTTAATGGACCAATTTTAGATCTACATATTATGATTCTTAAATTTTTTAGACTTCTTTTTGTTCAGGACAAAATTGTGAAATGTACATTTATGAAATTTATTTTAAGTACTCGTACATGTATATAAAAAGCACTTTCCATCTTTTAACAAGTTATAAAAAAATAAAATTCAAAGTTTAACTGAAAAAAGGTTAAACTAGGGCTTATTTCAAAACTGTTGTAAGTACATTTAACTTCATATGCATTTACAACAGTTTTGAAATAAACAGACTAATGATCCATCTGAGAAAGTGATATTTAACCGATCAAATAAACTGCATGAGTACTAATCAGCTTGTAGCTTTTATGTTAGATTTGATATATCGCTACTTTTCATTGAAAACCATGTAACTGCAGCTTGAAACAAGCTGCAGTTACATTGTTTTCTTTGAAAAGCGATGATATGTTTTTAGGGGAAACTTATTATATAGATGTAAAAGTAGCACGTTTGTTGAGGTTTTCAGCAGGTCTGATCAAGAAAATGTAATTTCAACCAAACCTGTCGGCAATGTTAACTTACAAACAACATTGGCACAAACAAAGGTGTATCCAGAGGGAGTTCTGGGGGTTCAAACAAAGGCCTTCTGTAGCCTGATTATTTCATTTTCATGCAGGAATTCAGTCAAAATTGTGTAATAATAGGAAAATGACCCCCCCTGGATCCGTCACTGACAAAAATATGACTTGTTTACTTATGAGATTGACTGACAGAGACATATGAGCTGGGATCAGGAAACATGGCATTTGAGACCAACATGGATCCAGATCAGCCCGCACGTTCATACAGTCTGATCAAGGTCCATATTGTTCCATTAAAGCTCTTTCTTGCATGCAAGGATCCTGATCGGACTTCAAATTATATGTTGGTCGGAAATGTCAGAAGGGCCCTATTTTTGGATCCCAGTTCATGTATGCTCTAAGAAAAAATCAAAATTTTGTTTACATAAAACTGCATCGTGTAGTAAATTTATGATCTATTTCATGTAGGGCAATTTAAATTGTTATTGGAATTAAGAACATTTGTAAAAATCTTTTTATCGTTATTGTTAGGTTGATCTTATTGTGTTTTGAATGAATAAAGAGTGGTGCATATAAAATGAATATTTTTGTGATTTATGTTAAAACCTTCCCACTTTTCGAACACATCAGTCTGGTATGTTCGTAAAACGCCAGATCCATGGGATCTTTTCCTGGGCTAAAGATAGCCCATGTTGCTAGTCTACATGTAGGGCCTATATATGTACTGCCTAATCTTGTTTGCGCCCGATTTTAAAACATGCATGCATTGAAAAAATCTTTATTTCGAAACTGGGCGAATGAGTTCTACAGGGAATTGCCCAAATTCAAATTTGGACAAACTAAAAAGTGCACTACATATACACATGAGAGTAACGAGCAAATGTGCTATGGTAGCAGAAGGTGCCATATCCACTGGTGGGGAACTCGGCCAAACCGAGGCCGTTTTTCGCTACAACAAGGTACAGATATTTTGCGTTTAAATGTGAGTTTAAAGATTTTTTAATTTGGTCTAAAACAGATCATAGGGGTCCGTAGTTTGAGCCTTGGCACTATCCTAGACTATTCTATATAGAATAGTCTAGGATAGTGCCAAGGCTCAAACTACGGACCCCTATGAAACAGACCGGGTTCACTGTTATGTATTTGACAAACCGTCGGTGTTGTTATAAAATCTCGTAACTACGGCTTTATCTAAGCCGTAGCTACGAGATTTTATAACAACACCGACGGAATACATTGTTCGCGAAAAAACGTCCCTCGCTTTGGCCGGGTTCACCACCAGTGATATCGCTGTTTTCGTTCAAAACCTCGTAACTACAGCTTGTTCAGCACTCGGCAGTCCACTTTCTCTGCCTCAAACCGAATTATGATCAAATTTACCCCCCCCCCCCCCTGCAATATTCAGACACTGCCCCTTACATCGTCCGTCTGTCTGTCTGTCTGTCCTTCCACAATTTGGTGTTAGTTAACAGTCTAGCATCCACAAATATTGACCAAACTTGGTTAAAACACATGTATGACCATAAGCTCTGGGGTGAATTCGATTTTGGATTAGATTAGACCTGAAAGTCCGGAGTTGTGTGCCCTTGAATATATATAAAAAAATAGCTACTTTTGACTTAAATTGTTAACACTCTAGCATCCACAAATATTGACCAAATAAAAAAGACTTGGCCACAATATTGGTAACTATAAGATCTGGAATGTGTTTGATTTTCAGTCTGATTGGACTAGGAAGTCATCAGTTATCATGCAGGGATTTTGTTACCTGCGAGTCCCGAGTCCCTGACTCACATTTTTTTCTCAGGACTCATTGAAAAATATTCAGTGAGTCCCAGAATGCTAACATTTTCAATACGTAATCGACATTGTCTTTCAAATACTCATATGTTTCAATGTTGGACTCATTGTTTTGGGAACAAGTGGGTCCCAGGACTCGTCTGCATAAATTTGTAACAAAATCACTGGTTATGTGCCCTTTAATTTGACAAAATTGCCGTTTTCGTATATTTTCGACTTTGTTTACACTCTAACATCTACAATTATCAACCAATAAAGACAATACTTAGACACAATGTTTGGAACCATACGATCTCGGATAACTTCGACTTTTATAATGATCGGATGAGAAAGTCATGAGTTATGCGCCCTTGAATTTGACAAAATTGCTGTTTTCGGCATTGTGCACACTCTAGCATCTACAATTATTGATTAATCAAGACGAAACTTGGACACAATGTCAGTAACTATAATCAGATCTCACATGAGTGCGAATTTCGGACTGATCAGATAAGAAATTCATTAGTTAACTGGCCTTTAATTTGACAAAATTGCTGTTTTCGACTTTGTTTTTACTATGAAAAACCACAGTATTCACTAACCAAGACAAAACTTGGACATAATGTTGGTGACAATAAATCTCACATGATTTTGAATTTCGGACTCATCCGATCACAGTGTCGTGAGTTATGTGCCATTGAATTAGGGGAAAATGCCGTTTTGGACTTTGTTTTTACTCTGACAAACACAAAAATTGACAAATCAAGACGAAACTTTGACATAATGTTGGTTAAAGTGACATTTCACAATTATTTTTACATAAATTATTACTTTTATTCTATCTGAAAGACCATATTTTCTTATGATAAGTCTGACAATTTCAAGTCAAAATATTGAACCGTTTACGAGAAATATATATTTCTGTGCTAAAATTAAACAAGTTGTTGTGGACGACAGTTCAGATTGATATAGAATTTGTCATTTCTGTCTCAACTTCAAAGGCGTATTTTTCGCTTATAAATAACAACTTCAAAAAAAACTGATAGCATGTCTACGCATTAGAATAAACAATCTTTGCATCAAGACATACTTTTAAAAAATGAAACAAAATGTGAAATGTCACTTTAAAGCCCCTCTTACAACCCATCTGGAGTTGAATAATTATGTTAAAGGTTTCCGGTAGTTTGGCTTCTCGTCTTCTATGAGACGTCGACCCAAAGAATCATGTTCAGTCTTCTAACTATTCTTGAGTTTTTCTGATGCGTTATGAGTCTGGTTGCGACAAATCATTGGACAAAATTGTAACGACTGGCGAAATGCGGCTTCGTTACCATGTTCCCGAAACAAAGAAAGAAATATATGTATGTAAAACGCTAGGCACGCCCCATACCTGGACAGTACGGATTTAATATCATAGTTATTTGGCAAGCATGTCGAAACTTCCGACGAACTAAAGAAAATCGCTAGTTTATCATGTCATTCATCAGTGACTGGGTTAAAGCTACTATTTCCCAGATTTGGACCCAAAAATTGTCAAATACAAACGAAATGTACACTTTTTAAGCTTTATATGACCTGATTAAATGATTACGACAAACTATTGAAGCAACGACTCATTTTTTCGCAATTTGATACCAAATTCATGAAGCGATATCGAAAGTAGGTCAAAACAGTAGGACATGCGACTTTCTTAAATGACGTCACAACATACATGATGACGTCATATTGAAATTCAAGTATGAATCTCGTTTGAATCATGGTCCGCGCTGTATGCGCATGCGCAACAATTTAAAAATAATTCTAACCCCATCTGAGACGTGGTTGAATTTAGGTTTGGATTCTCCCTAAATTCAGCTATCTGTCTTGTAATTTCGGCTCATTCTCTGTCTGAATCGCATATTATTAACCATCCCGAGGTGGTCAACACAAAAGTTTTGCATATTTTTTCAAAAAAAAAATCATTTTTTGCAATTAGACCATCTGTTACCGTCGCCCTTTAAGGAAACATTTAATTGTTCAAACACATAAACAGGAACTTCTAAGGTGTCGTTGGAGACAATATTGAAATACTCAACGGGTCGCTTGATTATCATCTTCACAGACTTGATGTCAATTACGGCGGTGTGACGTTACGTGACGCTCTGGCCGAAGGCAACCGGCAAGACATGGCCTTATTTGATGGTTTCTGTAGAAATTATTTGCGAACGTATCATTTTGATATTTTGCACACTTCATAACGAATAGTTAAGATTTATCACGAAACAGATTTAATTCTGATATTCAGCCACGAATTTTAATTACAGAATAATTCCGCGAATTTATCAAACAACCCTCGTACATTCAAAGCAGGTCAAAAGTATGAATCTCTTTCGAGAAAAGTATGCATTCTTTGTGAATTTTCTGGAATTTCAATATATCGTTCCCTGCGTCACACGCACGCCTGTCGTACGTGCTCAGTACTTCTGTTTTGCGTGTTCCTGGCGTTCTAAAAGATGCAGAATGGTCGTAGCAAAGAATTGTCCGGTCAATTCTTTGATGCGTGCAGTCTGCGTCGTGGTTGCGTCCACCAAAATCGTACGTTGCACGTGCGTGCATCGCACGACTAAACGTATGTTTTAGACGCCAGCCGCATGCAGACCGCACGCAGGAGCACGTACGACCGGTTGTAAGAGAGGCTTAAAATAAGCGCTTGGATTATTTTGAATTTCAGCATAATTAGACAAGACGTTGCTGAGTTGTCTGCCCTTGAATTTGACAACATTGCCGTTTTTTTTTTACTTTAGTTTTACTCTAACAACCACAAATAGTGATCAATCAAGACAAAACTTGACCACAAAGTTGGTGACCACAAGTTTGTTTCCAGTTTGAAAGTCACAAATATTAATCAACTGGAACAAGACTGTGGCTCAGGCTTGGTTCATGTGAGCGATTAAGGACCATCATGATCCTCTTGTCCCTGAAAACCGTTTGCTTATTATTTCCAATGCAATTCAGGACTGGTTAACAATTTTCCAAACGGCAGGCAAATTGGAGCCCAATAAAGATAGTTTGTGTACAACACAGGAAATATTGAGACAAAAGGAGAAATGGTGATGATCAGTAATTTTGGCAATTTGATTTCTTCTTTTGTTGCAATGTTGTCTATAAGGAGCATCGAAAGGCGTCGCAGTTTGTTAAAGAATACATCGAAATTTCTACTCATTTGAATCAAAATTGTATTTAACCCTTTCCCAAATGACAATATTTTAGGGTGATCCACTTCAAAACTGTCACAAATGACAAAATTGAAGTTATTAAAGACAGAATTTGTGTAAAATATGGCATAGAAAATATTGAGACAAAAGGAGAAACTGCTGGTTATCAGCAGTTTCTTCTTTTGTTTCAATATTTTCCCAAGCCTTTTCTATTAGGGACGTGAAAACCAGGTCTTGTTTGGGAAAGGGTTAAATCTGTGATATTGCTATAGGCATTTTCAAATGTAATATTGTCGATGGGGGTCAAAACCTTGTAACTCTAACTTTGTCAAGCAGTAAGTGCGATGTTTTGACCTCCCAACAACGATATGCTATTTAATCAATAAGCGGAAGAACTTGTGATGATATTGATAAATGAATTGATAATCAATAAATCAATCAAAACCAACCAAATCTCTTCCGTATTATCAATCATTGAATCATAAGTATTTTATTATAACGATTAAAATGACAACATTTTCCGCCAATTTTGTTTCAAGTTATGTAATAGGCCAAAATATATAATGATTATATACTCCCCGTCATAAGAAAGTAGCCACTTGTCTAATGCGAATGGACGACAGTTTTAGGATTATTCGTAAACGTACCGAAAAAAAATACAAAACATTGCAGTATGGCAAGTACGAGGGGCGTTCAATTAATTTTGGAACTGGGGTTCTATAAGACATAGTTATGTCGAAATTCATTTTTAAATTTATTCAATCCTTCGAAGTAATCCTCTTTGACAACCACACACTTCTGAAGTTTTGAGATTCATTACTTATATGCCAATAAATTGGCCTCTTTGGAACATCCCGCAGTCACTGGTAAATTGCTCTGCATATGGAACATGAAAGCCTATACGGACGACCATAGGCTTTTTTCGTCATCATGGGAACACAAAAAAAAAAAAAAAAAAACACAAGGGCTTAAGCTCGTACATAGGGGTGATTGAAGACACTGTGCAGCATGTGTCTCTTCCAGGGAGTCTTGAACAAGAGGACACCTGTGGACAGCTCCGTTGTCATGGATTTGGCACATGCCTCTTAAGTCGATCCTAGACCTGTTCTTTCGTGATATTTCTTTATTTTCGCCGACATACATATCTTGTATGAATGACCGGCGATAATGGTACTATTTGAAACAGTACTTTGAACAATACATCCGTTACATTTGAAAATTACCGCGTACAAAACTTTTGCCGCGCTTTTAATTTTTTGGCTATTACAGACATTGTCTGATCTTTTCGCAACCATTGCTTGCCAATGACACGCCATTGGTGCTCATTATAGTAGATTATTGTTCAATCATGTGTATGAAGCTCAGAAAGCCCACATTGGTTGCATTTATTGCATTATTTCAAAATATATTTTGCCACCTTTACACGGGTGACTCTCTGTCCTTTAGGCAGTAGGTGGGGGACCCAAATGTGCATAAACCTGTCTGTGTTTCAACCCTTTCGTCAAAATCGTATAAAATGTCCCCGATGAAAAACAAACTTTATCTGCTATTTCTTGCACATTGAACCATGCGTCTTGTTCGGTCATGTCGGAATCTATAGCAACATTTGCTCTCGTACTAGCTCTACCCGTGTTGCCTGAGAGGGGGCATCATTCAGACCAGTTTTGCCAACTTTATTTTTTATTAACTTTCTAAAAACTTGCGTATGTTCAACGTTTGAATGTCCATAAATCTGATATAGTTCATTATATACACGTGGTGCAGATATGTCAAAGCCTATGCGACCTTTAATGTAGACCCGTACATCCTACTTCAGTTCGTTTTCCATTTTTCGCACAGCGCAATTTAGCCAGTGTATATGACTGAACCAACTTAAAAGTTCAATAACTTTTGAAGGAGTGAACGAATTTGCCTCAAATTTTTACCAAGTAAAGACAGTAATTTTCCCGTCAATTAGCCAGAAGGACCACTAGTTCTATAGAACCGTGATGTATGGTGGCCCATTAGTACCACTTTCGATTGAACGCCCCTCGTAAAAAACGCTTTCGTGAAAGTATCGAAAGCAGTCAAATTACCTCATTAGCTATGCTAGCTTGGTGGTAGTTCCAGGAAATCAGTAACTGATACGGTAAACACTACTGAAATTCACGGCCATATATAGGGCTAGAAAAGGGGCCAAAATGAATAGGGATATTTGTTTACTGTACTATTTTTATTCGAAATGATTAGTGCCTAATAAGTGAGTTTCAGTCCAACCAAGACCATTGTGTCCCCCCCCCCTGGCACTGGCCGAAAAATGAAATTTGACTATATAAATTTAGTGTAACGTAAACTTTTATTACATAGCCATAATTTGAGCTTGGACCCCTCCCCCCCCCCCCCTCCCTGGAAGAAGAAAAATCCTGGGCTTGGACCCCCCCCCCTCCCCCGTCCCCTGGAAAAACCCTGGATCCGCCCTTGAAGCCCGTCTTCCTTCAAGATAACCAAAACAAAATTTAGAGAATGCTTAATTTTCAAGCATTTGTCTGCTTTGGAACGGGTTCTTACTTCTTCCTTAGAAACATACACGACTTAATTTTTCATCTTTGGGCCAATTTCTATTAAATAAATTGAGTCTTTATTTATAGGCCCTATTAATTAAAGCCCAAAAAGCCACATCAATGTTGAAAGGAGCGCGATTCCAGCATGCAGTATGATACATGTAAATCTAAGCTTTGTTTCCATCTTAACACATGAATTGAACAGCGTTAAGGAAAATGGGCCCTTCACATTGAATGTGATTTTAATTCGTACCAATATAGATCCAGATTAGCCTGCTTGTTTTAAGCTGCACTTACGTGGTTTTCGTTGAAAAGCAGCTACCGTTATATCTAGGATACGCAGACTGATCATGACCCATGCAATTCTTAAACGCAATAAATGCCCATTTTTCATAGTCCATTTCAACTATTTTTATCTAATTTCTTGCAACATCGTGATAAATTATTACGCAATTTCCAAGCATATACGTAGCTTAAAAAATAGCGATGACACACGATCGTGGTGCATTGCAAGCTGTTGCATTGTTTTGCCCATTTCTAAACAGTTATTGTTTTTTGCCTCTGTATAAGAGAAAGATGGACAATTATTTGCGCTTTTATATTTTCTTCAACTCATGATGGATCATGTTTCAAATTAAGTTGAAAGGTATTCCATCCATTATTAGAAACCAAATAATTCGTGCAACTTCGGTCATCTTCATATGTGGCAACGGCAAATGACGAAGACATCCCTCGTCAATTTCTCTTGCGACCGATGACGCGCGAAAGTTGACGGTGGTATCCGGTATTCAAAATGCGGATACCATCGTTATTTTCTATTGACTCGGAGTGTTTTGTATGTAATCACGGTGGATAATCACGTGATACAACAATTTCAGAAAATTTTCAATAATTTTGTTAATATGCGACCGATTTGAATTCGGTTTGAAGCAGAGAAGGTGGACAGACGTCACGCATTAGATGGACGTAGTGGATTTTTGATAAATCAGCTGATAAAAAAGTTATTGGAGATAAACCAAAATATTGGTTTATCTTCAATTACTTTTTTATCAGCTGATTTTTTAAAAAAAATCCTCAACGTCCGTGTTATTGTTATACCTAACATTTTTCCAACTTCTCTGCTTCAAACCGAATTCAAATTGATCAAGTATTGACAAAGTTTTTGAAGATTATTGGGAATTCTAAGTCACGTGATTATACACCTTGGTGATGGATGGAATAGGCCTACATTTAAAGATTTTATGTATCTTTTGAAGCCCGGGCGAGGTGTCAAAGGCACAGGGTATAACCTGATGCGCGTAACTGCCAATATGGCGGATGTAAAAACACGCGAGTTTTTCAGCCATCGATTTCAGGCACTTTGTCAATGAGTTTGTTATATCTTTTGACGAAATTGATCTAGAATAACGTTGTCAACAATGCGACACACTCTTTGTCCTGATACATTTATTTAGTAGGCCAATATCGAAGCTCGAAAAATAGCATGATGCGCGTAACTGATGCACGCGATTCGCGTTTACTGTATCATTGTACATGTACTTCTCAAACGATGCTCGTAACTGATTATAAACTCTATACATGCGACTGACTGAAGATAAATATTTCGTCATTTGGTGACCAAAATATCGTTCATGTATTTTATTAGATCAGTTTCTATGATCGCCGGTGGAAAATTATGAAATGAGCCGGGATCTGGAAAAACGTCCCTTATAGCATTTGAAAACAACATGGTTCCAGATCAGCCTGAGTATACACGCAGTCTGACCAGGAACCATGTTGTTCTCCAATAATTTCGTCATGGTCTGCAGCAACCTCTTGAGAGTAACAAGGCTGTTGGCTAGACTGCATGTAGGCACAGCCTGACCTTGAAATCTGGCAGACTCAAATGCTATAAGGGACGTTTTACCAGATCCTGGCTCAAATACTTCTGCTTCACGACGATATTTTATTTCATGATTTGATTCCTTCCTAAATACGACTCAGGTTGACATCTGTAATTAGTGTCCCTTTCCCAAACACAAATATTTATGTCAGTCCAATTCGAAAGTTTCTGTAGACGACGAAATGGATGTTACAAAAAGTTAAGTTTGTGAATAATATAGCTCAGATAACATAGAGGTAAAGGAAGAAAGTGTTGATTATCAGCATTTTTGTCTCAATGTTTTCTATCAGGGACGTCAACGCAAGGCCTTGTTTGGGAGAGAGTTGTAGGCTCAGAATCAAGAAAGTTCTGATGACAAGCGAAGTATGGCATTTATGCGATGGATCATCCTCGGAAACCCAGCGGTCATAGCTACGCTACATGTAGCGTAGCTATGACCGCTGGGTTTCCGAGGATGGCGATGGATGGTGCACATAAAACAGTGGGAAAATTTTGATTGATTCAATAGGGTTTAACTTTCAACAGAATTTCGGTCATACCGCGCGTCTAGAGTATCTAAACGTGGATTTTTTAGACCTCGCATTTTTCCTCACTAGCACTATTACTAGTATGTAAATCATCCAATCCATGCATAAAGCTGTATGTGTGATTTACAAACCATCCATCACTAAAAGAAAAATGCCAAAGGCCGAACCAGGGTTCGAACCCACGATCTCTAGATTCATAGGCCCTAATGTTTTCGATTGAATAATCCAGACTCGGCACAACAAAAATGACGGGGGAGTCAAAATCGACAGTTTTGACAAACATTTTGTAGGTCAAAGTATCGTAAATTGATTGATTTTAATTTAAAAGATGGGATAAAACACCATGTTTGACATTTTTCATGTCCTTTTATGAAAAAAGTACACTTAACTATGTGTTCCTGCATGGCATTGCTTGCACCAGTTCAAACGAAAATCGAATACTAGCCATTAGATGCCCATTCAATTCGGAACGCTCAAACACAATTCGACCATTGGTAAAACGAATTAAGTGTTTGTTCAATGCTTGAAAGCTCATAGACACAACTCAGCCTGGATTCGAACCAAGGACCCTAGAATTGATGGACTCATGAATGATAAATGTAAAAAAGTATACACTGATACAGGTTTTTTCAAGGCGTAGAAAACCAGAGGACCAGCATGCTCTTCTTTTCTCTTAATGTTTTCCAAAACACTTTATTGCATCAAAAGCAGGCATTCTTTTGAGGAAAGATGTTACCCTTTGAAAAAAGCCAAATACTAGAGAAATCAATTTTTAAAGGAGTAGAAGCAACAAAATTGATTTACCAAGGTTCCTATTCTATGTTTTACGGTTGTCTTTTGAAATTTCAGTGTAATAGAATGTGGTCATGCATTGGTATAAAACAGTCCATCCGTATGCCCACTTCCAAAACCACTAATTATATGCATACACAACTAATCTTCCAGACACTTGAACAGCCATTATGCACTTCTTCAGTTACGAGCATCATATTCGCTCAGTTACGAGTATCTTGACCTATTTTCAAGTAACAGTTACGCGCATATTCGTGATTTTTGAAAGCCTTATTACAGCTATTATACTTGCCTAACAAAGTAAATTTCGATAAGACCCCCTTTTATTATAAACAAACATCGAGTTAGCGAAGAAAAAATATGAATAACACGTCCAATTTTATAGATAAAGCTTGGGAATTATTCCCGTAATTTTGGAGTCGCAATATTGAATGCACTTAACTGAATCAGGTTGTACCCCATGAAAGGTTCCTTTCGGTGAGCGATCTAGGACCGCCACGGTCCTCTTGTTTAAAATGTGATGCAATTTCCAAGTAAAAATAAGCAATGACGCATAGTCACATAGGCCTATCAATGATATATCTGCAAGCAGCTGTTGCATTCCTTAAGTTGGAAATTATACTTGCAAATCAGTATTTGATATATCCGAATGGTTACTCATAAACAATACATTCCCTACTTATAGCCCTTTCCCAAACTGCAATGATAATTATCAGCTCGGTCTATACCGTCCTTCTTATGAGCCCGAACCTAGAAAAGGGGCTCTTATACTATGTGGCACCTTAAAGTAGCCCTCCCTAATGCGATTCTCATGACATCGTTTTGCTTTGTTTTTTATGTACGACGTCGTTAACGTTCGTTACATGTATCCAAACCTATTCGGGCGTGGTCGTACACATTCCACCGCCGAATGTTTACGACGTCGCCCAAATAATTCCGACTTCGCGTGAATCTCATTAGGGGTTGATAACATTAAACCATTTTGTTTCCAGATCGACGAGATCATCTAAATGCAATCTGATCTGTAGGCTACAGATCGTCGCTTTTCAACGAAAACCTCGTAACTGCAGCTTGTTTTAAGCTGCAGTTACTAAGTTTATGTTGAAAAACGACGACATGCTGCTCTTTCAAAGTAGGCACAGGATATGAAATTTTTACTAACTACAACATGGATCTGGAGCATAAGCTTATTATGTGCCTATGCACAAGCTGATCTAGATCCACGACGGGTTAAAATGCTAGACAAGGACCCTTAGGTCTATTCCAAATCCCGACTCATGTTGCATATAATCCGAGTCTTCTCCGATGTAAATACGCTCTTTGATATTTTGATTTTTCGCTATTTAAATAGCGAAAAATCAAAATATCAAAGAGCGTATTTACATCAGAGAAGACTCGGATTATGTTGCATACAACAATACCAACAAAGTGCAAGTGTCCGTGTCGAAAATTTGGCCCTAATGCACATTTCACGTTCCACGTATGTTTGTTTCCCCCATTCAAAATTGAATTAATTCCTCCTTTTCAATTTCTGCAAACCCTGAACAAGACGTACGACAACAACTTTAGGCATAGACTTTTCCAAAAATCAAAGATCTTGTCTTGCGACCAATTTCGAATGTTTCGTTTAATCCTTCTGCGGTGGATCAAGGATTTCTGTGAAAGGGGTTCGAACATGTGCAAATCGAAGGTTCGTTTTCCCAGTTTTGGCTGCATTTCTGCATGAAGATGAAATAACCACGTGACAAGGGGGTCGTTTAAAAAAAGAAAAAAAATCGAACCCCTCTGGATCCGCCACTGCCCTTACCCAAATAAAACCTGGTAGTTTTCTTGAACAATACACGATAATGATTGTAGCGATGTTGGTGATCTTAGAAGAGAAAATATCTGGAATAACATCGCAAGAAAAAAGAGAACGCCGATAAAGATTAGGCCTAACAATTTATCAAGCATGGGGCCTATAGATTATTAAATTTAAGTAGGCCTATCTGCTTTTATTTTGGCAACACTTATAGCCTAATGTAGTCTGCAATGCCTTTGATTTTGTTAAAACTACAAAAGTCTATAGTTTGTGAAAGATTTAAATTAAATTCAAACCTTTAGAAATTCTTCAAAAAATTTGTTTTTCAGGTAAAGTGAAAGTAGGACGCTTGCTCTATTTATTGACTATTCACGTGACATTCTGTCATTTCTATTTTTAGAATCATATTTATTTTTAGAATTTTGGAATTCCCATCAGCAATTGGTTCTCTGCTCATAATAACGCCATAACTTCTGGATCGGGATACAGCAAGACGGAAATGACGTTTTACACATGTAAATATTGACAGTCATGATGAATTTAGGTTACGGCTGTCACTCTAACATGTGTCAGAAGCTAGAATATTCTGCTGACGAAATTAAATCCCATTGAATAACAATCGTACTATATAAAGGGTAGAAATTTAAGTCTACCTCACAGTCGCATATTGCCATTTCTAGAATACAAGAAGAATATAGAAATAAAAGAAAAAAAGTTGCGAGAATTTGCTGGGAAATAGTTTATTTCGATAAATTAGCGTTATTATTCTAAAGAGGGAAACATATAAGAATTAAATAATGTCGCTCACAGTCAAGGCATTTTTGCAGCGTGATAGACATGCCGAGCCCGAGATCCGACGGTTCGGGGTTCCAACTGACGTCTCAACGAGCTTTGACTACTTGTGCAAGAAGCTCTGCGATATTTTCCCGTCGTTGAGGCAGGGAAATTTCTCTGTCTTTTGGAAAGGTAAGAGCTTAACGCTATTCTATTTTGATTTAATTATTTACCAAAGATTCATTAAAACTTGATAAATCGATTGTGGATGACAAAACACAGTCAACTTTTGCTTGTTATAACTCGTAATTAAAAAAGAGGAAACATTCTTTTAACAGAATATTTCCTTTCTCACTAAGCGTTTTCATTAAACTATTTTAGAGCTGTCAAAACCAATGGTTGAAATGTAGGCCTATGTGAAACGACAAAAACAGTTTTCTTCAGTTGATAAAACATTGGTGAATAGATTTTATTTCTTGGTAATCCGAGTCTTCTCTGATGTAAATACGCTCTTTGATATTTTGATTTTTCGCTATTTACAAATAGCGAAAAATCAAAATATCAAAGAGCGTATTTACATCAGAGAAGACTCGGATTAATTTCTTGGGTACATCGGCAGAAATAGAGAACACTCTTCTGAGTGTGGTTCGTTTCTCACAATTCGGATTTGTAGGCTTCTGACAAGGTCCCTTTTAGCGTGACGGGTCAGAAATGTTTGAATACTGGTATTTTCTTTTGGCTTTTCTGATAAATTGTGTTGGACATCGTCTCGTTACAGATAATCACATACAAAACTTTGACCTCCACATCACCTCGTAATATCATTTCGTTATATAGACCCTAGATCATAATTATATGACATCTTTACGGCATAGATCTATAGTTACGCTACATGGAAACTCGTCAATAACAGTTTTCTGTGGAGCGAACAATAAATGAATTCATTTTCTATTGCCAGTCCCTAATTTTGTTTTGTCTAGAACGATTTGGCCACAACAAAACTTTCACAAGCAACAAAATGTTTGACTCTTGTAGTCTTGTAAATGTAGAGAATTGTTTGTGATACATTCAATTTAATAATTTTTTTTAAATTTAACCCATTCCCACACAATTACCCTTTTTGACTCCTCAAAAGATAAAGGATTTGGAAAACATTGTGAAAAATGAAGAAATTGCTCGTGACAAAACAATTTCTTCATTTCCCACTATGCTTGAAATCTACCAAGAACGCAAAAAATGTACAATTTCATTCACTTGAAATTAATTGTCATCTGCAGCATTTTTGAATTTGAACAAGTGCAAGATCATTTTGCTGTCTAGCAATATGTAAAACTTTTAAAAATATGGTAGGCCTTAAACAACAAACTGTGTTATTATTTTAGATCCTGATGGTGATCACGTGTCTTTCGGTACGGACGAGGAACTGCTGGAGGCTCTGGGTTATGTGAATGATGGAGTGTTCAAGATCTACCTTGTCTTGAAAGGTAAGATGTTGCTTTATTGTGTTCGTCAGTCCTTTCTTACACATACTGCTAATTCAATACCTTGTCAAACAAGCTTTGGTTTTCACGTCATAGAAACTCTTAGGAAAAGAAGAAAATGCCGATTTAAAACCATAAAATATGTTATTTGGAAAGTAGAAATTCAGAGCAAATATCCAAATTCACCACAGATTGGGTCTTTAGAAGTTTTTTGCATTGAAATGTTTTATAACAAAATTATTGTAGGACTACGGTTAAGGTTGTCTTTCCCTAATGAGATTCGGTAGACGTCGGAATTATTAGGGCGACGTCAAAAACATTCGGCGGTGGAACCTTCCACCGCCGAATGTCTACGACCGCGCCCGAGTAGAAATTCAGAGCAAATATCCAAATTCACCACATATTGGGTCTTTAGAAGTTTTTTGCATTGAAATGTTTTATAACAAAATTATTGTAGGACTACGGTTAAGGTTGTCTTTCCCTAATGAGATTCGGTAGACGTCGGAATTATTAGGGCGACGTCAAAAACATTCGGCGGTGGAACCTTCCACCGCCGAATGTCTACGACCGCGCCCGAATAAGTTCGGATACGTAACGACGATGCTCGAAAAAAGCAGATGTTTTATGAAAATCAAAATGGCCATAATACGGATATTCTACCTTAATGGCGTTAGGTTTTAATCTCTTTCTCTTACAATGAATTAGGCTGAGACAGAAATATCAAAATGCTTGTTTTACTTTATATTGCTTGAAGAGCATATCGCATTATTCATAAAACACGTAGTTTTAAATACTTTATTATAACGATTATTTTACCCTTTCACTTTGCTTGTAGATGGTAGCGGAGACAAGACGCCGCACGAGAATGACGTCATCCATCCAGGAGTCACGTGTGACGGATGTGAGGGTTCCGTGTACGGGCCCCGCTTTAAATGTCTCGTGTGCCCGGATTACGACCTCTGCAGGGGATGTGAGGGGAAGGGGATGCACGTGGAGCATGATATGATGAAAATTACAACTCCCGGATCCTTTCCTGGATTTCCCGGATTTCCATTCGGGGGACCCCAAGGACGTAATGGACAACAAGGAGTAAGTGCTTGATTGTTTTGTTTATTTTCTATCGGCATTTTATCCAAATTCTTTTTTAACAGTAATACGTGATAATGCCTTCAGTCCATCAAACAAATCAACCATATTTTACAAAGTGCGCTTTGAATTATTATAAATTTGTCTGTTTGTTTCTCTCAACAAAACGATTTAAAATTAACGGTAGGCCTAAATATCGCGTAGTTTATCTATGATCTTTCAGAAAACAATGAAATATTTCTTAATTTCCAAATAGCATTCATCAAAAAAAAAATCAAACAAACGAACAAACAAAGAAAGTAAGATAGGCATAGGGCCTAAGAAATAGGGAAAAAACCATATCGTCAAATGTCTGACGAATCTAGGAGTTCTTGAAAAGGGGCGTTCCTTACTATTTTGATTCGCTACTTAATTAATCAAATGATTTTTCTATTCACTTCAGCCTTTTGTGCCGCCGCCACATTTCCGACGCTGGATGCAGAAATTCATGAAGAGATGGCACAATCGCCACGCCCCCGGCCAGAAAGAGGCGGAGTCATCCGAGAAGGCGGAGTCAGGGGCGGAGAAAATGGACCAAGATGGCGCCGAGGGCGGGCCAGACCAGTGCGAGACAGGCGCAGAGTTTATGAAAAATGTTGGAGAGGCTGTTGCTTCCATGCTTGACCCATTAGGTAATTATCCCTACAGATTTTAAGTATTACTACCCCTTATTAGATACCAAACACATCGTGCATCTTCGGGCGTCATCCGTGACAACTAGAAATTTACGAGGGATGTCGTCGTCAATTTCCGGTTGTCATCTGTAACAACGAAAATTAACTAGGGATACCCTCGTTTTGACGCGGGATACCCTCGCCAATTTCCGGAATCAGCTATCACAACGTGAATTAACTAGGGATACCCTGGTCAAATTTTGTTGCAACGGAAGACGCCGGAAGTTTACGAAGTGCTTTGTAGTTAATTATGGATGGTAATAATTAGAACGTTTCCCTTGTTGAAATCGAACGAAATGCAAAGCACAAGAAAAAGGCAAACGTAGGCGAAAAAAATCAAAATATTTTATAGCATTTGCTGAAGATTATCTAAGCCTATATCAAAACCAAAATGAAATTGTTATGGTATTTAGCGACAAAGGAAATCTACTTATACGCTTCCTGAGATTTTATTTAATGTCTGCTTACAGGTATAGATGTTGAATATCACGTTGAAACAAATGACGATTCAGATGAGAAGAAAACCAAATCTGACGATAATGATTCTGACGAGAAAAGTGGAGGTCAGCGAGGCCGTAAACAGTGTCGAGGTCGTCAGGGAAAGTCTCCACACGGGCCTCGCCGAGGTCCCTTCGGTCCATGGGGCTGGATGGGAATGGGCGGCTGGCCCATGGGTCCCGGTCAGAGACCCGCGGGGCCCCCGCCACCATATGGTCAAGGCGGTCAGCAGTGTCCCCCTGGCGCCAACCCCTGGGCCTGGATGGGTATGGGAGGTCAAGGCAGAGGTCAAGGTCAATGTGGACCCAAGGGTAAAGGTCAAGGTTGTGGAAAACGATCGGGAAACAAGCCAAACTCGGAGAAGACAGAAATGGAAACTGAAACTATGAACAAAGATCAGACAAAGAGGGACCAGTCTCCTGTAAAAATGGTAAGTTTTGTATGGTTTTATATGACATAAAACACGCATTTTATCAAATTTATCAATTTGTCTTTGAAGTTTACCTTAAAAAATAATTATCAGGTATGCATTCGAGATATTAAAATTTCAAAGCAGACTTTGAAATAACGAAACATGCACGATCATAAAACTCTTTTGAAAAAGGAGAGGGTGGTCATAGCTGTATATAGATCTTTTTCTTTTGTGTCTGCCATATGTTAATATACTGAGAGGCAAAAATAAGTATACACCCTAGTTCTTCCAAGTATTCTAAGAAAACGATGTATAGATTATTACGATTTCTTAACGCCACTGATGAAGGTCGTTTGTTTTATGTACACTTCTTCGCCTACCCGTCTATCTGTCCTTCCTTCCGTTGCGACTGTTTTTTCCTATCATACAGCGGCATCGAAAAAGGGGATTTCAGAAATGAATTAACACAATAATCCACGTTGACACAAACCCTACATTTATGAACAGATTTGGATAAACTGTTCGCAGAAAGAGCCTAGTTACTTAGAACAATACGTATATTGTTAGTGCTTTCCATATTATGATGCGTCATGGCAAAAGGGGGCTTGACGCAAACAAGTTATCTGACATAACTCGTTCTAAAATCATAGAAGGATTTTGGTAAAATTTGCACAGGATGTTCCTATGCTACCTGAATAAGTGTATATTATGTCACGTTTCTTTCGTATTACGCTGCGTCATAGAAAAAAGGGTCTTAGTGGCAAAAATGGGTATGTTGATCGTTTTCTACCAGCCACCGAGAATTGTGTTATGGCGTTAGAGAAGATTTAACGTTGTGATTTGTTGTGATAATTGATAAAGAATTCCAATAAGGATTAACAGCAATATTTGATGCTTCACTAGGTCGCATGTGCAAAATTTGCAAGATCGGCATGTAGCAAGAGTGCAGGTAGTCAAGCAATTTCAGGTAAAATTTAACATGACTGCATTATTGGTCTATGAGTAGGAATAAATAGTGCAAAATTTTGAGTTGATATGATGGAAATTAAGAGAGATATCGAAAATCAAAAAGTGTATACTTTCTTTTGCCTCTCAGTATATTTCAGTGACATTTTTTTTATCAAATCATGAATGTTATTGCAAAAAAGAGAAAGGAAAAGAAACGGAAATGAAAATATAGGCCTTATTCATATCTATTTCTTCCTATTGTTTTAAATGTTTTCTTCACAAATCACATTAATTTCTGCAGGACGCTGATACTGGTGATACTGGTGACAAATCCAAGACTGGTACAGATGATACATGGACTGTGTTGAACATAAACAAGGAGACAGACGGACAAAACCCGGGATCCTCACAGAACCCAGGACCCTCAAAGAACCCAGGACCCTCAGCCACGGCCCCACCCCCTCCCAACACGCCGCTCTACCCTCCCGCAGGTAAATATCGTCGCTTTTCAGCGAAAACTTCGTAACTGCAGCTTCAAACAAGCTGCTGTTACGAGGCTTTCGTTGAAAAAAAACAAAAAAACAGTGATATAAACAATAATTGTGCACTTTAACCTAGTAGTTTCACAAAAGCTTTTAGTTGCGTGCATCCCATAATTATGATTCTAAGGTGACTTTAACAAATATAAACATCAACAGCTTTTGTGGCGATACTAATTAACATCTTTAATAAATTGGTATCATCAACAGTAGTTAATCGTTCGAGTCAGTTCCACATTTTCACTGACAAACGAAACTTTAAAGCTCTAGATCGACATTATTTATGATTTTATCCCATTTCAGATCCCAAGATCGCCGAGGCCCTTCAGCAGATGATATCCATGGGGTTTAACAACGAGGGAGGCTGGCTACAACAACTTCTGGAGGCCAAGCAAGGGGACATTGTTCAAGTCCTGGACGTCTTGAGGCCCGCACGCAGGACACAAGACGGAACCATGGCTTAACCCTTTCCCAAACAAGACCTGGTTTTGACGTCCCTAATAGATAAGGCTTGGGAAAACATTGAAACAAAAGAAGAAACTGCTGATAACCAGCAGTTTCTCCTTTTGCCTCAATATTTTCTATGCCATATTTTACGCAAATCCTATCTTTGATAACACCCATTTTGTCATTTGTGGCAGTTTTAGAAGAGGATCATCCGAAATTTTTGCCGTTTGGGAAAGGGTTAAAACAGGCACAGCTAGATGTTAACGACCCGAGATGAAATATGTATTCACAATAAACTGTAATTTAGCTCTGTATTCGAGTGATGTGGTTTTGATTCTTTCTTTTTAATCTGGATTTCGGTACATCTATTGTATAATGTGGGTCGATTATGTAAATGTGTTTGCTTTTCTGCAGTGTCATTTGGTGAACATTATGGTTGTATACCATAGAATTTAAGAGTATTTTTTTTTCAAATTCAAAATGAAAACAAATGTTATCTATGTCAATAAATGAACCTTTTTTAAAAAATGTATGGCAATTCAATTGTATTGAAAGGAAACTTCCGTTATAAACATATTTTCATGTGGTCATTTTTTTCTCTCCCAAATATCAATGCAAATAAAACGATATTAAATGTTTTAATCGTACATCATTTGTTTGTTCTTTTGCTACCCAACGTTCCTCATTTGGTTACAAGTACCCAAGTTGGCTTGTTTTTGTACACAGGGGTCTGTAAGTTAATTCCCAGCACATAATGAAACTTGGGTAAGGTGGGGCAAAACGCCCCCCCAAATTGTTTTTGGTCATTTTCTTCAAAACGAATGGCGATATAAATGTATTTTTTGCAGTGTTACAAAGCTTAGAGCCAGCTGAACATTATGACGTGTGATTTTGACTTTGCGAATTGAGATATGCATTTTATAGGCAAAAATAATATTTTTTCAAAAGGGGCGTTTTGCCCCATACATGGGGCAAAACGCCCCCCTCGGTGGGGTAAAACGCCCCTGGGGCGTTTTGTCCCATGCTTCAAATTTATTCACTTTAAGTTGACTGAAAATAGCTCTTACGCTTGTAAATTAATATCTATCGGGTGTTCATAGTGGTCAATTTTTAATTTTCCGGTCGAGTACGTGGAATAACAAAGATTTCGACCATGTAACTTTTGATCCAGTGACTTACTCTCTTTTCATGTTATTCGCTTGATAAACAAAAATAATGAACACACATAGAAAGTAGAAGGCATGCAAATGTGTATTAAGGTTAAAAGATTGAAAAGAATACCTATAATTAAAATTTACAAGACGTCGGCATTTTTCTGGCGTTGCCGTAATCATTCGGCTGCAGATTTTCCCCTTCGTAACGTTTCCGTATAGATCGGAAACCGCTGAATGGTCTACGATCACGTCCGGAAAATTCCGAACCAGGGGGCGTTTTGCCCCATGAGACTGGGGGCGTTTTACCCCAAAGTGACCATTTCACCATTTATCAAAATATTCCAAATACATCAAATATTTTACAAAATGTTTCTTTTTCAATAAAACCAAAATGTAATGTGCTGTAGAAATATGTATTGCATATCAGATAAAATATATCCGTGTCAGATGTAACACGAAATAAATGGCAGCAGGAAATAATAAGAAATGGCCCGAAATTGATTTTTGCAAAATATTTTCATATTGACTAATGTTAGAGCTAAAACTTTTCTGTCAGATAATCTACACATTTTTTACAATCATATTAACGTTATAAGTTTGTTATAAATATTGGCATTTCCTAGAAATCAATGGGGGGCGTTTTACCCAGAGGGGCGTTTTGCCCCACCTTACCCTACTAAATAAAGGTTCATTAGGTGCTGGGAGTCAACCTACAGGCCCCTATGGTTTTGTACATTATAACATAGATATAACAAAGATGGAGACAGTGCGTTTAACCCATTACAAAACAACCAAATGTTAGTGTATTCCAATTTAAAAAGTTGCTGCAGACGACATAATAGACGTAAAAATAATAATAATATGATTTGCGTACAAAATAACACGGAAAATATTGAGGCAAAAGGAGAAAATGCTGGTCATCAGCATTTTCTTCTTTTGTCTCAATATTTTTACAATCCTTTTCTATCAGGAAAGTCAAAACCAGTCCTTGTTTTGGAAATGGTTTTAATGTGCAGTCTGATCCTGGTCTTGTCTTGTATCCCAATAAGGAATGATTTTCGCGGGCTCGTGTGCTAAAAATAGATTTCTGATAGGAAATCCCTCAACAACGTTTGCCGGGTACCAGTCTAATATTTTGTTTATCGGTCATGAATCGGACAATTTTTTCGTAACAGTGTTAGCGAAAAATTATCATTTTCAAGCGAGATATTAGTCGATCGTAGATAATGCAGGCGGGAACTAAAACTACGAAACATTGCGCATATTCAACATGCAACATTGATTCCAGATACGGAGACAGACCAGAAATGACAAACGTTTTTTCTTGACATTCCTCAGCAGCTTAATCAGAAAAAAACATCGAAAAGTCTAAAAGTAAAGTAGCTATGATCATGAAACTTCGCTGGTAGATAGATCTCACCAAGGAGGAGTGCAACGTACAATGAGCATAACTCTACCTTGCGTATTTTATGAGTTATTGCCCTCTGTTGTAGGCCTATTGAAAGCCTATGGGGGTATCAAATCACATTCAGCGACAAATTCTAGTTTTTTCCCAGATAAATCCTTTCCTAAACAAGACCGGTTTTGACGTCCCCAACAGAAAAGTATTGGGAAAACATTGAGACAAAAGAAGAAAATGATGATCGACCAAATTGAAAAGACCTGCACCGCAAACAAAATGAGTGTGAATAACTTCTTTGGATATTGATGATCATTCTACTTTTGCCTTGATATTTTCTCTGACATAAAACACTAAAAGTATTCACACCCGTTTTGTCATCTGCAGACTTTTTTCAGTTCGGCCCAACATGACATTTGGCGTTTTGGAAAGGGTTTACAAGGCGAGTACGCACGAGCGGCACGGCGAATCTAAGCTAGGCAGGACTGTATGTGTAAACATTACTTGTCAACTATTACAGATTTCATTTCACATGGCGCAGCTTTAGCTTTAATTATCATAAATTACAGGCCTGGTCCTTTCTAAAATAACAATTCAGTAATGTTTTCTTGTAAACCTATTACATCTGTATACTATGATACAGGTCTTTTTTGAGAATGTTACGCTGCATGCGAAATATGAAAACAATATGCATAGAGGTCAGTGTCAGGTCAAATGAAATCCGTAATAGTTATTTCATAGTTACCTATCTTAATCAAAGTACTGAAAGTACTGTTAGAGAGCGTATTTGACACAACATAAATTTCAAACTGTGACAATATTGCATGCTTACATAATTGGGAGCATTCTGTGTGATCGTCATGCAAAACCATCATCGAATATAAGTGGAGTTGTGTCAGGCCCGTAGGAAGCAATTTCATATTGTTGAAGCCCATGTGTCTGAATTATTGCGGGGGGGGGGGGGGGGGCTAAATTGGATTTTCCCTAAATTTTCATTGTAAAATAAGGAGAGTTCAGCACTTTTGGCTATGCATTCAACCATGAATGGAGGAATGTATTAACTATTGACAACATAATTGAAGACTCTTTTTCTGTGATGCAGCATAGTGTCACCATACAACAAAAAATTTCCGAACAACAATTTTTGAAGTGGTCCACTTCAAAAGCTGATGCAAGTGACAAAATATTTTTAAAGTTTAGAATTGTGCATAATATTGTTAAGAAAATATTGAGGCAAAAGGAGAAAGTGCCTCAATGTTTTCAAAACTTTCTCTTGGAGACACGTTTGATTGGGAAAGGGAAATTCAAATAAACCCATTCATAAATGTATGAGAAGTTGAGTTGATAAGGAAATTTGCTCTAATGACCCTTTTATCCACGGCATAACATACTGCGGCTTTTCTACCTTATGGCTTTACTACACATTACCCAGATAGACACTCACTATGCACTAGAATCTGTCTGTGGAATGTGATTCTATTTTTAGACTGTTTGCATTGTCCAAAATTTAGGTTACATGACTTGACTGAATGACCTGCATGACCCAATTGTAAATGACAAATTACTACACTGATCTTTTTTCTATTTAATTAAGACTTGTTTACTTGAATTTTTTGCATAGATCATACAAGTCATATATTTTTATATAATGACATGTATGGTTGTAGACTATTCCAATTGTTGTTTAGATCTATTTTGTCTTCATTGGAAGGAACTATTTCTGTTGTTCGGTTTGCAAAATATTGGCTTGTGGCCTCTGGCTGCTAATAGAGAGACTACGCTCTCTAAAAAGTACACGACAGTGCAGCAACCTTCTCAATTCTTAATTAGAATGTTTCTCAACAAATGATTACGGTAATCCAGCTCTTAGAACGTCATCTTCAGCAAGCTGATCGTGGAAAAACTTCGCGAGATTCACAGCCATATTTGTACGATAGAGGATTCCCAATCTATTTTTAGACCAGTGAGGCGTGACGATGACGTATTTGTTTAAACGAAAAACCGAATCCTATATTGTATTCTGAAACATTGACGGGTTGGTGGACTGTGTCGGTTTGGAAAAACCCATGTTACGAATATGCACGAAATACTGCGTCAGCAATGGCTGACTTCGATTGGCACTATAGCTCGCGAGGACGAGAACCATTATTGGGAACCAGCGCTGTTCCGTCAATTGAATTCCTCCCCGTTCTGAGTCAGCCAATCAAAATCTTTGTTTACCTCGACACTGATTGGTTCGCTGTTATCCGAGGTGTTCCGAATGACGAAATGGCGGGAATGGTCGGACCACACTTTTTCCGGTGGTCGGACTATAGCTCGGGCCATTGCTGTTCGATTGGAGCTATAGTTGCGGAAATGACGTCAATAGCTCGCACTATCGGTGTTCGGTTGGAGCTATCCTCTGAATGATCCGAGCTATAGTCCCAATCGAAGTAAGCCAATAGTAACCCTTTCCCAAACCACACAACTTTGTGATAGTCAAATTCTAAAGCTGCTTTAAGTGACAATGTATGTTGATAAAGATAGGATTTGTGTACGATTTAGCACAGAAAATATTGAGGCAAAAGGAGAAACTGCTGGTTATCAGCAGTTTCTTCTTTTGTCTCAACGTTTTCCCAAACCTTTACTATTATGGTGCCAAAACCAGGTCTTGTTTGGGTAAGGGTTTAATTAAATACAACGTGGTCATATTTCAATATCCTTGACCTTTTTTATTTCATTTGCAGTTCCGACATTTATAGACAAGTCTTGGCTTTGTCATTTAATAATGGAAGGACATGGATCAGTTTAACTGTGCGTGCACAAGCGGAAAGACGCAAGTAGACATACAGACAAATGGCCATCATTTGAATATTATAGCCCTTTCTCAAGCCAGTTTTGTCAGCAATAACAAGAGCTGTCTGAAGACAGCGCGCTCGATTTTCTAAGTTGCTTAGTATAAAGGGGGCATAACTCCGAATATAGTTGAGCCAGGGTCATGGGCCCTAGTGGTAAGGTAGAGGGTGTGATGGTGAATAAGTATTCCAAGTTTGGGTTGAATTGATTCGGTCGGCACAATCCTTTCAGCCAATCAAAAACGTCGTCAGCGGACCCGCGCTCATTCTGTGGAGGTGAAAGCTTCGGTCTTTTTCGTTGAAGCATTACCAACTTTCAGCCTTAATATCTCGACGACTACGCCTGATTATTAAAAATGCGTTGGTAGTTAGAAAGTTTAAATCACATTCTTTAAAGGAAGAGTTTTGTTTATGAATTTTAACGATGGATTTTTGAAATATTCTGCCTCAAAGTTGGTATCCCGTAACGATAAAGACCGAGGAAGTACCCTCGATGAAAAAATGAAAGTGAGGCTATGACGTCATGCCGACTGATTCTATCCCTTTGATAGTATGGAAGTTATTGATGTTTGAAAAAACTTTAACCTTTGTTGCAACGCCGACCCCAACGCCGACGCCCGGGTGACAGTATAAGCTCTCATTTTCTTCGAAAAGTCGAGCTAAAAATGGAAAGAAAAAAAGAAAATGATGAAAACCATCATTTTCTCCTTTTCTTTAAAAGTTTTTGATTAGATTAACAAATTTTAAAATACAATGTACATTCAGGGACACTAATTTTGTCATCTGAAATTCTTTTCAATTTGGATCAGTCTAGAATTTTGTTGTCTTCGAAAGGATGAATACAAATAAAGATGCAAAGAACAAAGTAATAGATTTTCAGTATTACAATGTTTTATTTACAATGTTTGTATACAATTGTACAAAGCATCAACAAAATATTGGACAATCACAGACAAGGCCATAGATAACTTACAAGTTTTGGACGGACCATATATAATAAATAAGTCATTCACATTTCACAAAAGGCATCAATAACGTAATGTTTTGGACGGACTATTAAAACTTAGTCAATTACATTTGATAATTTTTTTGGACGGACCATTATATAAATAAATCAGTTACATTTCACAAACTAACAAAACGATAAAGGTGAGAGCTGAAAAATAGGCCCTTATGGCATTTGAGACTATCATGGATCTTGATCAGCCTGTCAAGAACCATGTTGTTGTCATATTTCTTTTCATAACATGTAAGAAAAGCAATGGACAGTATGGGTCTAGATCAAATCCCACTTAGGTATACTAGTATTCTGATCTGGATCCATGTTAATTTCAAATGCCATAGAGCCCCGTTTCCAGGTCCTGGATTACAGGTAATTAAATTCATGAATTACTAACTTTGGTGAACGTTTTTGTAGATTGATATGAGGGATTGAGGCTTTTATAAGTGCAAAAATGAACTATCTGCATTTACATTTATCTATAATCTAGCACTCAACCCTAAAAAATTCCTGATCTTAAACACATGAAAGGTCAATATAGATAAATGATATACCTGAAAGTTGGAAAATGAGGCTTTTATTGTCCACTACTTAAGTGAAAGGCACTTTTTTTGAAAAAAAAAAATAATAATAATAATAATAAAGCTTTATAGTGTGCGGATATAGTGTGAGGAACACATTATTGTACTCATTATACTTGCATGTAATCAGCAGTTTCTTTTATATATAATACTGTTGTAACTTTGGACATTTAAATATTGCCCACATGTGGAATTTGAACAGAAAAGTAAGAAAGCGTAGAAAAAGAAGAAAGTGTTTATCTCTTGCATGCCATATTCAAGACTCAAAATGTTGCGGTAAAGAGTGTTTTCCTTTATCTTCACAAATAGATAACAATGATTAAAACCTAGTTAAAAGTAATGCACATTCCTTTAACTATTTCGCTGCCAAATTTCCTTGAATTGTCCTATTTCCAGTGTATTTGGAAATTTCATAAGAGAGTTTATCAGTTTATAGAATAGTAAAAAATCGTTCTTTGATCATATGAAGCTGAAACTTTCAGGAATCATTACACATAAACTGTTTTGCGTAATAGCATACTTTTTATCAGGCAGTTTGATCAGATGACCTTGCTCTTGACCTTGAATGACCTCATTAAGCTATTGTTTGAAATTCGCCGATTGGCGACATTGGCAGTCTTCCTATGGGTCGCTTTTCGGCGACATTGGCTGTGAAAGGGTTAAGGAATCATGAAAATCATCCTAGCTTTTTTTCAAGAAAGGCCCTTAGCCCTATTAGTATTTGAGGCAGATTCATAATCATGTAGAAGCAAAATATAATTTCGCACTAGCTAAATCACAAGCGATTTAAGAGAAGAAAGGAATTCAATAATGAATCTGATACAAGTTTCCCAAATACTGCATAATCTTTATTCTATTTCAATTCTAAATCTTCTTGATAGATAAAATAGAAGATCTTCATGAATTTTCATTGATAATAAAACTAGCTTTTGTGCAAAAATATTGTAAATGCATACATCAATGCTTTTCTACCAAAATCTCACAACTATAGCTTAAAAAAAGCTGCTTTTCATCAAAAAACCATGTAACTACAGCTTGATACAAGCTGCAGTTACAAGATTTTTGAAGAAAACCTTTCATATATACAAGCTGAAGTTACAAGTTTTTTGAAGAAAAGCTACTATATACACCTACAACAATTTTGCACTTAACCAACAACAAACTACTCTTTTCCAACTTTAGCTCGTTGAAGCGGTGCCTGTCTCTGTCTCTGCTAGAGAGGTGGTAGTCTCTTCCCGGTCTCCCTGGGACGGCGCAGCGGTCTCTTGAACATCGGCTTCTGCTGTCTCGTCCTGGCTTGTTTGAACCTCAGGTTGCGGAGAAGGTGGGGATGGAGTGGCTATTTCTGAAATAAAACAGATGCAATATTTTATGATTAATATTTCAATACTATCATTTACCGGCACACTTTTTCTTTTTCACTTGCAATTATTTTCATGTCTGCAATGACTTTGAATTTGGGCAAGCATAAAATTTTATGACCTCTAAATAAAAAGAAAATTGATAAAATTGAAGTATTTATACCACATTCCAAAATTTCCCAGTATATTTTTGCGGATGTGCTCCTAACCATGTGTTCTTGGTATTTCTCATCCAAGTACTACCACAACATCCAATCTAAACTATCTGCTGCTAATAACGCTTCAATGCTTCATATTGGTGAGAGAATATTGGCCAAGTCAGGGTTTGAACCCGCATCTCCTGAGTTGATAGACATATGGACAGAAAAAGGTTCATCTTAACCCATTACCGAACAACAATATTTTGGATTTGTCTGTATTCAAAGATTGCAGACGACAATTTTGAGTGAATAGAATTTGAATTAGCCTTCCTGATGAAAAAAACATTGTGAGGTGGGAAATAAAGAAATTGCATTCCACAAGCAATTTCTTCATTTTCCACAATGATTGCCACAGCATTTATCTTCTTGGGCGTCAAAAAGCGTCAAGATGTGGGAATGGGTTAAAAGACATAATCTACTCACTAGGTTCAGGGAATGATTAAGCCCAGGAAATATTGAGGCAAAAAGAGAAAATGCTGATTATCAGCATTTTCTTTTTTTGCCTCAATGTTTTCCCAAGCTTTTCTATTAGGGACGTCAAAACTAGGTCTTGTCTGGGAAAGGATTAATTAACAAGAGCTTTGCAGAGCGGCGCATATACGCTCGAGAGGGGCTTGTCAGTAAAATGGGATTTTTTTAAACTCAAAGGCAAACAATTCAAGTACGAAAAGAATTATCTGAATTCCGAAAGCGGTGTGCACAACTAGACACCATGGAGATTCATTGTGGCAATTTTGATCAAATTTCGATCAAAACTGTAGGAGGAGTTGCGCACACAAGAAATTGCTAACATACGGACAGACAGACGGACGACCGGGGCCATAACATAATACGACCCTTCGGGCGTTTAAAAAGACATAATCTACTCACTAGGTTCAGGGAAAGGCTTATCAAATTCATCCATTCTTGAACTCTTCCACTCGATCAGTCTATCCACGGCTGGAATGCTGTTAAGCGTAATGTGTTTACCCATATTCATGAGCATCTTGTGTGCCATGGACACGCCATACTGCACACGATTCACATTGATCGACTCAGTCTCACCCATTGATCGTGCCAAGTTGTATGCCTTGTCGAAGTATTTGGTGGCTTCGTCATACTTTCCCTGTGATATGAAAATTTACTTTTTTTAAAAAAAAGGGCCTCCACATTAAGCTTTACCTAAAGAATTACTTTTGTAAGAAAGCTTAAACAAACATAGGAAAGAACACAAATGTTGATAACCAGTATTTTTCATAGGAAAGGTCTTGTCCAATTAAATACACAGAATGTTTAATATGACAGCCCTGCCACACTTAATTCAAACGATATATGCTTAAGTTTTTTGAAGGCATATGTCCCATATCATCTATCAATGCTTGTATTACCATTTTTTTAATAATCAAGGTTTTTGCTTAGACAAACAAGGCAAAATGTACCTTCTCCTAAATGCCATCAATAAAGGGGTTTGCCTCAATTAACAATGCTGTTACATGTATCAGCTTTCTTATTCTTTTTTCCTACTGTACATGTATGACAAAAACTATTTCTTACCAGTGTGTTATAAATATTCCCCAGATTATGGCAGGCTTTACTATATGCATGTTCCTGGCCACTCTTCTCTGCTACTTCTACAAATTGTTTTAAATACTCTATACTCTCCTCAACCTTTCCTTCCCTGTAGAAAATATAAATATGCAATTTCAATATTTGGTCGCAGTATCTGAAAGATTTAACAAGTCCATATTTACAGGAGACACAGATGACAAACAATTAATTGGAAAACAAGAGGCCCAAGAGGGCCTGAATAGCTCCACTGTCTAAAGTAAAAGAATTATCTCATGATTTCTTGTAAGCATTGCAATGCCAAATCTTGAAAAAGGGTTACCAAGCTCGCATTAATAGACCAATAATACTTTCACAAACAATTCAAATAAAGGGCATCCCAAGGAACATTATTGCCAAAATTGGCCTACATTGGTCGATTTTATAAAGAATTATTTTGTGATTTCTCCAAGTCTGATATTAGCCCCGCCCTGCCACGCACACATTTATGGACCAATCAAAATTTCACTACCAATTTAAGTAAAGGGTCACACAAGGTACATTTCTATCAAGTTTGGTCAAAATTGGCCAAATAGTTGATTTTTAAAGAATTATTTTGTGATTATAAGTCTGATAAGTCCCGCCCTGCCACGCCCACATTTATGGACCAATCAAAATTATTTTGACATTTTAAGTAAAGGGTCACCCAAGGAACATTCCTGCAAAGTTTGGTCAAAATTGGCTCACTGATTTTAGAAGAGAAGATTTTTTAAGAAAAAGTTAACGCACGGACGCACGATGGACACAACGCCATGACAATAGCTCGCTGGCCCTTGGCCAGTGGAGCTAAAAAACTAAGATGATTGTGTAAATGAAACAAAAATGCCCCTAAAGGCCTGGTGACATACAATTCTGTGTCCCCATCATGTCCATATTGCATCAAAAATATGCTGTAGAACTGACCATTTTTGGAAGTGTTTCCGCCATGATGTGACCAGGCCTTAAAATAGCTACATTTCTAAAGCGTGGCCGTGATAATTTACCATTACATGCATGGATCACCTTGACCTTGGAACTAAAAGATGTGGAGAAGTGAGTAGCTGCTTCCTTCCAAATATGAATTTGATTAAATTTAGCATGAAAACTTGAAAAGAATCTTAAATATTCATGTTAAGTTATCACTTTAAGTTGTGCACACATACACAGAATCAAAAGCAGATGGATGGATAGACAGACTAACAAGGGTAAAACATATTACCCAAATCTTTCCATATGAAAATAGGAAATTGTCTACACAAAGTATCTGTATAGGCACTTAGATCCTAAAACACTACGTCAAAAACATTGTTGTAGTTAAAATATTCTTTAGAATATCACCAACATGAACATAATCCAGTAGCTCCTAATGATAAATAGGGAAGAAAAACATCTCTCAATATCCCTTTCTTTTTCATCTCAATATCAATTTTATTAGTACCAGTTGGTATTTGTTGTACGTATAATCCTATATATTGTTTAAAAATACAAAATTTAAAAGAAATATTCATGCTTTGGAACAACAAAAATGTTCTATAAAACCACAGTGCATACTTTGATAAAAACAAAACCTTACTGCTTCACACAAATTACAATACAATGATTATTTACTGTTGCATACATCAACATTCACTGTGAGACATCAAGTCAATATTCCAACAATACAAATATGCTTGAATTGTGCAGTACAATGACAAATTAAATGTACATGTTTGTGTATTTTCATTCTTACGTTTATTCACAAAAATAAAGTAAAAGTAAGCAGACTAAATTAGGTACTGTGTTCTTTATTCACTTAGTGTAACAACACACACTTTGTGAGCTTTCTTGAGACAAACGTTTTGTGAAACTTTTGAACAGATATTACAAATTACCTCTGTATATTTATAACCTAAGAAAATCCAAAAATCAAAGTTTCGACAAGCTGATTATGCTCAGCAGAGGTCAACCAGAAGACATATTTGGAAAAGGAACACATGATAAGATAGGTTCAACATTTTAGTTTAAGAAAATTATATTAGAGTGGAAAGTATCGGCCCTAGTCTGGCTGCGCAGACTGGGCAGACAAGCTAAGGTTGATATTTTTCACACTTCCTGTAAGGTCCCTTTTATCGTGTTGAACAGATAACACAAATTACCTCTGCATATTTTCATAACCTAAGGATATGAAAGCAAAAACTTTTTAATCATATATGACTTGTAAACAATGTCATGTACACATTTTTTAAACATTCTGACCAAGCAGAATTTTAGGCCTATATCTGATTCATAACTTTATTTTTTTCATAATTCAATGTTTTAAATCTTATCTTTTAGAACTGCTGAAGATTGGTCTCTGAAATAAATCATGCTTTTCTAATTGAGACTGTTTCCCACAATGTTTTCTACCAAGAAAGACCATGAAATGTTCGATTTCATTTACATGAAATTGTCGTCTGCAGCATCATTGGATTTGGACCAGTCTAAAATTTTGTCGTTTGTTATTGGGCTATAGCTATAACCAAATAAATAAAAGTACATCGTATGTCATTTTACAAATAGACAGGGTATACACATAACAATGATCACATTCACAGGCCGTACACCTACCAAAGTAAATCATACCAAACTACCACTCGTCTTAACATGAAAAAAAATTTACAAATATAATTGTTTTTAAAACTTGATATCAAATAATCATATCTATTTTTTCAAAACAGGAGCATTCCAAGCAGCGTCAGAGATTTTTTTTTTAAAACTTTATTATACCTCTACAACCTGTGCAATAAAACAGCAAATAGGCTTGTTTGAAAGTTTTTTTTTCTTTCTTTTTTTTCAATAAATTCTATTCATCTCATATCTACAAAAACACAATGCACAATTTTCCATAATGCTCTAAATATTCCTGGAAAATAAGCATGTATTTCATACATCTTCTGAATATATCCAATTTATCGTTGGAAAAGAAAAAAAAAAAAAACACACAATAAAAAATTCTTGTATGCTTTTAGATTTCCTTTCCAGCAAAAGTCATTCTTAATGTGATTTTTGAATCAAAGGATGAGTGTCAAAAAGGCCCCCTCCATAAGGCCCCCTGCATGATCTAGCCCAATTTTCCTCATTTTCTTGTTTGAAAGTGATACATGCATCATCCATTCCTCAACAACTTTATTCTGTTATCAATTAAAAGAGACTACACTACCTTTTGCTGTTATGATTTTGTGGTTAAACAATCACAATAATATATTGTCTGGCAATGAAATATTTGCTTGCAGATAAATCCATATTTTCCTATATATTTTTGCTACTTATGTCCGATAAATGGCAATCTAAGCAAGTAACAACTTGTAGTCATTAATAAGTTATCACTTTCTGCTTGTTTTGATTACTAGAAAAGAATGATTTAAAAGGTGATTGAATAATAGCAGAATTTCTGTTAGAGTGGTTATTTTTAAACACATTTTTACAGCAACATGACAAATCTTTCAGATCAGAACTTTGAGCATTACATGACAATAGGCTAAGATGTAAAATCATTGTAAGGTAAGTGATGCAGATATTAAATTCATTGCTTATGTTCAGCAAAACTGAAACAAATTATTTAATTTTCTCCTAAATAGTCACTGGTTTTGAAGTCTGCAAGTTTAATAATTTAGAAACCATGAAAGAAAAGTAGAGATGCTGAATTACCTGCATTTTTTCATTTTCTTCCAAAGTTTTCAATGCTAAAACTTTTAGTTAAAGGAATATTTTGCTGTTTGCATCCGCTGTCTATTTATGAAATAATAACAAGTTTAGCAGTCTTTATTGCCAATAAAACCCGATGTGCCACGGACTACATGTGTAGGTAAAAACCGAGGCGCACAGCGCCGAGGTATTTGCCTTAACATGTAGTCCAGAGCACAGAGGTTTTTATTGCGCAGTAAAGACCGCTAAACTTGTTATTATCTCCATTATAACACTCTAAATAAAAAAACGCACATTAGAAATGTGTTATTTTGTGAAAATTCTGCCATGTACTAGTTTTCGGAGTAGGAAACGCATTGTCATTTATGTGACGTCATTTGACGTTACCTTGACGCCACGTGACGTTTTGGCGCATACACAAAGCATAATTACATAGGGTTTTTATTGTAAATAAAACCCGATGTAGCTCTTCTTTCGCTATATATGGATTTTACGGAAAAGTGTTATAATTGAAAATATTCAATATAATGTCAAAAGGCACACCTGCTAGTTCTAATACAAACAAGAGCTGTCCGAAGACAGTGCGCTCGACTTTCTAAGTTGCTTAGTATAAAGGGGGCATAACTCCAAATATAGTGGAGCCAGGGTCATGGGCCCTGATAGTAAGGTAGAGGGTGTGATGGTGAATAAGTATTCCAAGTTTGGGTTGAATCCCTTTGATAGTTATTGATGTTTGAAAAAACTTTAACCTTTGTTGCAACGCCAACGCCAGGGTGACAGTATAAGCTCTCATTTTCTTCGAAAAGTCGAGCTAAAAAATGTTAGGAAAAACTTTCATAATTACCTTGCAAATGCTTTAGCAATGGCATCACATGCTTGTCCAATACCTTCTTTATCATCTGTAGAACGACATATTGACAAGTAGGTGTTCAAATGCTGGAAAGAAAATTATCATTCATGGGTTAATATTTCTAAGATAATTAGATATAAACAGTATCTTAGATGTTAACTCTTTTCATTTTTTGCATTAAACCTCTTTACAAACACCAACCTCATAGATTTGTCTTAAGGTAAGACCTGGGTAATGGGCTTTGTGACCAGCTATGGAACGAAATCTGTATGGTGCGAATAGACGATTTCAAGGGAAGTAATTTTCATTGCTTTCAAATTTTGAATTTTTTACTTTTTTGGGGTTTTTTTGCCTTCTCTTCATACAATTAAGAATCATTTTCACCAAATCTTTTAAATATTCCCCTGAAATCTGAGCATGTTCAATTATTTCCGTTGTTACGAAAACAGGCAAATTTGCATCTAACGGTACTTTAAAAATGCTCGGACTTACGGATGTCATGGAATAAGTCAAAATATAACGATTATACTGAAGACGGAAGTGCATTACCCATGTCTTATCTTAATTCAAAGCTAGGTGTTGCAATGTCAAAATCAGTGCTGCAAAAGCACTACTTGCCAAAATTGCCCAAGCATTCATACAGAGGACACTAATATATTTGGACAACATAGAGGCAAAAGTGTCCTTGCTTTTCTCTTAATGTTCCATAACAAATACACTTTAACCCATCATATGGAATAGAGATACTCAGTTTGCAAATGATTTACTAACACTTAATTGAAGAATAAAAAGTGCATACCACAAGAGCAGTTTCTCCATGTCCAGCTTTATCACTAGCTAACCCTAGTCTGTAGGCAGCCTCACCTTCTAACTTCTGTTGTTGACCTACAAATATGGAAACAATGGCTTTAACCCTTTCCCAAACCAGACCTGGTTTTGACGTCCTTAATAGAAAAGGATTGGTAAAACATTGAAACAAAAGAAGAAACTGCTGATAACCAGAAGTTTCTCCTTTTGTCTCAATATTTTCTATGCCATATTTTACACAACTTCCATCGTTAATAATTTTGTCATTTTTGGCAGTTTTTTAAGCGGATCACCTTAAAATTTTGCCGTTTGGGAAAGGGTTAAACTGATTTAATGCAAAAGGCCCTATATATTTAATAGGAGTATTTCAAGAATCAACATTTTTCATGTTGATTTAAACCAAGGTAGATCAAGTAGATTAAGACCAGGCTGTATAGTTTTATTTTTTTTTAAAGCTGCATTACAATCTAATTGGAATGATATTGGATCATTCTCAAATTTTCATAGCCAATTTACACTGCATGCATAAACACTTAGCCCATTACCAGACGACAAAATTTTGGACTGTTTCAAAATCAAAGATGATGCAGAAAACAACTTCCAGTCAATGCAATATTTCTTTTATTTTGGGGTCTTTTTGGGTAGAAAACATTGTGGGAAATGAAGATATTGCCAGGCCTCCTAGCAGGCCAAAACAAAAATAAAGGTTTTTATAAAGGCTCCAAAGTATGAAAATAAAGGCCTTTTTGTGTAAAATATGAAAAAATAAAGAGTAAATAATGGCCATTTTCGTCGAAAAAATACACACAAAACCTACAATATTTTTAAGCATTGGTCTCATAAGGGGGGTATGGGGGTCTCCCCCAAGAAAATTTTGAAAATTTAAGTAAAATTTGGTGGCATCTGGTGATATCTGAATTGTTCAACTACACATAAAAGAAGGGAAAATGCAGAACATAATCCATTACTTGCTTTAAACTTGCACGGCAATCAGTCAGAGCAAATATAAAGGTTTTGAGCTAGAATTAAAGGCTATTTTGGCTTTTTAAAGGTTTTCTGGGAAAATGTAAAGGTTTTAAAGGTTTGCTCTGAAATTAAAGGTTTTTACAGGTTTTAAAGGTTTCACTAGGAGGCCTGTATTGCTTATCACAAACAAGTTCTTCATTTTTCACAATATTTTCCAAAGTCTTTATCTAGTAAGGCATCAAAAAGTGTCAATGTGTGGGAATGGGTTAAATCAAGGTAATATGGAGATAAATATCAAGCAGTAAAGTTTTATTTCATTCAAACCTGCATTGGATCATTAAGAAAAGCGTCTAATGATATATCTAAACAGTTAAAGGACCTCATTTTTCTTTAAAATTTAGATCCACAAAAAAATTACAATACTACTAACAACCAGTCAGTGGTCTACCTACATGAGCATATTTAAAACGGAGCATCAAGTTTTTCTTTGTCTAGAAAAGCATTAAAAAGATTTTTTTGGGGAAAGAAGATGCACATAAAATACATACTTTCTTTCGCTTTATCATAAGCCTTGGTGAGGTAATCCAGCATTTCTTTCTGGCTGTCTCCATTGAGCTTTTCACAGACAGTTGTGTTTGTAAAAACATCGAGGCAAAAGAAGAAAATGCTGTTCAGCTGTTCAGCAGCGTTTTCTTCTTTTTCCTCAATATTTGTTTTTAATTATAAACTTCACACATACTGCATTTTAACATTTTCTCCTTTTTCCTCAATATTTTTTTAACTATGACTTCAAACAAACATCCATTCAGTCATCTGCCACAGCATTCTAATTGGACAAGCCTATTTTTTGTCGCCTGGGCAAAACAAAATTTTGGAAACAAGATTCTGAAAAAGTACATACTTTCTTTTGCTTTATCATAAGCCTTGGTGAGATAATCCAGCATTTCTTCCTGGCTGTCTCCCTCGAGCCTCTCACCGATTGTTGTGTAAATACGAGACAGATTGATGCAGGCGTCTGTGTAATATGACAAGCCATCTGCCGTCGTCCAATCTCTGTTCTCAGTTGCTACACTGTAGTAGGCTTCAAAATGTTCTGCAGCCTCGTAAAAATCATCTGAAATTAGTTTAGAGTATAATATGAAATATGGCAAATTGTGAAATAATTCAAAATTTGATATATATGTTGTGATTCCTTTGTTTTTAGCCAGAGATTATACCCTACACCAAGCAACTACACATTTTCAAACTGCCAAAATGCTATCACCACAATTATCTTGTTTGGGTCAATTTAAGTATCAATGTTAAACATTTCAATTCTACTTTGAACAGCATAATTTCTATGGTTTATTGTTGTCACCATGACAAAGAGAGTTTGGGGAGTCAGTGTTCCCACTGCCTTTTTGAACTGGGGGTTCCCTGTACCCTCTCCACATCCATATTTTCAAATTTTGGGGGTACCAAGACGAAACTGGGGGTACACCATATTTTGCCAAACAAGACCTGGTTTGACATCCCCGATAGAAATGACTTTGGAAAACAATGAGACAATGCATCTTCCCGTTTGTCTCGTCATACCGCAACCAGGAAAACAATGATAGCCACGAATTTTGGAACTTTTTCACCTTCTTAGCGGTAGCCTTTGCTGTGACAATCTCACTAGTAGATTTAGATGGTGTGGGAGTTTGATTGTCTGCCGAGGTTGACTGCCGCGGAACTTGTCCCCACAGACTTGTTAGCGTGTTTTGTTTGGTCGCCATTTGCAGAAGAATTATATTTTAATGATGTCACTGGTAGGAATGACGCAATGAGAAGCATTCGGGAACACTCGGCAACAATCGGAATATTTCTCGACCATTTACGACATTACGTAAATGCAACTCTACACTAATGAAAACGGCAGAAAGAAGTCCGAAAAGCAATCGGATATTTCCGCAAGACTTTATCACCCACTACGGAAATACACTTTATATTTACGACTTGGTGGGGATTTCCAATCGTTTTCCGATAGGTTGCTTTTTTTAAACACCGGAGATTCAGAAAAATGACATGCGCAGATGTATCAAGTACGAGGAGCCTTGTTGACATTTAACATGGAGTCTCTTTATGTACATCAATTTGACTGATTTCATGGGGAATTAGCTTACGTGCCGGTCACGTAGAGCGTCTTTTATTTTTGAAAATTTGTACGTTCTGTCAAAAAAATTTACGTGTTTCACGTAAAATATTACGTGAATGGGAACGCTGGGAGTTAACCCTTTCCAAAACAAGAACTGGTTTTGATATAAATGACAGAAAAGGCTCATGAAAGCATTGAATAAAAGGAAGAAAATGTTGATAACCAGCATTTTCTCTTTTTGTATGAATTTCTTCTGCACTATATTACACTGTAAGACAAACCCTATCTTCATCAACATCTAATTTATCGTTTGTCGAAGATTTCAAATTCAAAGTCAAAATTTTTGCTGTTTGGGAAAGGTTTAAGCACAAAACTGTAAAAAAGTTGTACACACCCCTAGAGAGATTGGTTATTAAATAGATATAAAATAAATTGTTCATACTATTTTCCTCCTCCGCCAAAGCCACATTGCAGAATCCCTCCGCCTGCATCTTCCCGCCGTCATCCGTGACTTGACTGCTCGTTTGTAGACATGTATTGAAGAAATGGTCCGACAGCCATTTGTCCCCGACAGACTGGAAATACCTCGCTAATTCATACCTTCCTCTATATACTTCTTGAAAATCACCTGTAAACAGCAATATTGTTTGATCATTTAATCCTTTCATTAACAACAAATTTGTAGATAAAATATTGTGTTGTAGAGGACAAAATAAATTTTACTACGATCAGCAAATTCCCATGTTGTAACATAGAGAATATTGATGTAAAAAGGGAAATTATCATAAGATTTTTTTTTTCTTTTCTAATTCTTTCTACATTTTTGAAAGCCTCTACTGTTACAGTACAGCTCGCGCGTTTTTTGCCTAATTCCGCGCATCGTTGCGATTGGATTTCGGGTGGAAAAACGAGGCGGCCTCGGCGAGCAAGTTTTACCACCCAAAATCGCGGGAATTGCCGCGATTTTTTCACCGCGATTTGCCGCGAATCGCGGTGATTAGCGTGGACAGGTAAGCCTGTATTTTCTCGCTGATTTATCGCAATTATTAGGTTTTAAATATATATTAGGTTTTGAAAAATCGAAAATGCACAGCGCTTGCAGATTTGATTTTTGTTTATTTTGCATGAGTTTGTGGATTATTCTTCCACTTCAACAGGAAAAATGACCATTTTGCCTTCCTTTCAATGTATTCGAAGTTATTTTTCTTTTATCTTTGTTTTATTTTTCATAGAAATGATTTGAGAATATTGAGATAAAAGAAGAACATGCTGATTATTACCCTGGTCTTCTTGTGTCTCAATATTAAGTTCCTATTGTTGTGATATATCCTTCACACTCAGGACTGTCTTCAGCAACACCCATCTTATCGTATGAGAAGACTTTTTATAGGACGTGCCAAATCATAGAAATTTCGGAAATGGCGTAACTAAGAATGAAGCGTCATGCATACAATATTGGTGTTTCTTTTAACATGCATACAAGTTCCAACATGGTAAAAAGGAACATTAAATACCAGTCACAGATTTTATGGTTTATTTTGTAAACTGAAAAGTAGTCAAATACTAATGCGCATTATTTTGATATGTAATTCAAGCAGAGAAAATTCGTATTTATGATCGGGAGGACAACGTACAGTTTACGATTTCATGTACATGTATCTGCAAAAAACCAGAATATTATATAAACTATTAATTAAATTAAATCAAACATGACAAAACATAATAAACAGAGAAGCGGAAAAACCCTGTTCTATAATATATGATAGTCTATAACTATATATGTATGTTTTAATTTACAAAAACGATGTGTTATTACCGGACTTCATAGAACTTTATAGAAAACGTGTGTTTTTAATATTACATTTCTTTTTATTTCTGACATAGATCTATTAATCAATTTAAAAACACACTCAGGATGAAAATAATATAAACATATTTAATACTTAGCGCTGTACATGTAGGATGATATTGGCCTTACCTGGCATTTCCACCCGAACACGGCGAATTGCCGCGCTCACCGCGATTTTCCACCCATCGCGGTGATGTGTGAAAATTTCGAGTGGAAAAACACAGTGGTCGCGATGGCAAATCGCCGCGATATTCCACCCGAATTTTATTTTGACTGCGGTGGGCGAGCGTTTTAGGCAAAAAATGTGCGAGCTGTACTGTACATGCATCAAAACAAGGTGTTGTTTGTCATCTGTAGCCTGTAGGACTATGTAAATTCATAGCAACAAATTAACCCTTTCCAATCCCAAACAAGACCTGGGCTGCATACAGTAAGACAAAACATTAGCCGTTTCATTCGAAATACTCGGTCAAGTCTGTCAATTTTGTGTCAAAGAAGTTGCCACTGTTGCTTCCGTTACCTAATGTTTCGTCTTACTGAACGCAGGGCTGGTTTTGACGTCCCTAATAGAAAAGGCTTGGGAAAACACTGAAACAAAAGAAGAAACTGCTGATAACCAGCAGTTTCTCCTTTTGTCTCAATATTTTCTATGCCATATTTTACACAAATTCTATCTTAAATCACTTCCATTTTGTCATTTGTGGCAGTTTATGAAGTGGATCACCCTAAAATTTTGTCATTTGGGAAAGGGCTAAAAGGGGGAAAATGCTTTTTAAAATTGCAAAATATAGGAAAGTAATTATTAAACTTTATATTATGGGTACTAACTATAATTGTCCACATGAGACAATTCAAATGAACACTCAAAATTAAATATATAGTTTGGAAACTAAATGCTTATTTCATAATAGCTTTATCTTTTCTTATAATGCTGTTCTGTAAACTTCCAAATAAAAAAATAAAAATTTGCAACATTTCTTCTTTCATCTAAATGTTTTCCCTACCTTTCCTCTGAGCATCCTCTGCTCTTGTCAGATGTAATTTTAACATATCCAATTTTTCATGTTGATCCTTCAGTAAAGTCATATTCCACATTACTGACTCAGGGCCCGCTTCCACGCGCGAATCTTCCTGTTGTTTAATGAGGGCGAACAGTTCACAGAATGATAAATGAAATCCATTTTGTAACATGTCTACACACAGGTTGTGATTGTATGTGTTCCTGTATCTGAAAGGGCGAATGAATTATTGTTATCATGCATTAACCTTTTCCCAAACAGCAAAATTCTAGGGTGTTCTAATTTTAAAGCTGCTGCAGACAATAGAATGGCATGCATGATAATAAAGATAGGATTTGTGTACATAATCCAGTTCGGGAAATGTCTGAATTCGTTAACGTTAACAAATTAGTTGACATGTTGACGAATTCGTTAACTCTGCTTGACTCAATTTCAATGCATTTTGGATGAGCATGTTTTTCGTCTTTTTCTATCAAATAAAGCCAAGAGATTGAAAATAATCTGATACACATTGATAATTGAGGTCTATTGTTCACATTAAAACCACAAAATAGGAAAAAATATCAGTCAAACTAAATTTATTGCCCTTTAAAATCAGGCCCAGAGTTAACGATATCCTCAACTCCTATATTTTCTGCCTATTCAAATCAATGGGGATTGTCTTTTTTTGGATGCCATTTTATAATGCTTGGTTGAATTTTTTTATGCTTGGACCAAAAGTTTCATTTTTGTTTAAAGTTTCATAAATTACCAGTATCTCAATGCTGATTTTTGTATACCAATGCCTATTTCAATTAAAAGCCAAGAGTTAACGAATTCGTTAACTTTGAGTTGAGGAATTCGTTAACTGTTAACGAATTCCTCAACGTTGAGGAATTCATACCTTTCCCGAGCTGAATCCAATTACCACATGGCATTTTTTTTTTTTACTGTTCCAATTTGAAAGATGTTGCAAGTTGCAAAATGTGTTTATCAAATGTTAAAAATCTTTCAATTTTAGGATAGAAAATATTGTGGAAAATGAAGAAATTGCTTGACACAAGTAATTTCTTCATTTTCCACAATGTTTTCCCATGCCTTTACTTGTGTGGCATTTAAAAGGTGTCACTGTGCAGTAATGGGTTAAAGATTAAAGAACAAAATATATTTATACAAAAGGAGAAAATGCTGAACATCAGCATTCTTTCTTTTGTCTCAATGTATTTCCCAGGGTTTTACTTAACATGCATCAGACAGCCTCAATGTGTGGAAAAGGGTAAATGGAATGACACCATAAGATACACAAATTTATGAATAAAGCAACAAAAAATATCTGCAGAGAATGGAATTTTACTGGTATTTCTTACTTTATCAAACAGGTTCATTTAACAATCTTCAATTCTAAAAAAAATCTTTCTTGTCTTGACTATGAATTGTTAAAGTCACGATAGTATAAAACAAGAGCTGTCCGAAGACAGCGCGCTCGACTTTCTAAGTGCTTAGTATAAAGGGGGCATAACTCCAAATATAGTGGAGCCAGGGTCATGGGCCCTGGTAGTAAGGTAGAGGGTGTGATGGTGAATAAGTATTCCAAGTTTGGGTTGAATCCCTTCGATAGTATGGAAGTTATTGATGTTTGAAAAAACTTTAACCTTTGTTGCAAAGCCGAAGCCAACGCCGACGCCAACGCCCAGGTGACAGTATAAGCTCTCATTTTCTTCGAAAAGTCGAGCTAAAAAGTCAAGCTAAAAATGTATCAGAATCAAGAAATAAAAATAGGTTACTCTTTTTTTATTTTAATAACTTGAAAAATAATCTTTCTTTGTGTATAAAGTAAATGAACATGTTGGAATACTTACGCAGTTGTCTGTCTTTTAGTTAACAAGGGTTGCTGTGACACAAATGTACCAGCACCTTGATCTTTTTCTACAATTTTCGTTTTTTTCTTGATGGGTTTCAAACGTCCACTAGGTGGTCCCCGGGGTGGGGCGGGGGCAAAATGCACGGGCTGGCTGTGTTTCATGGATCCTACCATTCCTGGGGAGCTGCCACCCTTAGCTCCTTGGATCGGGGGTAATGTATGGGCGGCCGCCATCTTGGCCTTTTATTCTGAAAAAGTCAATAATATAAAACACGGTGTATAATTGCATGACTCAGAATTTCCAATAATCGTCAATATCTTTTTTAATACTTGACCAATTTGAATTCGGTTTGAAGCAGAGAATGTGGGAAAATGCCAGGAATAAGCTGGATGTGTAAGATTTTTGAAAAATCAACTGATAAAAAGGTTATTGAAGATAAATCAAAATTTTGGTTTATCTTCAATAACTTTTTTATCAGTTGGTTTTTCGAAAATCAACCACCCACGTCCATCTAATGCGTGATGTCTGTCCACATTCTTTGCTTCAAACCGAATTCAAATCGGTCCAGTATTAATAAAGTTATTGAAGGTAATCTGAAAAAGATCACATGATTATCCACCATGTAAAAGGCTTGTCAAAATACATCACGAATGCATATTATACAACAGACCCAGGGATTTTGTTACCTGCGAGTCCCGAGTCCCTGACTCATACTTTTTTCTCAGGACTCATTGATTAATTATTTAGTGAGTCCCAGGATGCTAACATTTTCAATGTGTAATTGACATTGTCTTACAAAGAATTTCAATTTCGGATTCATTGTTTTGGGAACCAGTGGGTCCAAGGACTCTTACGCATAAATTTGTAACAAAATCACTGCAGACCTAGTCATGCTCAAAATGTCGCTATTTTTTTCACTGGCCCCTGGCCCAAAACAAAAATTGGTAGCAAGACCCCTGTCTTGTAATTCTGGTCTGATGTATCTATCATAGAAAGTCTTCGAAAAAATTCTAGATCTCAACAGACTTTAATGGGAAAAGCAGGGATTATTTTGGGCCACGCCTTTGCGCCATAAGTGCAAGTAATTTACGTACGGCGCTTCAAAAATGAGCATCCGCGCCAAATTGAGGCATAGATTATCCATATGACGCGGTATTTTTACCTGGGCGCGCCATTAAAGGAGGTACTTTCTGTAAAAATAGCACCAAAGTGTTTCATATGACTTTAATCAGCCAATCAAAACCGGGAACAATTGGGGAATACCGATTACGTCTGCAGCCGAGCGATAGCAGGACGGACAGTCGGCTATTCCATAGATCTGCCGAATGTCACCGAGTGGAATATTTTGTTCTAAATTGAATCAATCGGTTAATTTGTGGCTACTTGTTTACAAGGCGCATTTCTCTTTTCTTTGGTGTGGTTAGCGTTTGATTATACGTGAAATTTCAATCAGTTTCTATACAAAGTATCAAAACGTTCGTGAGACAATGGCAGCCACCCGACAGGGGTCCGTAATTTGAGCCTTTGCACCATCTAGACTATTCTTTATCACAAGGGATGTTTCTACGTTCAATCTGATCGTCACCCCTCTATCACAAAATATGGTGGAACTTTTTCAAATTTACAGATAATCTGTCCAATCTTTCGTTAGCCGAGAGCCAACATATTTTTCTTCAAAGAAAATGCAATTGTTTGGAGGTGGGTAACGAAGTCTGACTGCTACAATGGCTCAAAGTTGAAATTTCCATCGAGGTTTTGCTTCATTGACACTCTCAAGTTCAGTCAATTTCAAGATATGAACACGCTTGAGATCAAACAGAACGTCATTCTAACTGCGTGAACACCTAAAGCAAGTTTAAATCAAAAACTGACCTGTCACATCGTCTTCTACAAACGCAAACAACTGAGAATTCTGTGATTTTGAGGTTTGTTGTCAAATTTTCAAAAGGAAACTGCCAATCTGGGTCAGATGTAACGATGGGTAATTTCGTTGGATAATCGATGTCACCTTTTTGGTGACGTAATTAGCGGCGAATGATTTCATTGGTCGACTACAAAAACATTCAGTGTAAAACCACTCTGTACAAAAACTCATTCTTTCCAAGAACAATAATGGACTGGAATAATCTAGAGCAGAGTGTTGTTAGGCGTAAAAAAAATTATGTGTGTTTCCGGTTACATGAAATTTCAAAATAGGGACGGTAGGTCGGATTTTTTTTTTTTTTTTTTTTTTTTTTTTTTTTTTTTTTTTTTTTTTTTTTTTTTTTTTTTTTTTTTAATGGGACAAATAGGGAAACAAAATGGCGGAACAGGAAATCCCTAGGAAATCCGACAGTCTTTCCGAAAGTTGCAGAATGTTTTCTGGACATTCGGTCTGGTAAAAGAAAAACAATACCGCCACAGACGACCGAATACCCCCGCCCCCTGGCTCCGCCGTCGTTTGTCGAATATGTAGTAAATTGATGTCTGCTAGAGGCTACATGCACGCAAAAAGTACATGCTGTGTGCTTTGTACACCATCGCTAGTAACATTCATTTCTCAAGTAACGGTAGATCTAAGTTTTCTTTTTCTGAAAGTTGATCACAGATGCCGATATTAAATTTTAAAATGTGTCCAAAATCTCGAAAGTCTAACAGGAAACAGAATGAATCTATTACTCATATGCGATGTTTTGAGCGAGATCAAAAACGCCGCAAACACAGACATTTGATGACGTAGTCATTCCAATATCATCACGTGATTTCTCCACTTCCAAATAAGGTTACGATTTACTATGATTTGTTTACAAAATGCGCGCGTGTCCACAAAGAGCGGGAAAAGGGATGAAGCAATGAAAAAGACGCTATCTACGAAGTAAATACACTGATGTTAGATGGTTTTAACACGGACGCTTTGTATATTTCTGCCATGCCGCCTAGCGATTACACAAAGGAATTAGGTCACGCTTAGTTGTACATATTAAAATGGTGTGCTTACTCGACCATTTAGACTGTAGCCAATCAATCTTTCATAATTTAAACAAAAAGTAAGTGACAGCCATGTTAATCGGCGATCGAGTGGCGATTGCCAGCGCGAGCCCTGAGAATCATTTCTACAATTTTTTGTGCATTTTGATATATTTACGGAAACTACCGAAGATTCCGGGAAAACCCATATTTCAAATCGTAACACGATACGCATCGTCGGGGAAGGATAACAGAATATGTAGATCTACCCAATCATAAATCGGTAATACCACGCCATTATCGGTATACAAAATTCGTTACTGAAATACATCGGTTTTTATTGACCTAGTAGCGATATAACTTTCGGTGAATTGAACTTTTACCAAGACATGTCCCTAAAAATTGTTAAAAAAATTAGGGTCGGGAGTAAAAAAATAGGCACGGTCGGGTAACCGGAAACACACAACTTTTTTTATTACGCCTTAGCGCAAAGACAGTCGAGGGCTTCAGAAGTGCCCTCCCATGTCGGGACTGATCACTCCCGCCTCCCCCGCTGCAAATATGCTGAAAGGCTCTGCAGTGTCGTACATACAGATACAGATACAGACTAGAAGGTGTCAACGGTCAAATTACAGATCCCTTTGAGCCACCCAACTCCCATAAAATTGGGGAACAACCAGGTGCTAACAAAATGCTAACAAGGTGAAAATTTGGCAGAGACAATAAACGTGAAACGAATAATTTTTTACGTTTTCTAGGAAAATATTGAAGATCAAGGCACAAAAGAGACACAAACTCCATTTTACCAGAAATTATGGTCCGTTTCTCATGAAGTTTACGTTTCAGCCATTGAGCTTCCTGTTGTCAAGGAGATTGTAGGAACGGCGTGAATATTGGGTTAAAAATGGTAAAATTATCAAAAACTAATATGCTATTACCCCCAATCAAATTTTGATACATTGTTCTACATTATTATGCCATTAATGGATTTAAATTTAAGATTATACAACCCAACGATTTTAAATTCTCCTCGGCCCTTTTTTGTGACAGCACAGCGTCTGTGCAACACTGATGTGATAAATTTCAAGCCAAAATTGAGGTGTAAGTTAGTAAAAATTCAATGTTATGTTAAGCTTTATATGTTTTTTAATACTCAATAAATAGATAACTTTAATACACAGAAGATTTGATAATAAAAGCATCACAAATGTCGCATGTTATTGATTTATTCCACTTTTTACATTAAAAATTTGCTCCTCGTCAATAGACGCTTATTGAGTTAATGAACAAATTATTGCTGACTGCTAAGACGAACAACTCTAGTCAAAAATGTCGCATCCAGGCAATGGGTTTGGGATTGTCTTGTTTGCTTTTTAAGGGTACAACTAAGGAATTACTTAAGCCATGACGAGTCACTGGGGAGAAATTCCCACGACCACAGAAACAGATGCAGGGATCGCTTCCATGGAACGAGAACAGATGATGAAGTTGCAATCATTCGATATTGAAGGACCACGACTACATCAACCATCTAGCAGGCACTACCCTCCCACAAATGAGTAAGTCAACCAATTACTAGACTGGTTACCGCCCTTGAAATCTACTACGGATTATTTAAGGCTGGTAATAGCTAATCTCCATGGTCAAAGTCATGACTGGGAACAAGTGGCTCTGATTGGTCGAAGCGTTTCATCGGTTGTGTATACTAACCATTCAATGGACGCGGTTTGCCAGGTATTAATAGGTATTGCTAGGTATGTAATGTATCAGAGGCGGGAATCAGACTAACCAATTACCACATAATGACTAATTTTTTAATGCCCCAAAAGATAAGGTTTTAGAAAGCATTTTGTAAAATGAAGAAATTGCATGTGATAAGCAATTTCTTCATTTCCCATAATGTTTTCTATCCCCTAAAGACCAAAAGAAGTTGAATTACATTCATTTGAAATTAACATCTGCATCATATTAAAATGTGGACATGTCTAAATTTTTGCGTTATGGATATAGGTCAAAGAGAAAACTAATTGATTAAGCCATGACAAGTCACTGGGGAGAAATCATTGGACATTGAATGTCCGCTACTACATAAACATCAAGCCGGCACTTTCCTTCGACAAATGAGTGAGTGAGAGTTGGTCAACCCTTTTCAAAGCAAGGATATATGGTTCTAATGATCCTGGTAGAAAACCTTTTGGAAAACTTGGAGAGGAAAAAGAAATTGCTGATACTTATCATTATTCATACAGACTTTATTTTTAGCTCACCTGAGCACAAAGTGCTCAAGGTGAGCTATTGTGATCACTTTTTGTCCGTCGTCCGTCTGTCCGTCCGTCTGTCTGTCTGTCCGTCCACAATTTGGTGTTTACGCTCTAGCATCCACAAATATTAATCAATCTTTATCAAACTTTGTCAAAACAAGTATGGTCATAAGTCCCGGATGAGTTCGATGATGGGCCAGATCGGACCAGAATGTGCTGAGTTATCTGCCCTTGAATGTCAAAAAATGCCGTTTTTGACTTTGTTTACACTCTAGCATCTACAATTATTGATCAAACAAAACAAAACTTGGAGACAATGTTGGAGACCATAAGATCTCGGATGATTTCGGTTTTCAGTATGATCTGATCAGAAAGATGAGAGTTATGTGCCCTTGAATACGACAAAATTGCTATTTTCGGCTGTTTTTGACCTTGTTTGCACTCTAGAATCTACAATTATTAATAAATCAAGACAAAACTTACACACAATGTTGGGGACTATAAGATCTTGGATGAGTTTGATTTTCACTTTGATCTGATAAGAAAGTCGAGAGTTATGTGCCCTTGAACTTGACAAATTGCCGTTTTTGGCTGTTTTCGACCTTGTTTACACTCTAGAATCTACAATTATATATCAATCAAGACAAAACTTGGACACAATATTGGGGACTATAACATCTCGGATGAGTTTGATTTTCTATTTGATCTGATGAGAAAGTCAAGAGTTATGTGCCCTTGAATTTGACAAAATTGCCATTTTCACTGTTTTCGACCTTGATTACACTCTAGAATCTACAATTATCAATCAATGAAGACAAAACTTGGACACAATGTTGGGGATCATAAGATCTCGGATGACCTTAATTTTCATTTTGATCTGATCAGAGAGTCCAGAGTTATGTGCCCCTGAATTTGACGAAATTGCCATTTTCGGCTGTTTTCAACCTTGTTTACACTCTAGAATCTACAATTATCAATCAATCAAGACAAAGCTTCGATATAATGTTAGGGACCATAAGATCTCGCTTCAGTTTGATTTCCAGTCTGATCTGATCAGAAAATCGAGAGTTACGTGCCCTTGAATCTGACAAAATTGCTGTTTTTGGCTGTTTTCGACCTTGATTACTCTCTAGAATCTGCAATTATTGACCAATCAAGACAAATCTTAGACACATTGTTGGGGACCGTAAGATTTTGCATGAGTTGGATTTTCAATTGGATCTGATCAGAAAGTCGAGAGTAATGTGCCCTTGAATTTGATAAAATGCCGTTTTCGACGGTTTTCTACCTTGTTTATACTCTAGAATCTACAATTATTTATCATTCAAGACAAAACTTGGACACAATGTTGGGCACCGTTACATCTCTGATGAGTTTGATTTTCACAATGTTATTGATCATAAGTTCATTTTCAGTCTTAAAGTCATAAATATCAATTGAATTGAACAAAAATGTTGCTCATATCATTTTGGTTCAGGTGAGCGATATAGGACCATCATGGTCCTCTTGTTATATCAATTATTTTGTCATCAGCAAGCAACTCTTTTTAACTTGAAATTGTCTATAATTTATATTTTCACTGTTTGGGAAAGATTAAATCTTTTCAAAGCGGGCTTTTGTTATTTATAATATGCAACAACTTAAATTTTGTCATGTCTCAAAAAGTCCAAATTTTAGACTGTTCCAAAGTGAAAGATGTAGTTTGGGTAAGGATTCCCATTCCCACATAATGACGCCTTTTGACGCCTCACAAGATAATGGCTTTGGAAAACATTGTAGAAAATGAAGAAATTGCTTGTAACCAGCAATTTCTTCATTTCCCACAATGTTTTCTACCCAAAAATACAGAAAAATCTCAAATTCCGCCCCTTGAAATTGTCGTCTGCAACATCTTTGAGTTTGGATTAGCCCAAAATTTTGTTGTTTGGTAATGGGTTAAATTAATAGTTGATTATGTAATGGTCTTTATTATTGCAGCGCTCTACCAGCAGAGAAGTTTCAGATTGACCCGCTCCTGCTACACACCATTAAACTTTTACAACACGCCAGAAAGTTACGATCTCTGATAAACAACATCCACCATCAACACCAACAACAAGATGTGAGTTAAACGGTCTCTATGTTTCATCACTCAGGTTTTTAGCTGAAATGTTTTAACCCTTTCCCATACAAGACCTGGTTTTGACGTCCATATAAGAAAAGGATGAGGAAAACATTGAGACAAAGGAAGAAACTGCTGATAACCAGCAGTTTCTCCTTTTGTCTCAACATTTTCTGTGCCATATTTTACAAAAATTCTATCTTTTTTAAAATAACATCCATTTTGTCATTTGTGGCAAAGGGTTAAACTACAGTGTCATTTGACCTTTATTCATAAACATCACCCAATTGTCATCTGCAGCAGTTTCCATTTTATATGTCTAAGACTTGGCTGTCTGATAGCGGGAGAAGACTGATTATGATTAGCTAATCAGATTTAATTCACATTTCAGCTTAACTCTTTTTAAGCCATTACGAAACAGCTAAGGTAGAATCATGAAACTTTACAGGTGGATAGATCTCATTATGGAGAGGTGCAGTGCTCAAGAACCGTAACTCTGCCAATCAATTTTTTTTAGTTAAATTGCCCTTTGTTGATTTTATAACTTGATTCTTGTCCGGAGCATATCTCAAAAAGTATGTAAGGTAGAATCATGAAACTTTACAGGTGGATAGATCTCCTTATGGAGAGGTGAGGTGCACAAGAACCATAACCTTGTTGATCAAATTCTTGGAGTTATTGCCCTTTGTTGGTTTTTACACTTAATTCTTAACCTTGCCTATATCTCATGTCTTTTTACACATACAGCCTTGATATCTCACACATAGATACCTCCTATCAACATCATTCACATTTGACCATGACCTTGTGACCTTGACCTTGGAGTTTGACCTACTTTTATAAAAATTTAACCGGGCATATATCTCATGACCTATTACACATACAGCCTTGATATTTCACACATGGACACCTCCTACCAAGACCTTTCACAATTGACCATGACCTTGGACCTTGTGACCTTAACCTTGGAGTTTTACCTACTTTTTAAAGACTTAAACCTGGCTGATATATCATGTCCTTTTACACATACAGCCTTGATATTTGACACATGGAAACCTCCGGCCAAGACCTATCACATATCACTATGACCTTGGACCTTGTGACCCTGACCTTGGAGTTTGACCTACTTTAAAAAATTAAACTGGGCCTATATCTCATGTGATATTACACATACAGCCTTGATATTTCACACATGGACACATCCTACCAAGACCTTTCACATTTGACCATGACCTTGTGACCTTGGACTTTGACTTACTTTTAGAAAAACTTTAACCTAGCCGATGTCCTTTTACACATACAGCCTTGATATATGACACATGGACACCTACGACTAAGACCTTTCACATTTGAACATGACCTTGAACCTTGTGACCTTGACCTTGGTGTTTGACCTACTTTTATGATACATTAATCTGGCCTATATTTCATGCCATTTTACACATACAGCCTTGATATTTCACACATGGTCACTTCCAACCAAGACATTTCACTTTTGACCATTACTTTGACCTTGGACTTTGACCTACTTTTAAAAAACTTGAACTAGGCCTATATCTCATGTCCTGGTACCTATACGGTCTCGATATTTTACTGTTTACACATGGACACATCCTACCAAGACCTTTCACATTTGACCATGACCTTGGCCTGTGTGACCTTGACCTTTGATTTTTACATACTTTTAGAAATCTTTAACCTAGCCTTTATCTTATGTCCTATTACACCTACAGCCTTGATATTTCACACATAGACACCTCCTACCAAGACCTTTCACATTTGACCATGACCTTGAATATTGCAACCTTGACCTTGGAGTTTGACCTACTTTTAAAAAGACTTAAATCAGGCATATATATCATGTCCTTAAAGGCTTTTACACCTACAGCCTTGATAATTTACACATGGATATCTCCAACCAAGACCTTTCACATTTGACCATAACCTTGGCATTTGGCCTACTTTTAAAAACTTTAACCTGGCCTATCTGATTTTCATTTTACTTTTACATATACAGCTTTGATATTTAACACATAGGCACCTCCTACTAAGACCTTTCATATTTGACCATTACCTTGGACCTTGTTAACTTGACCTTGGACTTTGACCTACATCAAATGTAGACCCTTGAGGGGGCATATATGTTTTACAAACATCTCTTGTTTGAATGACATTTTACATTTTTGTTTTTTCTGGGTAGAAAACATTGTGGAATTTGGAAAATGGAAAAAATTGCATTTCACAAGCAATTTCTCCATTTTCTACAATATTTTCGAAAGTCATTAACCTGTAGGGAGTCAAAAAGAGTCATTGTGTAGTAATTTGTTAAAAAGAAGTTATTCTAGCCTGAAAGAAGTGTTACATGTACAGCCACAAGAATGAACAAATGGAAATTGTTTTTCTGTTTGTAGGTTCTGGATTTTGACATGAGCTATCCTGATGCCCCGCCCACACCTGTCTATTCAGGACACATCCCAGATAGACAGAAAATACTGCATCCTGTACCTTATATGCCTAAAGAAATTAGAAAATGTTTTTCTGTTTGCAGGTTCTGGATTTTGACATGAGCTATCCTGATGCTCCACCCACACATGTTTATTCAGGAAACATTCCAGATAGACAGAAAATACTGCATCCTGTACCCTACATGCCTAAAGAGCTTGAAAGGTTGGATGACAGGCTATGGTCATGATAAAAGCTAATTAGACCTTGTGTTTTTCTGTTTGCAGGTTCTGGATTTTGACATGAGCTATCCTGATGCCCCACCCACACCTGTTTATTCAGGAAACATCCCTGATAGACAGAAAATACTGCATCCTGTACCTTATATGCCTAAAGAATTTGAAAGGTTGGATGACAGGCTATGGTCATGATACAAGCTAATTAGACCTTGTGTTTCAGCATATTTCTGTTTAAAATGCAGTCATTCTACTTGAATGATGTACTACTGTTTTAACCCATTACCAAACAACAAAATGTTAGACTGGTCCAAATTTAAAGATGTTTCAGAGGACAAATTTAAGACAATTAGTTTTAAACTTTTTGGTCATTTTGTGCAGAAAACATTGTGGGAAATGAAGAAATTGCTTGTCACAAGCAATTTCTTCATTTTCCACAGTGTTTTCCAAAGCCATTATCATATAGGGAGTCAAAAAGAGTCATTGTGTACAAATGGGTTAAAAGGAAAGCTTGAAAGAAGTGTTATATATGTACAGCCACAAGAGCGAAAAAATGGAAAATATTTTTCTGTTTGTAGGTTCTGGACTTTGACATGAGCTACCCTGATGCCCCACCCACACCTGTCTATTCAGGAAACATCCCAGATAGACAGAAAATACTGCATCCTGTACCTTATATGCCTAAAGAATTTGAAAGGTTGGTAATGATTAATTTTCCTGAAGAAATATAAAACATCTTTAACCTATTATTGCACAGTGACACTTTTTGACTCCCTCAGAAGAAAAGGCATGGGAACAGGAACACATTGTGGAAAATGAAGTAATTTGCTCATTTTCTACAATGTTTTCTAGCCCACAATGAAAATATTTATAAAAAAAAATTCAACTTGAAATTGTCATTTGTAACACCTTTCAATTTAGACCAGTCTAACAGCTTTCAAATTGTGCCAAGCTAAAATTTGATCATTTGGGAAAGGGCTGAAAAGACGTTTTCTTCCATATAACAGTGAAAAGGCAATATGTCTTAGATAAATGGTCCTTCCAAATTTAAGTGTTTTGACATTTAAGCTTATTTATTCTGATCTATTTGTAGGTCTGAAGCTTTTTTGTCCACTCTATTTCTCCTAAACTATGGGTTAGAATTAGATGACATTGACACATCACAGGTAGACTCACTATTAAGCAGAAGTGTAAATCTTATTTACAGTCTAGTGATTTTTCACAGTTATGGCTGGCCCTTTAATTAATGTCTTTTTATGTTCAGTTTCTCATTAACCCATCATCAATCATCAAAATTTGGACTTGTCCAGATTCAAAGACGTTGCAGACTACAATTCAAAGTGAATGAAATTTTACTTCTTTTGGGTAGGAATTTCTTCATTTGTGGAAAATGAAGAAATTACAATGTTTCCCATAGAGCCATTGTGTGATAATGGGTTAATAAATTTCATTTATATTTCTAGTGACTTTATGAGGGGAAAGAGTGAACCGTTACCAAAAATAGATGAAGTATCCACAAGACATTTGTTGAGAAGATCTGTGGCTGCCATTCTATCACACACTGGCTATGACAGTATGTCACTTTTGCCAACAATGTTTAATCTAAATTAACCCTCTCCCAAAAAAGGCCTGGTTTATTAAGCATTAAAGCAATAGGCCTGGGAAAACATTGAAGCAAAAGAAGAAAATGCTGATGATCCACATTTTCTTCTTTTGCCTCAATATTTTGTGTGCTATATTGTAATCAAGTCTTACATTTATGAACATCCATTTTGTTGTCTTAAGCAGATTTCAAATTGGAACACCCTCAAATTGTGTTGTTTTGAAAAGGGTTAATGTACGATTTAGAGAATCTAATTACTTAAAAAGGGAAGAATGATAATCTGGTTTAACATATTGTGAACATCCCTTTCATGTCAAAATGTTTTGCAACATTGATGCTAATTTTGATTGTTTAAAAAATATATTTGTTCTATGAAAAATTGTTGAAAAGTTAGGGATATTTGCTGACACTTTTTCATGGCAATGTCTAGGATACTGTGAAGGTAGAATGTTAAAATCATATCTTTTATATTGTCATCTGAATCTCTTCAATTCAGACTACCCTAAAAGAGCTATTTGTGAAATGTTAATTAATCTAGAAAATGTGTACCGGGTAAATGCAATTATATATACACATATAATACAGTATATAATCAACAATTTCACATTCACTTTACTGTTACAGGTTGTGCAGAGTCTATACTGGAGACCATGACTGACATTACACATGAGTATTACCTCCAGTTTACAAAACATCTGAGATCAGCGGCAGATAATCTGGCACAACATGAATCTACGGGATTCCCTGTAAGTATATGTACAATATTTTCTACTGGGAGTGTCTGAAGGCGTCACTGTTTTGGATTGGGTGAATATTTACTGTTTGTTAACAAAACATTTCAGATCAGCGGCAGATAATATGGCACAACATGAATCTACAGGCTTCCCTGTAAGTACGACATGTATTTGTAAAGATGGTTTTGTCTCTATTTAGCCTGACTATTCATAGAATAGGGGGGCTATTCTCGTCACCCGGGTGTCAGTGTATGTGGCAGCCGTGCAATGCTTTGGTTAAGTTTTCATGTACAACTGTCTTGTACTAGTATCTGTTTCTGTCAATGCTATTGCTGTGAAACTTTGCACATACTTCTGTTACCATAATATCAGCCGCTAAGTAAATATTCATTACTCTGGCATATAATTTAGTGAATTATTTATCCTTTTGTGACTTAAATTTTTTCACTATTCAGCACTTTATAGTCAAACTTTGCTGTCCCGAGACAGCTCTTGTTGAAGGACAAAGATGCTACTATACTTATTATAATCATAGTAAAACTTACTAGGTCTACATGTATTTACAAGTCAAGAACATGATTATATTACATACAAACACTTGTCTTTAGACTTGCCAAAATTCAAATTGTCAAAGTTATGATGTTACAAAGTTGTTGAAGCAAAAATGGAATAATACTTTTGATGTTTTTTGTGTATGTATATTTTAGAATTGTGTGCTTATGAGTTAAATTTCATTATCAGGATATTTTAGAGCAAGTATTTCATGAGATGGGTTTGGGCAGTGTAACCTGTATGCACGATTTCTACCAGAAACGAGTGATAAACTACGAGAAACAAATGGAAGAAGTTTGTAGTCAGCTAGAAGTAGAGTATGAGAAACTGAAAGAACAGACTCCACTTTCCAAACCTCCAGATACACTTTCTGTTATTAGGTAATTAATCCTTTAGAACATAGTGACACCTTTTGATGCCCAAGATTGAAGAAGATAAAGGCTTAAGAAAATTTTGTGGAAAATGAAGAAATTGCTTGTGACAAGCAATTTCTTCATTTCCCACATTATTTTCTACCAAGAAAGACCAAAAAAAATATAATTCCATGCATTTGAAATTGTCATCTGCAACACCTTTGAAATTGGAATAGTCTAAATTTTTGCCGTCTTGTAATAAGGGGTACTTATCAAATGAAACAGTTTTCCGTTAGTCCAGTCCTCCTTAATATTTGCTTTCTTGGGCATATTTTTTACCAACATACAAAAGCCAGCCATGAAATTTAATATGAAATTCAAACAAACAAACAAAAACAAATGGAAGAAGTTTGTAGTCAACTAGAAGTAGAGTATGAGAAACTAAAAGAGCAGACTCCGCTATCTAAACCTCCCGATACACTTTCTGTTATTAGGTATTTATTTGCTGCAAAAGTCGGTTGTACACAGGGATAAAGACTAACAGGGGCTCAGTTGTCCATGGCCCCTAATTTTTGGGATGGGCCCCTGAATCTCTGGAGAACTTTCCCAAACCTCTGATGTTAAATATTGAATATTAGCAAGCTGGGTCCTACATCAAAATTGTTAATCTTTATCTCTGGTACATATACATTGGTTATTTTTCTCATATGTTTGTTTCGATGCATGTTTGTACGTACATCCACATGTATGAGAAACTAAAAGAGAAGACTCCGCCATCCAAACCTCCAGATACACTCTCTGTTATTAGGTAATTTATGTTCTGAGAATCAGAAAAAGCAATCTTTTGTACTCCCCTCCCTCCCCCATATATAGAAATAATACAATATTTTGTAAACTCCTGTTCTCCCACCCAACGCAAAAACCCTGCTTTTGATAACATTCATTGTACAAGCATTGTCCATTCTTTTTCTTAGTAAGCTGATTTATATGAGGCTTGCTATGAAATGGGATACAAGTTGTTTAATGGTTTTTGAGATCAATAAGGATTCAGATTAGATCATATTATACATCGTCATACATGTGATTATAATAAATTCTTTAACCTATTATCAGGTGGCACATTTATATATCTATTCCAAATTCAAAGATATTGAAAATGACAATTTATGGAAAAAAACTTTTTACATTTTCTGGTCTTTGGGGATGGGAAACACTGTGGAAAATGAAGAAATTGCTTGTGACAATGTCTTCCAAATTCACTAATTTGGTGGGGTAAAAAAATGTAATTATGTGGGAATAGGCTAAACAAACAATTGCAAGAGCAACATATTAGAGGGGGTGAAGGCATTCTATATTCATTATTTTAAGACCGAACAAGCTGACTCCGTTCCCAAAAGGCAGACAAAGACAAGGTGATTCCATCTCGTTTCAAAGCGACTGATCTCGTGGATTCTAATTTCTATTTAGATGTGGGCAAGCCCAACTTTGCGGCACATATAAACTAGAACATGATGGAGCAATATTATGCTCTCAATCTCGAACATGAGGGTTTACAACCTTCTCTTTGATTACCAGGTACAATACTTTGAAATAAGACAGGTCACGTGATTCCGTTAGTTACTCGCTCGCAGAAAGTACAGAGACAATTTTAGATTTTAAGTTTTCTATTTTTTTTTTTTTTTTTTTTTTTTTTTTATTTTTTTTTACAACAACATCTCTCCACAATAATTATGAAAATATGAATGGCATGTTCTGACCGCACTGAAAACATGTTTGAATAAATTCCACTGGTTATTAATTAAGAGCCATGTGGAATGTAATTGATAATTTGGATGTCAATGGGATGGTGCCAGATTTTACTCCTACTCCTATATTGTCTCCAGTCTCCAGTCTCCATTCCTCCAATATTAAAATATTTGTCTCCATTCCTCCAATATTAAAATATTTGTCTCCATTTCTCCAATATTAAAATATTTGTCTCCATTCCTCCAATACTATAATATTTGACTCCTTTTTCATATCCTATCCCTAATTCCATACTATTCTATACTCCTATAAATTTCCATTCTATCCCATATCCCTAATATTCCATATTCCTTTTTCCATCCAATTCCTCTATGCTATAGGTCCGCCTGTTCCGAGCAGGGCCAAAGCATTTAATTTTTAAACTTGAAAAACATTGCAGATTATTGATGGGACCCTGTCTAAAACCAGTTATCTAAAAGAGAGTTATTAACTCCCCTAGCCATAATTTTGACGGGTCAAACCATCAGAATTAAACATTGATTATGAATTCTTTTAAGAAAATTGGAATAAATTGAGGATTGGCACCATCCCATAGACAAATGCCTTAATATTCCGCCTAACACTAATAATGTTTTCAATGCGGCACCTAACATAACTGCACGCAATAGCACTTTAAATGATTGTCTGCATTAATAAAAGCTGTTCCTCAAAACTGTTGTTTGTATCTGTTGACTATTGATGACTTGGAATTGAGCTCCCACCTTCCTTGATCAGCAGCAAGATCTGAAAAGAGAAAACTGGACAGCAGAAATAAATCCAGGACTATATATTACAGAAAAATATCTGTAAATTGTTTTTCAGGGTGTGGTGGGCGGGATTAAAACTTTCCTTGCAGCTTTCTTTTAGATTCAGGACGTAAAAAGGGGGATCACTCCAGACTATTTCCTGTTTTTGGGAAAAAAGGGAAGTAATCAAAGTATAAAAGAGCTAGCTCAGTTTTCTACTTGAAGAGTTATCTCCCTTAATCCAAATTTAAAGTTCTGCTAAAATAATGAAGGCTTTATTGTTTAAGACAATAATCCTTATTATTTTAAGACCGAACAAGCTGACTCCGTTCCCAAAAGGCAGACAAGACAAGGTGATTCCATCTCGTTTCAAAGCGACTGATCTCGTGGATTCTAATTTCTATTTAGATGTGGGCAAGCCCAACTTTGCGGCACATATAAACTAGAACATGATGGAGCAATATTATGCTCTCAATCTCGAACATGAGGGTTTACAACCTTCTCTTTGATTACCAGGTACAATACTTTGAAATAAGACAGGTCACGTGATTCCGTTAGTTACTCGCTCGCAGAAAGTACAGAGACAATTTTAGATTTTAAGTTTTCTATTTTTTTTTTTTTTTTTTTTTTTTTTTTTTTTTTACAACAACATCTCTCCACAATAATTATGAAAATATGAATGGCATGTTCTGACCGCACTGAAAACATGTTTGAATAAATTCCACTGGTTATTAAAATTTAAGAGCCATGTGGAATGTAATTGATAATTTGGATGTCAATGGGATGGTGCCAGATTTTACTCCTACTCCTATATTGTCTCCAGTCTCCATTCCTCCAATATTAAAATATTTGTCTCCATTCCTCCAATATTAAAATATTTGTCTCCATTTCTCCAATATTAAAATATTTGTCTCCATTCCTCCAATACTATAATATTTGACTCCTTTTTCATATCCTATCCCTAATTCCATACTATTCTATACTCCTATAAATTTCCATTCTATCCCATATCCCTAATATTCCATATTCCTTTTTCCATCCAATTCCTCTATGCTATAGGTCCGCCTGTTCCGAGCAGGGCCAAAGCATTTAATTTTTAAACTTGAAAAACATTGCAGATTATTGATGGGACCCTTTCTAAAACCAGTTATCTAAAAGAGAGTTATTAACTCCCCTAGCCATAATTTTGACGGGTCAAACCATCAGAATTAAACATTGATTATGAATTCTTTTAAGAAAATTGGAAGAAATTGAGGATTGGCACCATCCCATAGACAGATGCCTTAATATTCCGCCACAACAAATCAGCAATGATTTGTCCCCCAATATTAAAGGCATCATCCTCCAATAATATTTTTTTTTCTTATTCAACAGAATTTCATTATGATGCACATTCTTGATCATTGAAAGAAAAAAGTTACAATCTTATATACCTAGAGTAAGAATTTGAAGACCGTCGACCCATTAGTTTAATTTTGTCTTCTGCAACGCCTTGGAGAGCTAGGTCTGTGGCTCGACCTATCCTAAAACTGTGCGACAGAACTTTAGATTGAATACCAATTGCTTTGCTTGCTTTAGATAATACTGCAGAAAACTGATATCTCGTTAATGGAGACCCATCTGAATGAATGAAAAAGAAGTCGGCCTTTCTTGGGGCAACTTTTGCAAATGACTTTATTGCAACTAGGCACTGGCTAGTTTCTGTGTTGCAGGGTAAACAAATATATGTAGGTTTGCCTGACTGATTCGTCTTACTGTATCTTAATCTTATTGTTACTGCATCTTCACCGATTATCACATCAGACTTAGTCAGTGCTTTGTATGCAAGTTTTTGGGATACAACTACCAGCTCACTAACCCTAAACAGACCAAAATAAGCCAAGTAAAAAACAGCACTAAAAAGCTGGGCTTCAAATTTGGAGTAGCAAATTTGTCTTAAAGCTTCTATTATTCTTTGGAGTAAAGCTATTGAAATGGGTGCCCTGCCATCCAATTTGTGACGCAGTCGTTTACAGCCCTCCAACATTTTCTTGATCATGAAATTATCAGATGGATTAGGATGACCATCCAATTTATGAGCAAAACCTATTCCCGAGATGTAAAGACGAATGGAACTTGGAGCATAATGTTTTTCAAAGCAATAAGATATATATATGCTACTAGCTGGTTAACAGGAACAGGCCATTCCTGTTTGAAATTATAAATCTCTCGAAAACGATTGAAATTGTGCATAGCAGTTTTATAGGCATTGACAGTGTTTTCCGACAAACTAGACTTAATTAAGCTAGCAGTTCGCTGTCGAATATCTGCCATAGATGGTTCTCCATTTCGCATGGCTCCTGATTTGCGTTTGGGGCAAGAACTCGGAATCTGTCCATCTGAAAACGAGACAATGCATCGGTTATTGAATTGTTTACACCAGGCACATGTTCTGCCTTAATAACAATGTTTTGCCTCAGGCATTTTATTGTGAGGTTTCTCAGTAAAATCATGACCATGTCTGATTTTGAGGTCATTCTGTTTATAATGTGACAAACCGACATATTATCTGATCTGAAACATATTTTTTTATTTCTCAATTCCTCACCCCATGTAAATATGGCGACAACTATTGGAAATAGTTCTAAAACAGTGATATCTGCAGTGTACCCCATTTGTTGCCATTCTATAGGCCATTTTTCACACATCCATTTGTTACCATAAAGGATTCCAAACCCAAGACCTTGACCTGCTGCACTATCAGTAAATAGCTGACAATCCTCGTTTGTTAACCAAAATCGGTCATGAAAAACCTGAACCCCGTTAAAATCCCTGAAAAACATCTCCCACATCAGTAAATCCCGTTTTATACCCTTGTTTATTCTCAAATGGTGATGAGGTTTTGTAAGGCCACATATTGCATTAATAAGCCTTCTGCAAAATGGACGACCAGGAATTATTGCCCTACATGCAAAATTCAGGACACCTATAAGACTTTGCATCTCTCTCAGTGTACATCTATTTTTAGATAACATATTTTTAAGCAATAATTGTATTTCTAGCACTTTCTTTTGAGGTAAGCGTACAACCATGTCCTGTGAATCTAATTCTAAGCCTACAAAAGTTAACTTTGTTGTTGGCCCTTCGGTTTTCTCATCTGCTAGAGGTACTCCTAACTGTTGCATTGACTGTGAAAAAATCTGCATCAAAAATCTGCATTGACCTGTATTATGTCTGCCCCCACCTAAAAAATCATCCAAATAATGTAACAAGCTTTTGGACTGAGCTTTTTGCCTTACTATGAACTGCAAAAATTCAGCAAACCTATTAAACAAATTACAGCTAATTGAACACCCAAAAGGGGCACATTTATCAAAGTAAAATTGATTGTCAAAAATAAAACCCAATTGGTCAAAATCATTCGGATTGACTGGTAAAAGGCGAAATGCATTTTTGATATCCATCTTGAAAAGTTCGCATTTGTGACCTAGTTCCTGCACTAATTTTACAGCCTCGTCAAAGCTGGTATATTGTACTGTGCAATTTGCAGGGTCAATATAATCATTTAAAGATTGACCTTTTGGATAAGATAAATGATGAATGAGTCTAAAATCAACTTTTTCTGATTTTTTTGGAACGAGACCTAAAGGAGAAACTCTTAGTGAAGGGATAGGTCTAGTGTCAAATGGGCCAGCAATGCGCGATGCGTCAAGTTCCTTTTTAATCTTTTCCCTTACCACTTGAGGATTTTCAAGAGCCGACTTTAAATTTTTTGCATTTGTGGGTTCTCGGGGTCCCTCATACATTAAAGAAAAACCATTTTGGAAACCCGACAAGAGAAATTCAGCCTCTTTCTGATCATAGCTTAATGCTTCCTCCCTTAACTTTTCAAGATTTATTGGTGTTGGGGCTAAATGCATACAACTTGAAAGGTCAATACCTGTTTCCACGGAATGAACCCCTGTTTTGCCCCCTGAAATATCCTCGTCTTGATGGGGGTAAACCCCGTTGCCATGAGCCTCGAAAATTAGATTGTGTTTGCGTGTGAAAAAGATTTTGGCCGCATTGCAATCTACCATGCTGTGCCGACAAGCAATTAGAACAGACATGACGGAACCGACAATTCACAAAGTTGCAAAAACCTTTGTTGAAATCAATGCAAGGTGGTGGGTTTGATTTGACATTCTGATGCGAGTGGTCACTCAGAGCAGGAGAAAAACACCTTAAGTACAAAATCGTGTTAATATCAGCCCAAGGTTCTAAATTCTCGGCCTGACGCAGTCGAAACTGCTCGTCATAAGTACGCCACATTGTTCCTCCATACTTGGCAGCAGCTTCACGTATTATAAATATATATTGAAGGAGACCTTTCATTTGGTCGGGGTGAGTATCAATGTAGATGCCAGCAAAAATTAAAAATGCATCGGTCCATTTTTCAATGGAATTAATTTTCTCCCCACTTGATTTGGGTGTCGTCAAAACAATTCTCCCATTCTCATCAACACCTAAGACTGATCCCTGTCCTTCATTCAACTCCACTGCTCCTTTTAATAAAAGATTCAAGTTTACAAACTCATTTTGCCTATTTTTTTCTTTTAAGGATTGTGGAACATGTTTATAGATGGAGTCCTTACCACAACTGATCATCTCAGGCTTATTACCAATACCTGAGTCATTATTATGTGTTTGGACTGGCAAATTCATGGATTCTGCCATTATTGTAGCAAAATCTACGATGGGCCTACCACTCTCTGTTTGAGCCTGCTCACGAGTTTGGCTCCTTTCCTGGGGCTCTTGTGCCCCCTCTCCCTCAGCATTGGACCCTCTTCTCCTCCTCTTAGCCCCTCTCCTCCTTCCAGACATTATATTTCTTAAGATGGCAATTGATTAAAATTAAAACTTTCCTTGCAGCTTTCTTTTAGATTCAGGACGTAAAAAGGGGGATCACTCCAGACTATTTCCTGTTTTTGGGAAAAAAGGGAAGTAATCAAAGTATAAAAGAGCTAGCTCAGTTTTCTACTTGAAGAGTTATCTCCCTTAATACAAATTTAAAGTTCTGCTAAAATAATGAAGGCTTTATTGTTTAAGACAATAATCCTTATTATTTCAAATCCAAACCCTATGTTTTGGGTACTCATTTGAATTGTCTCGACGATTCCAATGAGTACCCACAGCATAGGGTTTGATGAACAATTAATTAAATATTTCATTTTGAAAAGCCATCACTCCCAATTACTAAACAACAAAATTTTAGCCTAGTCGAAACTCATAGGTGTTGTAGACGACAATTTCCATTGAAAAAAAAAATTAACGTTCTTTGGTCTTTCTTGGAAGAAAACATTGTGGAAAATGAAAAAATTGCTTGTTACAAGCAACTTCTTCATTTTCCTCAATGTTTTCCATAGCCTTTATTTTGTGGGGAGTCCAAAAGCGCCAATGTGTGGGAAAGGGCTAATTGCATTTCTATCTTTAGGATACGAGAAGAATCGTCTTAACCCATTACCACACAATGACTCTTTTTGACTCCCCACAAAATAATGGCCATGGAAAACATTGTGGAAAATGAAGAAATTGCTTGTAACAAGCAATTTCTTCATTTCCCACAATGTTTTCCATACAAAAAGATCTGAAAACTAAAAATTCCATGCACTTGAAATTGCCGTCTGCAGGATCTTTGAATTTGGACCGCCCTAAAATTTTGTTGTTTGGTAATGGGTTAAGAAATCAGATTTCCTGTTTTAGATGAAATAGATGAAGTCAATGATGCAGAACAGTTGTTAAATCTGGAAAGTATGTCATATCTCATGATGGAATGAATTTATGTTTTCTTTGGGAAAGGGTTAAACGAACAATTACATTTCTATGTCTAGGATACGAGAAGAACCTTCAGAAGAAATCAGATTTCCTGTTTTAGATGAAATAGATGAGGTTAATGATGCAGAACAGTTGTTAAATCTGGAAAGTAAGTCATATCTCATGAATGTATTGATGATTTCTTAGTGAATTTTTCTTTATTTTCGTATGCCAGTATTATATTATGGCCCCGTCCCAGTCGTTCATACTTCTATTAGAATTTGTGTTCACAACTCCTCATACAGTTTCGATAATGTTTTCCAAATATTTGATATACTTACGGTAATACTTGCTACCTGCACCTGCCAGTTTACCCGAAAGGGGAGTTAGGCAGTATATATTGATAGATACTTGACCTACCTAAAAGGATGGGTTGCAATAAGGGTTTAAAAAATAGATTTTCTTTAAATTCTGTGAATTGATAAGATTACATAATATCTTTAATTTGTATGTGTAAAAAATCTGATGAGGGCTTATTTTTGGAGATAATGGCTAACAAAGTGGGTGGGGTAAATTGACATGAGAAGCAAATTTTTACTTTAAAGTTGAATAACTTTTTTTGTATCGATCAGACCGGATTGTAATTTTGCACATACTTTCAATGCACTAAGGACAGGAGATTTATGGAATCATTAATCATGTAAATTAGTTTGTAGGTTTTCTGTATTCGTCCTTCTGTCAATCTCAGATTTTGATTATTTTTGATGTACTAACTTTACGAAACTATCTCTACAGCTTTTACTTTTGTACGAATTGACATGATATTTTGTGAACATGATCCTATATGATGTAACTGATTATGTGTAAACTTTGGATTAAATCCATTGCATAGAACCAAAGTTATTTGACCTTGACCTTCAAAGGTCATTCTAAAAATTCACTTTTTATAATTTTCAGCTATATCTTGATATATAAATGGGCTTATAAAGTATATTACAATAAAAAAAAGTCACATGTATAATATTTTTGCTGTTCTAAGTTTGTTCAGTGCTAATTTTACAGTAGACCTTGACTTTGACATACAGAACAATAATGAATACTGAAAAGGAAATTGTCCACTTGCCCTTTAAAAATCCTTGTTATTATGTGCGAAAAAGTCAGTATCAATCGTGAATTTTCCAATAAACTAAGTAATTACAACGAGGATATTATGAAAATAACTTTATTTGCTTAAAGTTCCCTTCATATACCAATTTTTATGATAAATTTTCACTAAAAATCTTAAAATTTTTATATTCTAGAATAACCTTTGAAGGTCAAGGTCAAATAACTTTGATTCTATGCAATGGAGTTGACCCAAACTTTACACATATCTAGCTACATCATATAGAATAATGTTCACAAAATATCATGTCAATTCATCAAAAAATAAAGGTTATAGAGATAGTTCCGTAAAGTTAGTACATCAAAAATAAGCAAAATCTGGGATTGACAGAAGGGCGAATACAGAAAATCAACAAACTGATATACATAATTGATTATTCCAAAAATCTTCTATCCTTAGTACATTGAAAGTACATGCAAAATTACAATTCGATCTGATCTATACAGAAAAAGTTATTCAACTTCAAAGTAAAAATTTGCTTCTCATGTCAATTTACCCCACCCACTTCGTTAGCCTTTATCTCCAAAAATAAGCCCTAATCAGGTTTTTTACACATACAAATTAAAGATATTATATTACCCTATCAATTCACAGAATTTAAAGAAAATCTATTTTTTGAACCCTTATTGCAACCCATCCTTTGGTAATTTTGAAGGAACTAACGGATGTATAGATAAGAAAATTGTTTTCTATTATTTCAGATCTAGGAGGTTTTGAAATCACAGTCGAGCATGAGTCGGCGAGTGGTTTGACAACAGAGGTAGATTCTAAATGGACTCATCCAAAATCTGAATCAGGGGAACCAAAGTAAGAAATTTTTGCATGATTTGTTATATATACCCGAAGTTTCATATAATTCTATCTCAATTTTCAATCTGTCAATCTTTCCACCTGTCAGTCAGCAATTTCTTACAACTGCACGTCACCATTTGTATAGGTTCCTTAATTATCTGCACTCAAATTTCTCAGTTTCTTTTCTCACTGAAAAGCCAGTCTTGGGTAAGAAGCACCACTTCAAAAAGCTCTTTATGAATGTCAAATAATAAGTTGATAAGGGCAACATGTTGCATGAGCTTACAGAAAATGAAAAATGCTGAAGTGATGTGAAAATGACAACTTTGCTTTCTTTTTTATGTGGGAACGCATTTGACTTGATAATGCACATGTACATGTTACAGGGTTGTTAATTTGGATAACTTTGAGGAGCCAGCTAGTGTTAAAGACCAGCCATCTTCCACTCCCAACTCTTCAAGCGAAGCTGATGACGTAATAAATGACCCTGCCTCCATACCAGTCTCCGATATTATGTCACCGCCCTCGATACCCAAGAAAAAGTAAGTATATTACACCCCTATTTTTGTTTTGGGACCAGGATTTAGAAAGGGGTTGCCCAGTGGGGGTTATCAGTCTATTAATGCCTATGCCATTATACACATTTTCAGTTAGAGCTGTCGTGTATCTTTTCCTGGAAGGCAAAATTATTATGCTCCCCGAAGGGAGAGCATATAGTCGCCGCTTTGTCTGTCCGTCCGTCCTGTCCGTCCGTCATTCCGTCCGTCCGTCCAAAGCGATTTCTCTATAACCCTTGGGCCAAATCAAATGAAACTTACCATGTGAACTCCCTATGACAAAATGCCGATGTACTTTTCCCGGTTTTTGGATTTGAGGCCTCGTCATGCGAAAAGGGGACTTAAGGTAAAATACAGTTTTTCTCTAATTTCTCCTAGTCTATTGGTCAGAATTTGATGAAATTTCATATTTGAGTAGCAAATCAGATGCCCTTGACAATAAACTACTTGAAATTTGCGTATAAAAAGTATGTCGTGGGAAAAGGGGGCTTAACGTTTGTTAGCTTAATCTTAGCTCTGCATGGCATACATTTATTGTGACAATGCCTTAATCGGGGAGCATTGTCCGTCTCTGACGGCTCTTCTTTTCGTCTAGTAGAATCTACAAATTGAAAGTTTCTGTAGGAGTGAATGTCAAGGGCCCTTATGTTGCACTTGCAGCCCTAATGTCTTCACTGAAGACCCTTCAGTATTAGAGCTGGGACGGGTAGACATTTCCTACCCGGGTACCCGTGGTCGTATTACCCGCGGGTACTCGAGTACCCGATGATTATTCAAAAACACCAAAACTTATCTAAAGATCTTTTTCATCCTGTCACTTGTTTGTTAAACATGGCTTCAAACAACCTCGTGTCATCGAAGTCTCCTTCAAAAAGCGAAGTTTGGCAATTCTTTAGTATTCTGCGAGACAAAGAGAAGACTAAATGCAATATTTGAAATACGCAGGTGTGACAAGCAATTTCTTTATAAACCACAATGATTTCTACAGAGAGATCAAAAATGTAAAAAATACATTCACTCTGCAACATCTTTAAATTTGAAAGAGTCCATTTTTATCAAATTGTAATGGTTTTTGGGAGTGCCGGTGCATCTAGTGGTTTTGTTTTCACAATCTTTCTTGGAAAAACCCATGGACACAATTGAAAAAAATATATATGTTAAAGCCCGGGCTTCTTGACCTACGCCTAGTTACACGCCTGATCCTGATTCCCCCCCCAAAAATCGTACAAAATGTTTATGTTTATATTTGGAATGGAAATGTAACACAGTTTAGGAATTAGTGACCTTTTTCAAATTTCGCTGCTGGCTCTTTAGTGCTCATTATGGGTCTTATACCTTAATTAGATCATTTACGAAACCGGGTACCGGGTAATAATTTATTACCCGGGTACTGGTGTTACCCGACCCTATACCCGGGTACTCGAGTACTCGTCCCAGCTCTATTCAGTATTAGCTTTGGCTACTTAGAAAAAACATAAAGCTGACCTATATTGTATGAACTATATTTGAGATAGAGGCTTGATTTTACATATGGATACATTTTGCCTGGGGATTTTTAGATGCATGGTGTTTGACGAAGTGACCTTGAAGCCTGTCCTGCTTTTCAAAAATTTAACCTGGCCTTTATGATTTTATCTCATGCTCTTTTACAGATACAGCCTTCAAGATATTTGACTTATGGATAGTCTTGCAAAGACCTTTCATTTTGGACCATGATCTTTGACCTTGTGACCTTTACTTTTGGGTTTGACCTATATTGTGACAAGCTCCTGTATTAGCCTATTATGAGAGCTATGTAGTCCTCAGACAACTCTTGTTGTTGCACTCCAACACTTACCACACTCTGTCAGAGCTACAGATAATTGTCTTGTTGAGACAATTCCAATGAGTACACACAACATAGAGTTTGGATTCGAAATATCAATTTTAGAAAGTTGTCAAGCCCTCTTATCTGTTGCTGTAATGGTTGTCAACTGCAGCAAAATTGACTTTTCTTGTCATTCCAGAAAGAAGACATGAAGATCTGAAATAGCCGCCACCAGCGTTACAAGTATATGCACTTATATTAGTGCAAAAAACTACTGTACATGCATTTTGAATCATATGCATACTCCTAGTAGCCTACAATATCCTACAACCCTAACCAGGTTTGTCCAGGCTATTCAATGTATGATCAGAAGACAATCCATGTAGAGCAATTTTTTTTGTTGTCCCAGATGACAGTATTGTCAGATCAGTCGAAATTGAAAAGGTTTGCAATTTGCATACGACAAAACAGCTCATTTAACCCATTACCCAACTGCAAAATTTTAGACTGGTCCAAATTTAAAGATGTTGCAGACGACAAATGAATGAAATGTATAGATCCTACCTTTTTTGTCTTTGGGTAGAAAACATAGTGTAAAATGAAGAAATTGCTTGTCACAATGTTTGCCAAAGTCAAAGCCTTTATCTTTTTGGAAGTCAAAAATAGACAATTTTTTGGACTGGGTCAACCAAGAAAATGAACAGTGTATTACATCAGCAAGTTATCAGCATTTTTTTCCTCTTCAAAGGGATTTTAAACAAGAAGCCTATTTGGTAATCAAACAAGATGTTTTTCTGGAATTTATAATTATCTAATGTTACAGGGCTTTTCCAAAGCTTTTGTCTGGGAGGCAAAACCAAACATTCTTTTGGAAAGGGGTCATTTCAAAAGTTTAAGACTGGTCCTGTGTTGATGAATGCAAAAATGCTGAATGTGATGGAAAGCCTTTGGGGGCAACGATCGATTGCTGGTTTTGAATATATTCTCCGATATCTTATGTGGATAAAGGATGTCAAAGCCAATGATTGGTTGTTGTTGTTGTTGCTGTTGTTGTTGTTGTTGTTGTTTTATGAAAATGGTTAATTAGATGTACAATGGATTTTGCAATTTTCGTATTGCAAAAGATAAACAACAAGAGCTTCATAAAAAATAATACTGTTTTGTATTTTTGTCAAATATTTTGTATGAATGAATAATCAAGTTCTATGTAAAAATATGATTAAATAAATGCTATCAAAATATCACAGGCATTTGAAAAAAATATCAACAGGATTTGATAAATAAAATTTCAAAAAGATCAACAAAATATCCTTTATTTTTCGCTCCTTTTTCTCCAGTGCTTTGGTGCCCTTTCCACATCTATATCTCCAACTTTCTTTAGTTCGCCAAATTTCTTATTTTTGTACAGACAAGGCCATGGGTCCAGAATTTTGATGGCGCCTTCTCTTGGTTCGAGAGTTATCTGTAAAAAATCAATGATATTAATATTACTGTTCTGTTACAAAACGATAAAAATATCAAAATTGATAAAAATATCAAAATTTCGTCGGTGTTAAATTTTGCAAAACCTCGTAACTTCAGCCGTAATAAAACTGGAGTTGTGAGGTTTTGCAATAACACCGATGATTTGTTTAAAGTAACAGCAGCCACAACAACGAAGCACTAACTTTCTGAAAATGAAAACATTATCAAGATTGTTTAATTAAATAGATCTAGTTCTAAGTTGAAGATTGCGCTCATATATCATTTACATTACTGTCTTACTCAGAACCGTGATTAAATGAGCGATAAACAATGGTAGAGCATGTATTGTTTCTTAAATATTTTTATCAGTGACCTTTTATAAAGTAATACCTTGCAAGTTCATACATTTGATACCTGTCTCACACCAACATCAATGATGCGAGTCTTCTTTGATGCAAATTTCGCTCTTTGATATCGGACGTCGCTCCATTTATATGGAGCGACGTCCGATAAATCATAGAGCGAATTTTGCATTAGAGATAGACTCGGATTACAAAGGAAAACAACAACGACAAACAATTAGCGAAATTTATACTAGCAATATTCTTACCCCAAGTGGAGATCTGTAACTATGGTAACAACCTTCAATACACCGTAACCATGGTGACGGAGATTCTGCCTGGTACCCTGCATAAGCTGGTTCCATGTTCGAGCCATTGACCGGGACGATCTCCCGGATGGTCGGGGGTCCGCTGTTCTCCATGAACATCGCAACCTCGGCGTCCAGCGCGTCATCCTCGAGATTGTTGTTGTCGTCGATAAGTTGAGGCTGATTGTTGTTTTCATCTACCGATTCACGCAATCTTTTTGTCTGTATGTCAACATCTTGGCCGAGGTCGTCGGCCTTTCTCTTCTTGGACCCATTAACAGAAACATTGGATGGACTCTTTGTAAGCTGAAAGAGAAAAAAAGTATTACAGAAAACTTGTTTGAAATCTTTCTGGAGAGTTTAAGCAATGTGAAAAGTTTGTAAATGAGGGAAACTAGTGTTTTTTTATTTATATTTTTTTTATCAAAAGAAAAGACCATTTAGGGAGATGGAGAAAATGCTAGTCATAAGAGTATACCGAAGCGAAAAATAATCCAGTCCCTTACCTCTTGCCAGCTTGTTGCATAGTCCGATAGTCTATGTATCTTTAGTTTCATGGTGTAATAAACGTTGTCTACAGGAGTTGTTGGAATTGCCACATTCTGCAGGACTCGTGGAGGTAGACCGGCATTCTCTGCAACTATGTGCTCTGGAATAAGCCCGGCGTCTTTTTTACCTTCCATTTCGTAGGGTTTTGTGTTCTGTGAAATTGGGACAAATTTTGTCTCATCTGAAACGAAAGACAATATAGGTTTAAAAAAAAAGAAGAAATATTAAATTGGTTATTACGATTGGTAAAAAGCGTATATAAACTGTGTGTGTTTTTGAAACTTGACGGAAAAACTTTTGAAAGATAAAGAAAAGAAAAAAAATTGATATCAAGCATATCGTCGGTGTAAATGCAAAACCTCGTATGTCGATTCTGGCGATTTTCAAATTACAACTTGCATGTCCAGTTAAGACAATTCTCGTTGGTCTTGGGATATTTTAACTCGTCAGTATCAATGACACATTATATGATAACAATATGTCCAAATTTCAAGTAAAACCTTTCGGTTTGGGAAAAGTTATATCACATTTATCACCCCCTTTAAAATTTTCCGCAATTGAGATGCGAGGTTTTGCATTTAGAACGACGATATACTTGTGATATCGTTGTTGTATGGCTCGATAGGGAAGCATCGTCATGATAAATTCTCCCAACATTTATAGATTTTATTAATATCAAAAGACATGATACTGTTGATATGTATTTTACGAAAATAATTTTGTGATATGTCTTCCTACCTGATTTCGGTTTGATTAATTTGGTTAGCCATCCCATGGAGTATGTTCTCTTGCTAGGACTAACGGGTAGGCCTGCACTGTATGTGGGTGGTATTCCACCCTTGCTGGCTTCTCTGGATATACAATTTCCTGTATACAAACATGTGTCGCTCTGACTTTTTCCTTCTTTTGGAAAACTTGGTTTGGTGTTTGTCTGACCTGCAATACATGAGCAATAGGCCTACCATTAATAAATGAGCCGGGATCTGGAAAAACGTCCCGTTAGGCATTTGAGAACAACACGGATCCAAATCACCCCTTGCATACGAACAGTCTGATTCATGTTGTCCTCAAGTAGCTTCTTCGTGTTTTGAAGCAACTGTAGGACAGCAACATTGATTCTCATCAAGCTGCTCTTAGGTACATGCTGATCTGGAAGATTTTGGTCCCAAATGGTATAAGGGACATTTTCCAGATCCCGGATCAAATATATCATATCTTACCAAACGTTTAAAAAATGCGTGTAGATTCCTTGTGATGAAAAGCAAATATTTTGTATCACGGATGCCCTCTATAAAATCTGGCTTTAACTAGGCATGTAAATCATAAGATTAATCCATTCCAACATGGTGGTGCTTTTTGAAGCCTTTCTAGATAAATGCTTTGGAAAACGATGTGGTAAATGAAGAAATTGTTTGTGACAAGCAATTTCTTCATTTACCACAATGTTTTCTACACAGAAAGACAAAGAATTGTAAAAATCCATCCACTTAAAATATTCGACTGCAACATCTTTGAATTTGGACAAGGCTAAAACTTTGCCGCCCTTTTTATGCGTATTAAATAGGTATTCATGTCTATATAGAGTATATAGCCGGTTGAAATCCTAACAAATAACTTCGATGTGAAAGTCTACGTCAAAACTCGAGTTTGTGGTAATTTATGCAAACAGTACTTACAAAATAAACTCATTTTGTTTAGCGGTCGAAAAACGTGACTTCTATGTAGCGATTGCTTTCTATGACTATGGAAACGACGTTAAAGAACGTTGGTAACGACGTAACGTTGATAACGTCAGCTACGTCACGTCCGCCCACAACATTCCTCGTCCCATGTCCATTACGTCAACAACATATGTCATAATTATAATTATGCTCTCAAAATATCGAGTGAATTGCTTGTAAAGATATTGTAGAGTATATCTCGCTAAAGGCCCGGTCACATACGATATCGCGGCCGTTCCGCGGTCGTATCACGGCTAAAATGATCCACCCGTGGAATGGACGCTGTTGGACGCGATGCGGCAGTGATACGGCCGTGCTATTGCAGTGGTATGGACGTGGTAGGACGCGGAATGAAATCGAAATTATTTTAGACGTGGTAAAATTTTTTGAACTGCACAAAAATGTTATCGCGGCCAAACCACGGCTGACAGACGCGATGAGGCAGTGGAACGGACGCGGAATGGCCGTGGAATGGCCGCGGAATGGACGCGGTAGGCAGTGCTCCGGCAGTGCTATGGACACGGTAAGACGCGGAAGTTAAAATGTATTGAATATCGCTAGAATCAGCTACTCTTGCATCTCTTTGCGGGCAAAGTCTTAACTGGGAGCAGTAGTAACAGGAAAATGGGCCCCTCCCTGCAATGACTTGGGATATTTTTTTAAATCCTTACATCTTTTTTGCCAGCTTGCTTGACAACTTTTCTGTTTTAGCATGATAAGCTTTGATTCGATATCTAAATTTTCTGTAAACTGTAAAGACTAGTCGTGTTCGACTGCCTTGGTGCTAGTTGCCTACTAGCAATCAGATCAACTCGGTGGCTTATGCTAGGTTCTCTCTGCCGATCAAATTAAGTCGATTAAATCCGACCAATCGATCTATTACATATCGATTTTGCACGACATGGGTAATAAGAATTGGTCGGGGTTATCGAGCGTGATCTTCACCGCTCAGGCTTCTTACTTTGTTGTTTGTAATTTAAAATATTCGTTAGAGATCGCGTAGAAAATTGATCGGGAAGCGATTTTGTAATCGGCTAGAAGATATAGCTGATCAAGAATCAATCGTGTCTGGATCTGCACCGCTCAGGTGTCACACTCATTTTTCGCATTTCAAAATAGTCGTTGGCGATCGCGTAGAAAATTGATCGGGAAGCGATTTTTGATCGGGTAGATATATAGATATATCTGATCAAGAATCAATCGTGTCTGGAGATTGAGTGTGATGGAGTTAATATATCTTACACGACCTGCACCAAACCTGCAGTCGATCTCCTCGACTTGTATTTGTTTGATACTTAACTGCATCCCGATCAGCTGGACCTCTGTGTCATTATGCCAATCGATAAAATCGACTGCAGACTTCGAAGTTGATCGACTAGAGATTGAGAAGAAATAATTAAGTACGGTTTAACGGGGAACTTGGTTGATCTGATCGGCAGTGTTTCTAGAATTAAGTTCTGGCAAAATCCAACTAATCATAGGTTACCACTGCCGATCAAATCAAGTTGATCGCTTGAATTCCCCGACCAATCTTGACAAAACAACTTTTTCTCGATCTCTAGCCGATCAACCCGACTTCAATAGTCGATTTGGTCGGATTGGCAGATGAAGCAGAGGACGAGTTAATAGTATCTGGATTCACTCGAGTACAAGTCGGTTAAAGAGTGTAGGTTGGGTGCTGGTCGAGCGAAAGATATCAATCTGACCACAATCGATTCCCAGCAACTATCATTTCCCGAGCGGGTCGATTTTCTACCCGATCAATACACAGCCGCTTCCCGATCGTTTTTTTTTTCACTCGATCGCACACCAATATTTTTTTACAATGAAAAAAAAAAAAAAAAAAAAAAAAAAAACAGAAAGAAGCCGAAGCGATTCAGATCAAACTCGATTACCAGACCATTTCCGATTACCTATGCCGATCGATATCGATCTAAACTCGATCGCTTGATTGGGCTTGATCGAGTTGATCTGGTCGGCAGCGGGAACCTATGATAAATGCCTTCGTCTTGATCTTTAGACAATCAAAAAATAACCTCTCCAGTCATTTTGATAGGGTGGATCGAGTACAAGTCGGAGTGACCGAATGCAGGTTGGGTACAGGCCGGGTAAAAGATATCAATCCGATCACACTTGACCTTCAGACACGACTGACTCTCGATTAGATCGATCTTCTAAGCGATAAATACATAGTCGTTCCTATATCAATCTCCTACTTGGTCGCATACGAGAATTTTTGAAATGTCAAAAAATTTGAATTGGAAGTCCGAGCGATGTAGATAAAGCTGAATCACCTAAACTACTCCCCATTACACATGCCGGTCGAACTCGATCTGTGCAAGATCGTTTGATATGGTTTGTTCAATTTGATCTGATCTGCAGTGGGAAAATATCATTATAATGCGTTTCGGACGGTTTAGCCGTGCTATGGCCGTGGAATGGCAGTGCTATGGCAGTGATTCAGACGCGATGTGGACGCGGTATCTTGTCGCGTGTTTTAACACTAGACGCGGTTGGAAGTTGTAGGCCGTGCTACGGCAGTGTTTCGGCAGTGGAACAGCCGCCGGCGGCCGTACCACGTCCATTCCGCGTCCATAGCACGGCTAAAACAAAATTGACCCAAAGTTACCGCGTCCAACCACGTCCAAAATATTTTGAGATTTTTTAGCCGTGATACGGCCGTGGAACGGCCGCGATATCGTATGTGACCGGGCCTTTAGCGCATGCTTTTTAGGGAAATGAAAAATCAAAAAGAAATGAAGATTTTTGTACAAGTATTTGCCTCGCTTCTAAACAATAATAGATACGACTCTCTGTATTCCTGTTGTTTTTTGTCCTTTGTATTTATGCCTTTCAATGAATGATGCCGATCATTTATTAGTATTTTAAACCTGGTCAATACTCATGCTGACCCCGAAATATTCTAGTCGCTTTGGCAGGTACAATAGAACAAGACCAGCCTGTAGATATGTTATGTGCAGCCTGGCCGTATTCTATACTGCCTGCTTCTTCACTGGCGTAGGAAGAGAAAGTGCCCAGATTGCAAGATATGGCTTTTTTAATATGGCTTCTTAGAATTCAAAGTTTTCGGGGGGCATGCCCAAGAACCCCCTAGCAACGCTACGCCCAGTCGGGTTATATTCACATAAACACTTGCCCCCCCCCCCCCCCCCCCCAATATTATAAACCTTCCTACGCCTATGTTCTTTAAATTTAGCATGACAAGGGTAATGTTTTGAATAGGCTGACTCGGCGACACGTGTTTCACTGCTGCCGCTATAGATCTACCAAGTTTTTCACAAACACAAAAATACGGATCTTGAAATATGGCGCTGTTTCTTTATGACAAATGAGACCAACATGGATCCAGATCAGCCTGCGTTTACACGCAATCTGACCAATATCCATGTGTTCTCAAATTGCATCCCCCTGAACCTATCTGAGAGTAGCATAGGACCTAATCAGGCCGAGCTTAGTTGTAGATTGATCGGGAACCATGATACAGTCGACATTCGTTGTGTCGAAGTCAGAAGGGTCGTCAAAATACCTCGACATATCCGGAGCTCGACTTATACGATTTTGATCGTTTTCGATGAAAATGATATTTAACCATTTTTGATGGGCATCATAATGTGTCCATGATTGAAATATAGTAGGAAAAGGAAAGAAATTGCTCGAAACGAACAATTTCTATCCTTTTCCTACTAAATTCCAATGGCTGTATTTGTTTCGAAATAATTTTGATTAAACCTATTGATAATCCATTGTTGAGGACGGGACATGACTCACACTTCGACTTAAGCGGAATTTCGACTTATCCGATGTCGACATAACGAGTGTCTACTGTAGTTCCCATTTCTAAAAGGGTCCATTTTCAGATCCTGGCTCGTGTATATCGTTCTAACTTTATTATATCGATATTCACAGTAAAAGCATTTTTGAATTTCATGATAAAAAATAACATAACAGTCAACTAACCCGAAAGTATCAAATAAAAGATGCACAAAATGGATTTTCTTTTACGTTAGATAGTTTAGATTCTTCTTGCGGGAATCATTCGGGCGCACTTGGTATATTTTCAAAACAAAAATAAATTTAAATTGCTCGTAACTAGTTAGTGTAATCTTGTTTTCTCTAACCAGCAATATATCACTAAATGTAATTAATGTAATTAACTTTTAAGAAATGAGAAAAGAGAAAATATTGAACATAAAAGATACTTACGATGTAAATTCATTTTGGTAGCTGTTAATAAAACGTGGCGCATCTACAATCGTAGTTTGAGTTGCCAATGAATACGACGTCAACGTTGACGTAATTGACGTCATATTCGGAAAACCTCGACGGATAACGACAAAGCCCGAAAGGTATCGGTATTTTGCAACGGGCTCCGGCGTTCGGATACCCTCGGATAATGTCGACCAAAGATCGAATCATCGACTCGGAAGTGTGTGTATGAAGAAATCTTGAAAAAAATTGGATTTCTTAGCCGGAAGTGGCTTCGCTTCATAAAGTAGTTTTCGAGGTCAACCAAATGCACAACTATGGCAACTTGCGGGACTTGCAGGTTGTTATCATTCTAAAAAGAGAGGACACTGGAACTGCAAACAATGTATTTCAGTATCATTGTCGCGTCATTGTTGACATTAGTCACAGACGAACGTTTTGAATTGTTGTTCCATTCTATTCTATTCATAGTCTGAAAGTAGTTCTTCGAGATGCATCCAAGGTATGATTCGATAGAGTTGTCCTTGGTGATCCAATTGCGGGCTCCGGTTGTGTATTCTCTCTGGTCCTTGAATATGTACACGTTTCGGAATATATCGTCGCTTTTATTCGAAAAACTCGTATCTGCTGCAGTTACCATGTTTTAGAATGAAAACAGCGATACGGGACAAAAAGCGCAACTGTGACCTTGAGACCAACATTTCCAAACAGAGGCTATCGCCTTTACAACTTGGTCGATTAACTCTTTCCAAAACGGTGAAATTCAAAGAAGTTGCAGACGACAATTTCAAGTGAATGAAGTTTAACATTTTTTACTTATCTGTATAGAAAAAATGTGGGAAATGAAAGATTTGCTTTTCCTAACCGTTTTTTCTCCATTTTTCACAATGTTTTTCAAAGCTTTTCTATTGCATGGTGTCAAAATGTGTCATTATATTTCTTCAGTTTCCGCAATGTTTTCCATATCCTTTTTTAGCGAACCGGGACTTTATGTCCGGGGAGCTAATGTCACAGCCCTAGTGTCGGCGTCGGCGTCGCGTCCCGTCCCGTCTTCACTTGAAACACTTTAACCTGGTCTATATCTCAGACACTATTAGAGACACAGCCTTGATATTTCATACATAGATACATCTCAACAAGACCTTTCATTTGGGACCATGACCTTTGACCTAGACCTTGGAGTTTGACCTACTTTTGAAAAACTTTAACCTGACCTATATCTCAGGCACTATAAGAGATACAGCCTTGATATTTCATACATGGATACATCTCGACAAGACCTTTCATTTGGGACCATTGCCCTTGACCTTGTGACCTTGACCTTGGAGTCTGACCTACTTTTAAAAAATTTGCTGTTTTTGTGACAAGCTCCCGTATAGGCGAGCTACGTTGTCCGCGGACAACTCTTGTTAAAACTTGTGAGGCGTCAAAATGTGGGAATGGGTCAACGTTCAATCGATTGCCGTCTGGTCGTTTCGCAGTAGTTTTTGAGACGGGGAAAGGGGGAAATTCTGACATGGAAATATGCTGAACATGCGCGGGTCGCCAGACATTGTCCCTCCCCGAGGACCCCGTGTTTTCCGGGGGTCGGTCCGCATGAAAAAGGTCATCGGGATATTGTCAAGGTGTGTCCGACTGTCCGGCGTGCATCCGCAAACTTTTAAATTGCAAAGCTTCTCAAAAACTACTGGGTGGATTTTGACCATATTCACAGAAATGATCCTTGTTTACAAATTCGAGAGGGGGTCGTGCCCATCCCCGGATCCGCGCGTGCTGAATATTAGACTACTACTTCATACAGTTTTCGGTACCAAATTTACTATGTACTAAAGTTACTAAAGCTTTTAAAGCTTATAGGCTATAGACCCTTTATTTATTTTTTTTTGAGAAGAGTAAAGGTAAGTTTTACCTTACTGCTACCCTCTCCATACAGCTGGCTAAACAGGGGCTGACAGTTTTAAGTGTCTTGCCAAAAGACACACCTTACCCGAGCGGACCACGAACTCGTAACCACTGGGCTACAAGTCGAGTGCGCTAACCACTGCGCCACTCCATCGTATAAATCAATTGAATACCATGGAGGTTTGCGTCCCAATCAACATGTAATAAGGTAAAGTGTCTCAAATTTTCAGCTGACTTTGGGATGGAACTCGCATTTAGGATGCATCTTAGTATTACAAATGATCAGCGACATGTTTAGGACAATCGCGTATTCGCAATCTTCAAAGGTCTTGTAAATGCGATTTTGTCTTGAACGTTTCGCCGCACATTTGGCAGACAAAAATATGCCTTAAATGTTTTGATGAAACTGATCTGCTTTTCATGTGACAAGTACAAATTGTTTGGAAAAAATAGTGGAAAATGCCCAGATAAGCAGTTCCTCCTCAGGGTTTTTCCCCTTAGAAAGTGACACTGGTTTCCAGCGTCTTCCCCTCCAGAAATGATGAACTTTTTTCCCCAAAAAATAAAATTTCCCCAAGACATATTTTCAAAAATCACTAAAAACCTAAATAAAATAACAAAGATATCTTTTCCACAATTTCTGTAACATAACAAACTAGCCCTGCTTGTTCTCAAGTCTACAGTAGTGGGTACAAGAACTTGGCACAATGCCTCCGAGTCCATAATATTAGCCTCTTGGCAGATTCATTGCTCTAACATAAAACTTAAAGTGAATTGTTTACCATTTTCGGACTCGTATTCTTTTTTTTTTTTTTTTTCGTTATCCAGTACTTTGTCGTGCTTTGCTGTCCTCCAAAAGCTCTAGTATAATTTGCCCAGCCTAAAATTAGTAGTGAAGGGACTCGATTCACTCATTGTGTGTCTTTACTATTAACCCTTTTTCAAACATTCAAGGTTTTGACAACTTCTTCATAGAAACGTGAACACTTTCCTAGACTACAGAATTTATGCCAGTTCAAAAGACGACAAAATTTGACTAATTGAGCCAGAATTTGGAAAATGCCTTTATAGCATTTGAGAATACCATGTTTTCAGATCAGTAGATCAGTAGGTGCCTTGGTGAAGTCTGATCAGGATCGATGTATATGTCTGACTTACTAAAGGTCATGAAAAAGCTGCTAGAAAACAACATGGATCTTGATCACTTTCGTTTTATACATGTTGATTTTAACCCTTTCTCAAACAAGACCTGGTTTTGACGTCCCTGATAGAAATAGCATGGGAAAACATTGAGACAAAAGAAACTGCTGATAACCAGCAGTTTCTCCTCTTGTCTCAATATTTTCTATGCCATATTTTACACAACTCTTATCTTTAATGACATTCATTTTGTCATTTGTGGTAGTTTTTGAAGTGGATCATCCTAAAATGTTGCCATTCGGGAAAGGGTTAAATACCACAGTGACTCTATGAAAAAGGATTTTCTGTTAGTCAACAACTTCACGTCTTGATAAAGAAATGTGACTGCGTATTTCTAATCTTTATTATAATTTCAAAAATATTCATACAGTATATCAACTAACAACAAACATTTAATATTCTTACATCATGATTCTACAGATTCCAGTGCCTCCCAAAACTGAATAGGCAGTAGTGGTCCCACTCATAGCGTTCCTTAACCCTTTCCAAAACAATACCTGGTTTGCCGTCCACAGTAGAAAAAGCGGGAGAAAACATTGAGGCAAACAAAGAAAATGATGATAGCAAGCATTTTCTCATTTTTCCTAAATATTTCTGCGCTATATTTTGATCAATTCCTATTTCATCAAAATCAATTTTGTCATCAAAAGCAGCTTTCAAAAGCCGTCCAATTCTTTACTGTTTGGGAAAACAGTTAATTTGACTCCCAGAAATTCCTATTTTATCAAAATCAATTTTGTCATCAAAAGCAGCTTTCAAAAGCCGCCCAATTCTTTGTTGTTTGGGAAAACAGTTAATTTGACTCCCAGAAATCAGATGCTAGGATACAGAGACTATAGTCTATGTACCTTAGTGTCTGAGTGCTGAGAGTCAAATTAATCCTTTCCCAAACAAGACCTGGTTTTGAAGTCTGTAAAAGAAAAGGCTTGGGAAAACATTGAAACAAAAGAAGAAACTGCTGATAAGTTCCATAACCAGCAGTTTGTTCTTTTGTCTCAATATTTTCTGTGCTATATTGTACACAAATCTTTTCCGTTTTAGAACTTATTTTGTTGTCTAAAGCAACTTTCCAATTTGACAGGTAAAAAATGTTGTTATTTGGTAATGGGTTAAAATTTAACATTTTGCTGCGAAATTTCGATTTTACCCCCAAAATATTCTGATAATATTGAATTGATAAATATGGATTTAAGTAGTCTAGTAGATCTTATCACAAAATATTCATCATTTATTTTTATTTTGTTCTGTCTCTTTAATCTGTGTTGCCTTGCCGACGGCTGCCGCCAGAATCTGTTGACTGGTTGCTATGGGAGACGAGCTAGATGCTACCGTCGCCGTCCCCGACGCAGACAATATTTTATTCACAGTCTGTAACACTGTCGCATCATTTTGTGACGAACCAGTCTGTCCCGCAGACACAGTCTGAATTATACCCCCTTGTGTTGGTAACCCAGCCAGTTTTACATTCATATTTGAGGGAGGGGTGATAATTCTAGCATACATGGGTTTGGCCTGAGTTGCCTTCCCTTGAGCTCTTGTTCCCTGAATAACCTGCCCAGGTGGCAGCACTGTGGCACTTCCTTGTTGCAGTGCAGGCTGGGAAATCAAGATGGTGGCTTGGCCCGGCTTGAGCCCAGCTTGTTGAGATAAAACAGTTCTAACCATCTGGAGATTCTGGCTCTGCTGGGTACCGGCAGTTCCTCCTGATACCAAAATGGATGTAGCTCCTGAAAGAGAACATTTTTTTTTAAAATTTAGTATGCTACAAAACGCAGACTGAGCCTGAAAGCACTTATAATACAAACACACTTTGTTGTCTGTGCATGTCTAGTCCTAGTGGAGTATTGACAGTCTAATTTGACACATCATTTCATCCACTATGCATTTCATAGCAGTCCAATTTCACAGACCCCAACATATTAAAAGTAGTTTAAAGTAATACTGCCAATAATGCTCAAATTAGATATCGTCGTTGTAAATGCAAAACCTCGTATCTCGTTTTCGGAAAATTTTAAAGGGGGGGGGGGGAATAAAGTATAATAACTTTTCCCAAACTGAAATGTTTTACTTGAAATTTGGATATATTGTTCATAAATAATGTATCATTGATACTGAATGGTTAAAATATCTCAAAACCTGCAAGAAGTGTCTAAATTGGACACACAAGTTTGTACTTTGAAAATCGCTAGAACCGACATACGAGGTTTTGCATTTACACCGACGATATGTATATCTTGAAAAAGCCGCCTTTTGGAAGAAAATGCATTTTGTTTACTTTTCTATTTTTATCTCTTTTCCCTATGTTATAAAAGATTAACCCTTCCCCAAACAAGACCTGGTTTTGACGTCCCTTATAGAAAGGCTTGGGAAAACATTGAAACAAAAGAAGAAACTGCTGATAACCAGCAGTTTCTCCTTTTGTCTCGATATTTTCTGTGCCATATTTATACCCCCCACCTACGAAGTAGAGGGGGGTATATTGGTTTCACCATGTCTGTCTGTCTGTCCGTCCGTCCGTCCGTCCGTCCATCCGTCCGTCCGTCCGTCCGTCCGTAGACTTTTTCGTTTCCGTGCTCTAAGTCAAGAACCGGTTGACCTAGGATCATGAAACTTTACACAGTTGTTGCCCATGACCCAAGGAGGTGCCCTATTGTTTTTGGGTCACGAAGGTCAAAGGTCAAGGTCACAATCGGACTTTGTTTAAAATCTGTTTCCGTGCTCTAAGTCAAGAACCGGTTGACCTAGGATCATGAAACTTTACACAGTTGTTGCCCATGACCCAAGGAGGTGCCCTATTGTTTTTGGGTCACAAAGGTCAAAGGTCAAGGTCACAATCGGACTTTGTTTAAAATCCGTTTCCGTGCTCTAAGTCAAGAACCGGTTGACCTAGGATCGTGAAACTTTACACAGTTGTTGCCCATGACCCAAGGAGGTGCCCTATTGTTTTTGGGTCACGAAGGTCAAAGGTCAAGGTCACAATCGGACTTTGTTTAAAATCCGTTTCCGTGCTCTAAGTCAAGAACCGGTTGACCTAGGATCATGAAACTTTACACAGTTGTTGCCCATGACCCAATGAGGTGCCCTATTGTTTTTGGGTCATGAAGGTCAAAGGTCAAGGTCACAATCGGACTTTGTTTAAAATATGTTTCCGTGCTCTAAGTCAAGAACCGGTTGACCTAGGATCATGAAACTTTACACAGTTGTTGCCCATGACCCAAGGAGGTGCCCTATTGTTTTTGGGTCACGAAGGTCAAAGGTCAAGGTCACAATCGGACTTTGTTTAAAATCCGTTTCCGTGCTCTAAGTCAAGAACCGGTTGACCTAGGATCATGAAACTTTACACAGTTGTTGCCCATGACCCAAGGAGGTGCCCTATTGTTTTTGGGTCACAAAGGTCAAAGGTCAAGGTCACAATCGGACTTTGTTTAAAATCCGTTTCCGTGCTCTAAGTCAAGAACCGGTTGACCTAGGATCGTGAAACTTTACACAGTTGTTGCCCATGACCCAAGGAGGTGCCCTATTGTTTTTGGGTCACGAAGGTCAAAGGTCAAGGTCACAATCGGACTTTGTTTAAAATCCGTTTCCGTGCTCTAAGTCAAGAACCGGTTGACCTAGGATCATGAAACTTTACACAGTTGTTGCCCATGACCCAATGAGGTGCCCTATTGTTTTTGGGTCACGAAGGTCAAAGGTCAAGGTCACAATCGGACTTTGTTTAAAATCTGTTTCCGTGCTCTAAGTCAAGAACTGGTTGCCCTAGGATCGTGAAACTTTACACAGTTGTTGCTCATGACCCAAGGAGGTGCCCTATCGTTTTTGGGTCACGAAGGTCAAAGGTCAAGGTCACAATCGGGCTTTGTTTAAAATCCGTTTCCGTGCTCTAAATCAAGAACCGGTTGGCCTAGGATCGTGAAACTTTACACAGTTGTTGCCCATGACCCAAGGAGGTGCCCTATTGTTTTGGGGTCACGAAGGTCAAAGGTCAAGGTCACAATCAGACTTTGTTTAAAATCCGTTTCCGTGCTTTAAGTCAAGAACCAGTTGACCTACAGCACTTTTTCAGTGACAGGGCGCTAGTGGGGGGTATTTGTCCGCTCTGCGACAGTTCTAGTTTACACAAATCCTATCTTTAAAAACATCCATTTTGTCATTTGTGACAGTTTTTGAAGTGGATCAATCTAAAATTTAATCGTTTGAGAAAGGATTCATTACCTGCTGAAGTTGTGGTAGACTGTGTCTCTAGCCCTGATTTTGGAGTCTGCTGTAGAACAAATTGTGTTGGAACCAGTCCAGGGTGAGCCTGACTCAGCACTTTTCCCTGACTCACTGTAAGTAGAAACAGTTTTTTTCAAGATCGTCAAAATAGCACCAACAAAGTGACCCATTTTATGAAAATATCAAAGATACAAAACAAAATCACTTCAACTGCTATTGAATTGAAATTTTACCCTATAGAATATATGCTTGCTTTTTAAAAAGAAATGACTAATACATCATTTTCGAAACTTGATGAACAGGTGTGTTGGGAATATTTAACACTCTTACTTTGATAACCTCCATAGATAAAATGTAAGATATCATAATCAATAAAGGAAAAGGAGACACAATTCTTACCACCGGGTCTAAGTGTGATATTTCCTGGGGCTAACTGTGTAACAACTACATTCCCTGGACTTGCTGCAGTTGTAACTTTTGATTGGCTGACAACCTGAGATACTTTACTCTGATTGGTGGACGCTGTTAAAGTCACAGTTGGACTGTTAGAACCTGGAAGAAATTGTTAACTTTTTCTAACGAAAGTTAAGCTTTATACCACAACTCTTTGATCAACTTAAATAGCTATTCAATCGGTAGAAATTATTAAAGAATTACTTTAGTATAGACAATGTTGCACCTTGAGTCATCCAATTGCCGAATATTTTGAAAAGTCATTCAATGGCCAAATATACTGAGAGGCATAAATAAGTATACACCCTAGTTATTCCACGTTTTCTGAATAAACGATTCATAATCGTATGCACGAGTTTAAATCGCCTCCGTAGGTGGCCGTTTATTGATGTAACCTTCTCCCACTATCCGTGTTTCTGTTCTTCCTTCCGTTGCGAAGGTCTTTTTATAGCATACGGCGTCACCGAAAAAGGGGATATAATCGATAAATTAATGCAAGCATCGACAGTGACACAAACCCTACATTTATTAACGAATTTTGATAAAATTTTAACAGAACGTTTTGAGTCACCTAAGACTATGAGTACATTGTTATTGTTTTTCCTATTAAGATGCGTAATGGCAAAAGGGGGCTTGATAAAAACAACCTACCTGACATAACTCCTTCTATATTTATTGACGGATTTTGATAAAAAATTTACGTATAATGTTTCTAGACACCTGACTAAGTGTATATAGTGTCAAATTTCTTTCATATCATGCTGCGTCATAGAAAAATGGGCCTTAAAGCAAAAAAGTGGCTTATTTGTCGATTTCTACCAGCCACCGAATATTTGGTTATAATGTTAGAGAAAATTTAACGTTGTGATTTGTTGTGGTAAAGAATTAAGAAATCATGCACGGTTTAACGGCAGCATTTAATGCTCCACTAAGTCGCACGTGCAAATTTTGCAAAATCGGCATGTAGCATAAGTATGGGTAGTCAAGCAATTTTAGGTAAAATTTATCAACTCTGTTTTAATGGTTTATAAGTAGAAATAAAAAGTACAAAATTTTTAGTCGATATGGTGGAAATTAAGAGAGATATTGACAAACAAAACATGTATACTTTCTTTTGCCTCTCAGTATATATGGGAAAATTACAGCAACATCAAATTTCACTTACTATCAGTTTTCCCAATGTTTCCCACCGACATTCCCTGCGGTATAATGTTAATATTGCCCTGTGGGGTCTGTATTAACCCCAGAGTCTGTTGACCTTTACCCTCAAGCTGTATCAGCTGACCTTTAGCCATAATAATCGTGTGCTCCAACAATGCATAGGTAACAAAGGTTTAAAGTTAAACTTTGGTAAAGCCATGAGGAACTCATGGATTTACCAAAGTTCAGCTTTAAAAAACACCACTTTGATCAACCAAAATAGCCATTGCATTTGTAGAAATAATCCAAAAATTACTTTAATATAAACAATATCCAGCCATAAGTCATCCAAAGGCCGAATATTTGGGAAAACTACGGTAACATTAAGTCATACTTACTATCAGTTTTCCCAATGTTTCTGACCGACATTCCCTGTGTTATTATATCATTATTGCCCTATGGGGTCTGTATTAACCCCAGAGTCTGTTGACCTTTAACACCCCCCCCCCCCCCCAGCTGTATCAGCTAACCATTAGCCATAATAATCGTGTGCTCCAACAATGCATAGGTAACAAAGGTTTAAAGTTAAACTTTGGTAAAGCCATGAGGAACTCATGGCTTTACCAAAGTTTAGCTTTAAACAACACCTCTTTGATCAACCAAAATAGCTATTGCATTTGTTGAAATAATCCAAGAATTACTTTAATACAAGAGGACCATGATGGTCCTTGATCGCTCACCTGCACCTAGATAGAATGAAAGTCGTAAGGTTGTCAAGTTCAAGAGCACATAATTTAAGATGCGAGATGTTTATCAAGCTGAAAACTGCTTTCATAATCTTGAATGATCAATATTTGTAGCTGTTACAGTAAAAACAAAGTGGAAGAAAACAACAATTTTGTCACAGTCAAGGGCACATAACTCATGTCCAAGTTTTTTATTGGTTAATATTTATTGCTGTTTGAGAGAAAACAAAGTCGAAAGTGGCAATTTTGTAGCCATCAAGGGCGCACAACTCTGGGTTTTTTTAGTCCGATCAATCGAACAAATTAAAACAATCAAGATCTTATGGTCACCAACATTGTGACCAAGTTGTGTCTTGATTGGTCCATATTTGTATTTGCTAGAAAGAAAATAAAGTCGAAAACAGTAATTTTGTTAAATTCAAGGGCCAATAACTCTTGCTTTTCTAATCAAATCAAGCTGAAAATTTAATTCATCAAGGACCTTATGGTCACCAACATTGTGGCCAAGTTTTGCCTTGATTAGTCAATAAATGTAGATGCTACAGTGTAAACAAAGCCGAAAACAGCAATTTTGTCAAATTCAAGGGCACATAATTCCAGACTTCCTGCTCCTATCACACTGAAAATCAAATTCATTCAAGATCTTATAGTTACCAACATTGTGGCAAAGTTTTGTCTTCATCGGTAAATATTTGTAGATGCTAGAGTGGTAACAAAGTCAAAACTAGCCATTTTTTATGTTCAAGGGCACATAACTCCGGACTTCCAAGTCCAATCTGACTCAAAATCAAACTCATACGAGAACTTATGGTCATACATGATTTGACCAAGTTTGGCTAATATTGGTCAATATTTGTAGATACTAGAGTGGTAACAAAGTCAAAACTAGCCTTTTTTGACGTTCAAGGGCACATAACTCTGGACTTCCAAGTCCGATCTGACTCAAAATCGAACTCATCCAAGAGCTTATGGTCATACATGTTTTCACCAGGTTTGATTAAGATTGGTCAATATTTGTAGATACTCGAGTGGTAACAAAGTCAAAACTAGCCATTTTATGACGTTCAAGGGCACATAACTCCAGACTTCCTTGTCTGATCTGACTCAAAATCGAACTCATCCGAGAACTTATAGTCATACATGTTTTGACCAAGTTTGGTCAAGATTGGTCAATATTTGTAGATACTAGAGTGGTAACAGTCAAAACTAGCCATTTTTGACGTTCAAGGGCACATAACTCTGGACTTCCTAATGTGATCTGACTCAAAATCGAACTCATCCGAGAACTTATAGTCATACATGTTTTGACCAAGTTTGGTCAAGATTGGTCAATATTTGTGGATGCTAGAGTGGTAACAACAAATTGTGGACAGACGGACAGACGGACGGACAGACGGACGGACAGACGGACGACGGACAAAAAGCGACCACAATAGCTCACCTTGAGCACTTCGTGCTCAGGTGAGCTAATAAACAATATCCAGCCATAAGTCATCCAATGGCCGAATATTTGGGAAAATTATAATAACATGAAATCATACTAACCGTCTGTTTTCCCAATGTTTCCAACCGACATTCCCTGTGGTATGATATTGATATTGCCTTGTGGGGTCTGTATTAACCCCAGAGTCTGTTGACCTTTACCCCCGAGCTGTATCAGCTGACCTTTTGCATGGGCCAGGGGTTTTCCAGCCAGCTGTAGTGGCTTCCCTCCAGTCACCTTGTGAACAACATTACCACCTGAAATCATGAAAACATGATTTTACATTTTTTTACACATACTATGATTTAAGATGATAAGACAAACTTTTATGGATAGTATAGAAGATATGTTTGTGAAACACAAATTCCCTCAAAGCAGTTCCTCTAATATCTAAAATATGACCTTGAAAATTCTTGAATGTCTGCACAAGTCTGATCTGGTACTAATAAATATTCAAGAACAAAATCAAGATTGCTATGAAACACAAATACTTGGATATATCAAAGTAAAGATATTGTCAAAAGGAATACCCATGTGAAATATGAATACAATTTTCATTTGTGGTTCAATTTAAGACTCCTGTTAAAGATTTTAGAGACACACAAAGCGGAAAGTTGATACCACTGTTCCATAGATGAAGGTGTATAAAATATATTACTGCTTTTCAACAAACAAACCCCGTAACTGCAGCTTAAAACAAGCAAATTCGTTAAATTGATATCCCCCACCGAACATATTTTCATTGTCAATGGAGTAGCGTAGACACGAATATCACTCTGTATGTACATAGCTTCAACAGAACGAATATCACTCTGTATGTATATGGCTTTAACAGTCAGGGGCCAATGATTTCATCGGCGAGGGATAACAAGCTGCAGTTACAAGATTTTTGTTGAAAAGCCACAATATGACTTAAAATGTTTTTCAAATAATTTCTTACCTTGTAGTTTAAAGGCAGGAGGCCTCGGTTGGTTTCCCTGTTGTAAAGACCTTTGAGCAGCTAACAGATTACTGACTGACACTACTTGTCCACCTGCTGAATGATACAAGAATCACTTGGACATTGTAATTCTAACCTTCTATCAGATGACAAATTTTTGGACTCATCCAAATTCAAAGAGGCTGCAGACAACAATTTCAATTGAATACAAGATGTGTTTGTGAAACACAAATGCCCCCGAAATGGCCATTCTTCAAAAATGTTAAGTTTTCGTGGAGTAAAGGGTTATTAAGGGTTAAGGGATGACCTAGAGGACGATCAAATTGCATGCAACAGATAGATATCATTGAAAGGAAGTTGCATACCAAATTTGAGCTTTGTATGTCAAATACTTTTGGAGAAAAGGCAAAGGTTAAGTTTTCGGAATAGAAGGTTAAGTTTTTGTAAAGTAAAGGGTTGGTAAGGTATAAGGGATGACCTTGAGGAAGGCCAAATTGCATGGAACAGATAGATATCATTGAAAGGAAGTTGCATACCAAATTTGAGCTTTGTATGTCAAATATTTTTGGAGAAAAGGCAAAGGTTAAGTTTTCGGAATAGAAGGTTAAGTTTTCGTAGAGTAAAGGGTTGATAAGGGTTAAGGGATGACCTTGAGGAAGGTCAAATTGCATGGAACAGATAGATATCATTGAAAGGAAGTTGCATACCAAATTTGAGCTTTGTATGTCAAATACTTTTGGAGAAAAGGCCAAGGTTAAGTTTTCGGACAGACAGACGGACAGACGGACGGACGGACGGACAGACAGACAGACAGACAGACGGACACGAGTAAAACAATATGCCCCCGATCTCTCAATACGGGGGCATAAAAAGTTACATTTTTGGTCTTTCTGGGTAGAAAACATGGTAGAAAATGAAGAAATTGCTTGTAACAAGCAATTTCTTCATTTTACACAACGCTTTCCAAAGCTTTTATGTCATGAGCCATCAAAAAGTGTCATGACATGGTAATGGGTTAAAATAATTTCAAGATGATACAAGATGTGTTTGTGTTTGTGAAACACGAATGACCCTGAAATGGCAAATATAAAGTTTTCGGACAGACAGATGGATGGACAGACAGACAGACAAGAGTAAAACAATATAACCCCTAACTTTCAATAAGAGTGCATACAAGGTTGGACAAAAAAGTGAGTTACAGAGGACATATTTTTCTAAACCAACACAAAGCTGTCCGACAATTAGATTGAAATATTAAGTTTTTGGAGTTGCAACCTAAAATGGCAAACCCTGACAATCATCATAATGCACAATGCCACGTGAATAGGATCATTTAGTGAAAATTTCATCCAAATTCATAAATAAATGTACAAGGGTCAGATTTGTAAGATGTAGAAATACGATTTCGAAACAACAATCTCATAATATAACATATATGGTAAAGAAGCGAAGCTTGTGAAAAGTAGAAACACTGAAAATCAAATTTGGTATTCTGAAACCTTAACTTAATATATCATACAAAGAAATAAATCCAAAAGATATCAAATATTACTAACCAGACATTTGTTGTACAAGTCTCGCCACTAGTGGATTAGTGTTCCCAGTCTGTGATGTGCTCACCGCCGTCACAGGATTGGCTGCTGAACTTGCTGCCATGGTAACCGTCTTAGTAACCATGGCAACAGATGATGTTGACCCTAGGGACTGAGATTGTGTGCTGACAGACGTCCCAGCGACCTTCCTAGTCAGCTGTACCTCTCCTGGTTTCTGGATTGTCACATTCGGAGGGGGCACGGTTTTTGACCCCGAAGTCAAGGTCAAGGTCGGGGATTGAGGAATGACCTTGAGGGTTCCCTGACTCAAGGCGATGCTCTTCTGGAGAGATGAGAGCTCAGCTTGGCTGGTGAGAATACCTGTAACAAAAACTCATTGTTCAGTCCTATCAAATAGAAATGAGCTGGGATCTGGACAAAAGGGCTCTTATAGCATTATAGAAAACTGAAGTTTCAGACCAACCTGTAATCAAGACAGCCCAAAGGGATCCATGATACTATCTTTAAGTTACTATAGGTCAAGAAAAAGCTATTGCAGAACAATATGGATCCTGATCAGACTGTGCATATGAACAGACTGATTTGGATCCATGTTGTTCTCAAATGCCTTAGAGGACCCTTTCCAGATCCCGGCTAAAATCTTGTACCATCCTTGATAATACAGGCCCCTGGTTTCTGGATCGTCACATTCGGAGGGGGCACTGTTTTTGACCCCGAAGTCAAGGTCAAGGTCGGGATTGAGGAATGACCTTGAGGGTTCCCTGACTCAAGGCGATGCTCTTCTGGAGAGATGAGAGCTCAGCTTGGCTGGTAAGAATACCTGTAACAAAAACTCATTATTCAGTCCTATCAAATAGAAATGAGCCAGAATCTGGAAAAGGGCCCTTATAGCATAGAAAACTGAGGTTTCAGGCAAACCTGTGTTCAAGGTTCAACGGGAAAACATAATGGTTAATTTCATTTTGTTGTACCGTCCTTGATAATACAGGCCCCTGTCTTATTCGGAAGGGGCACAGTCTTTGACCCCGCAATCAAGGTCAAGGTTGGGGATTGGGGAATGAACTTGAGGTTCCATGACTCCAGGTGATGCTCTTTTGAAGGGCTGTGAGCTCAACAAAAGGAGAAATTGCTGATTATCAACCTTTTCTTCTTTTGCCTAAACCTTTTCTCAAGCTTTTTATATTAAGATAATCAAAACCAAGTCTTATTTGGGAAAGGATTCAAGTATAATCCACAGGCTCACCTGGGGCAGTTTTAACCTGAGCTTTAGCCAATGCTGTGGTTTGTTGATGGGCTTGAGCCTGCGCATGAGCTTTAGCCTTTGCTGCTTCTGCCTCAGCCTGAATTTTACGTTTCTGGTAGAAAATGCTTTGGAAAACATTGACGCAAAAGAAAAAACTGCTGATAACCAGCAGTTTCTCCTTTTGCCTCAATATTTTCTATGCTATATTATACACAAATCATATCTTTATCACCATCCACATTGTTGTCTGCAGCAGCTTTCAAATTGGACAGCTCGAGAATTTTGTCGTTTGGGAAAGGGTTAAAGGACCTTTTCCAGATCTCGGCTAAAATCTATGGGAGAAGAAGACTTTTGGAGGCAGCACGGTTTTTGACCCTGAGATCAAGGTTGGGGATTGGGGAATGAACTTGAGGTTCCATGACTCCAGGTGATGCTCTTTTGAAGGGCTGTGAGCTAAACAAAAGGAGAAATTGCTGATTATCAACATTTTCTTCTTTTGCCTAAACCTTTTCTCAAGCTTTTTATATTTAGATAATCAAAACCAAGTCTTATTTGGGAAAGGATTCAAGTATAATCCACAAGACTCACCTGGGGCAGTTTTAGTCTGAGCTTTAGCCAAAGCCGTGGTTTGTTGATGGGCTTGAGCCTGCGCATGAGCTTTAGCCTTCGCTGCTTCTGCCTCAGCCTGTGCGGCGGCGGCCTGCTGCAGGAGTTTTAGCTGCGCCGGAGTCAACGACTGTGTAACACCAACATTTCTACTGGAACCTGATGTCTGCAATGAAACATGGTTAACTCATTACCAAACATTGACACCTTTTGACGCATGTCAAGAAAACAGCATGGGAAAACATCGTGGAAAATGAAGAAATTGCTTGTGACAAGCAATTTCTTCATTTTCCACAATGTTTTCTAAACAAAAACACAAACAAAATTTAAAATTCAACGCACTTTATATTGTCGTCTGCAACACCTTTCGAATTGGGACAGTCCAAAATTTAGCCTTTGCTGCTTCAGCCTTGTGCGGCGGCGGTCTGCTGCAGGAGTTTTAGCTGCACCGGAGTCAACGACTGTGTAACACCAACATTTCTACTGGAACCTGAGGTCTGAAATAAAACATGCTTAACCCATTACCACACATTGACACCTTTGGAAGCCATTCAAAAAAAGGGCCTGGGAAAACATCGTGGAAAATGAAGAAATTGCTTGTGACAAGCAATTTCTTCATTTTCCACAATGTTTTCTAAACAAAATACCAAACCAGAAAACCCCGTACGGCCACAGTAAGTCGCAGCGCGAGTGCGAGCGACTTAAAAAATTCAAAATTTAACGCTTTTTATATTGTCGTCTGCAACACCTTTCGAATTGGGACAGTCCAAAATTTAGCTTTTGCAGCTTCTGCCTCGGCCTGTGCGGCCGCGGCCTGCTGCAGGAGTTTTAGCTGTGCCGGAGTCAACGACTGTGTAACACCAACATTTCTACTGGAACCTGAGGTCTGCAATGAAACATGGTTAACTCATTACCACACATTGACACTGTGCGGCGGCGGCCTGCTGTAGGAGTTTTAGCTGCGCCAGAGTCAGCGACTGTGTAACACCAACATTTCTACTGGAACCTGAGGTCTGCAATGAAACATGGTTAACTCATTACCACACATTGACACCTTTTGACGCCTCTCAAGAAAAGGGCCTGGGAAAACATCGTGGAAAATGAAGAAATTGCTTGTGACAAGCAATTTCTTCATTTTCCACAATGTTTTCTAAACAAAAACACCAAAAAATGTAAAATTCAACACGCTTTATATTGTCGTCTGCAACACCTTTCGAATTGGGACAGTCCAAAATTTAGCCTTTGCTGCTTCTGCCTCCGCCTGTGCGGCGGCCTGCTGCAGGAGCTTAAGCTGCGCCGGAGTCAACGACTGTGTAACACCAACATTTCTACTGGAACCTGGGCCCCGTTTTACTAACGAACGTACGATTATTTTTTGCGTAATACCTTGTAACAACAAACTTGATTGGCCTAATCCGATTTTTCGTGCAATCAGAAGCCTTGTTACACAGTTTACACAATAATATGATTGTAAGTTCGTTAGTAAAACGGGGCCCTGATGTCTGCAATGAAACATGCTTAACTCATTATCAGACCGCAAAATTTTAGGGTGATCCACTTCAAAAACTGCCACAAATGACAAAATGGATGTTATTAAAGATAGAATTTGTGTAAAATATGGCACAGAAAATATTGAGACAAAAGGAGAAACTGCTGGTTATCAGCAGTTTCTTCTTTTGTTTCAATATTTTCTCAAGCCTTTTCAATTAGGGGCGTAAAAACCAGGTCATGTTTGGGAAAGGGTAAACATGTTACCATGCAGTAAAAATTTGGATGGTTCCAATTTGAAAGGTGTTGCAGACGAAGCTGTGGTTTGTTGATGGGCTTGAGCCTGCGCATGAGCTTTAGCCTTTGCTGCTTCTGCCTCAGCCTGTGCGGCCGCGGCCTGTTGCAGGAGTTTTAGCTGTGCCGGAGTCAGCGACTGCGTAACACCAACGTTTCTACTGGTACCTGAGGTCTGCAATGAAACATGGTTAACCAATTACCACACATTGACACCTTTTGATGCCTCTCAAGAAAACAGCCTGGGAAAACATCGTGGAAAATGAAGAAATTGCTTGTGACAAGCAATTTCTTCATTTTCCACAATGTTTTCTAAACAAAATCACCAAAAAATTTAAAATTCAACGCACTTTATATTGTCGTCTGCAACACCTTTCGAATTGGGACAGTCCAAAATTTAGCCTTTGCTGCTTCTTCCTCAGTCTGTGCGGCGGCCTGCTGCAGGAGTTTTAGCTGCGCCAGAGTCAGCGACTGTGTAACACCAACGTTTCTACTGGAACCTGAGGTCTGCAATGAAACATGCTTAACTCATTACCACACATTGACACCTTTTGAAGCCTCTCAAGAAAACAGCATGGGAAAATATCGTGGAAAATGAAGAAATTTCTTGTTACAAGCAATTTCTTCATTTCCCACAATGTTTTCTAAACAAAAACACCAAAAAATTTAAAATTCAACGCTCTTTATATTGTCGTCTGCAACACCTTTCGAATTGGGACAGTCCAAAATTTAGCCTTTGCTGCTTCTGCCTCTGCCTGTGTGGCGGTGGCCTGCTGCAGGAGTTTTAGCTGCGCCAGAGTCAACGACTGTGTAACACCAACATTTCTACTGGAACCTGATGTCTGAAATGAAACATGGTTAACTCATTACCACACATTGACACCTTTTGACGCCTCTCAAGAAAAGGGCCTGGGAAAACATCGTGGAAAATGAAGAAATTGCTTGTGACAAGCAATTTCTTCATTTTCCACAATGTTTTCTAAACAAAAACACCAAACAAAAACACCAAAAAATTTAAAATTCAACGCACTTTATATTGTCGTCTGCAACACCTTTCTAATTGAGACAGTCCAAAATTTAGCCTTTGCTGCTTCAGCCTTGTGCGGCGGCGGTCTGCTGCAGGAGTTTTAGCTGTGCCAGAGTCAGCGACTGTGTTACACCAACATTTCTACTGGAACCTGAGGTCTGCAATGAAACATGGTTATCCAATTACCACACATTGACACCTTTTGAAGCCTCTTAAGAAAAGATCCTGGGAAAACATCGTGGAAAATGTAGAAATTGCTTGTGACAAGCAATTTCTTCATTTTCCACAATGTTTTCTAAACAAAAACACCCAAAAAATTCAAAATTCAACGCACTTTATATTGTCGTCTGCAACACCTTTCGAATTGGGACAGTCCAAAATTTAGCCTTTGCTGCTTCTGCCTCGGCCTGTGCGGCGGCGGTCTGCTGCAGGAGTTTTAGCTGCGCCGGAGTTAGAGACTGTGTAACACCAACATTTCTACTGGAATCTGAGGTCTGCAATGAAACATGGTTAACTCATTACCACACATTGACACTGTGCGGCGGCGGTCTGCTGCAGGAGTTTTAGCTGTACCGGAGTTAGAGACTGTGTAACACCAACATTTCTACTGGAACCTGAGGTCTGCAATGAAACATGATTAACATGAAATCTGAATTGACACACAAATGTATGCACTATAACACCGACAAATTTCAAAAACTTATGTCATGAATTTTTTTAAGTCTGACAAGCCCCAACCTACTATGCCCATAACTATAGACCAATTGAAATTTTAATGACATGTAAAGGGTCACCTAAGTGACATTTCCGGCAAGTTTGGAAGAAATTGGCATATTTGTACAAGAGATTTTGATGCTTTCAAAAAGAAAATAGGCCAAAGCCTGCAATGCACATATTTATGGGATAACTAAAATTCCATTAATAATCTAACAACGGCGATATCCGAGGAACAGTTCTTCCAAATTGAGTAACATTTGGCCCATCATTTGAGAGGAGAAGAAACAGTGTATTTCCTACCTGTCTGACTGATTTGGGACTAGTTTGTATAGATTGTAGTGTAGGATTGGTTACAAGCTGTGCGCTCAAGTCATCAACATTTACATTCTCTGATGGGCAGTTTTGGACATGGACCATAAGATTAGATAGGGTTGCATTGAGGGAAAAGAAGAAAATGGTGATAAACATTTGGAAATTGTCATTATTTTACCTGTCTCACTTGTTTGGGACTAGTTTGCGTAGATTGTAGTGTAGAATTATTTACAAGTTGTGGTTGTGTGATTGTTTGTGGACTTAATTCATCAACATTTACATTCTGAGATGGGCAGTTTTGGACATGGACCAGAAGATTAGATAAGGTTGCATTGAGGGAAAAGAAGAAAATGGTGATAAACATTTGGAAATTGTCATTATTTTACCTGTCTCACTTGTTTGGGACTAGTTTGCGTAGATTGTAGAGTAGGGTTGGCTACATGTTGTGGTTGTGTGATTGTTTGTGGACTCGAGTCATCAACATTTACATTCTCAGATGATGAGTTTAGTGTATTGGAGATCTTCATGGACGGTGTTGTCACAGCCGCAGTTGCCATCTTGGGCTGTAAAGGAAAATAAGAGCAACCATGTCACCAAGTAAATAATTTGTAACCCGTATTTTGAAAGATGTGTCTTAAAAAACGAATATCATCCTAAGAGTAATTTTCTTTCTTTTTTTTCCAATTAGCCTTAATACTTGACCTTGTTCACTGACATTAAGTCAAATGTTAGCTTTTAGCATTAAGATTTTATGTCGAGTTTCGGACAGACAAAACTAAAACAACATACCGTTGGGTACAGGAGTATAAAAACAGCCAATCAATCTTGTCCAGCAGTTTCTATAAACATTTTGTCTTAATTAGTCAATATTTTTTTACAGAGAGTGTTTATAAAGTCTAAAATAGCAATTTATGGATTGATTGAATAAACAAGATGAACACGAATGCCCCTGAAATGGCTATTTTCCTCAAATGTTCCGTTTTCCTGTTAAGGGTTGATAAGGGTTAAAGGATAGCCTTGAGAAAGGTTATATTGCATGGAACAGACAGATATCATTGAAAGAAGGTTACATACCAAATTTGAACTTTGTATGTCCAATACTTTTTGAGAAAAGGCCAATGTTAAGTTTTCTGACAGACAGACAGGTTCGAGTAAAACAATATGCCCCCGATCTTTCAATATGTGGGCATAAAAATTCAGATTCAGAATTGGAGTCATCCAAGTCCTTATATATTATAACCTTTCTCAAACAAGCTCTGTTTCTGGTGTTTTTTAAGGAAATCATAGAGGAAAGAGAAGAAAATGTTGGATTCCAGCAGTTTCTCCTTTTTTCTTATTCTTTCCATGCTGTAATATACAGATTCCATACAAGTAACAACTTTTTTATTGCCTGTAACTTCTTCCATTCTCTCTCTTATTTTGTTTTAGGGAATTGGTTAACCCTTTCCCAAAAGAGACCTGCTTTTGATGTCCCTATTAGAATTGGCTTGGGAAAACATTGAGACAAAAGAAGAAAATGCTGATGATCAGCATTTTCTCCTTTTGTTTCAATATTTTTTGTGCTTTATTTCACAAGTATCCTATCTTTTTTACGCCATTTTTGTCCTCTAAAGCAGCTTTCAAATGGTATCACCTCAAAATTTGACTGTTTAGTAAAGGGTTAATTCTAGTACTCACATTGACAGGTTTGTTAGTTTTAGGTTTACTGAGAGATTTCTTGGCTTTCAATGCAGCACCCTGAGCTTGGTGTATCTTTTCTGAAATAAACAGATAATGAATATTTGGTTAGTCTCAGTTTTATGGCATATGTTACATACATTCATGAACTTTAACCCTTTCCCAAACGACAAAATTTTAGGGTGATCCACTTCAAAAACTGTAAAAACTGATAAAATAGATGTTACTAAAGATAGGCTTTTTGTAAAACATGGCACAGAAAATATTGAGACAAAAGGAGAAACTGCTAATTATCAGCAGTTTCTTCTTTTGTTTCAATGTTTTCCCAAGCCTTTTCTATTAGGGACGTCAAAACCAGGTCTTGTTTGGGAAAGGGTTAAATATTGTGAAGCAATGAAAGATCTAAAACTTATACAAAGAATATGGCAGCACAGTGGCAATTTAAAAATACCTTTAAAAACCTTGTGGAGAAAATGGCATTTCTCCTATTTCTCAAAGTTTTATATTGTAAGCTATTTTTCACATAAAATGCATTTTCTTTTATCAAATTTGCTATTCTCTGGATTTCAAAAGCCAGTAAGGATATTGGCCAAGCCAGTTTGAATCTGTAGTGTAGTTACAGTATATTTGAACACAACCTACCAAAGATGAGGGATGTTACACTACATAACACTTACCAAATTCTTCTTCAGTTCTAGATCTATGTAGATAAATCCAGACTTTTCTGTTTACATCATATTTTACACAGGGATCCTTTTCAGAATGTAGACGGTCTAGCGCACCACTAACCACAACATTGATCTGAAAAACAAAACTTTGATAAAAGGATTGTTCTTGTCATGAGGAATACATATGGAAACACTTAAGGTATTCCATCCATCATTAGATACCATACTAATTCTTCTAAAGTTTTAGATATCAAGATAATCTCATTCTGTTGCTTCAGATAACAGAAGATTAGCATGCAAAATTGCTAGTATTTGCTAAGTTTATCTAAAGCTTGATGTAATTTGCTATGGTTCTTAAGTAATGGTCAATTCTAAATCTTTTCTTTTTTTAAGAAACGCATAATTTTAGATTTCAAACAAGAGCCGTCAGAGACGGACAATGCTCCCCAAATAAGGCATTGTCACAATAAATATATGCCATGCAGAGCTAATATAAAGCTAACAAATGTTAAGCCCCCTTTTTCCATGACATATTTTGTATACGCAAATTTTAAATAGTTTATTGTCAAGGGCATCTCATTTGCTACTCAAATATGAAATTTCATCAAATTCTGACCATTAGACTAGGAGAAAATAGAGAAAAACTGTATTTAACCTTAAGTCCCCTTTTCCCATGACGAGGCCTCAAATAAAAAAAACGGGGAAAGTACATCGGCATTTTGTCATAGGGAGTTCACATGGTAAGTTTCATTTGATTTGGCCCAAGGGTTATGGAGAAATCACTTCGGACGGACGGACGGACGGACGGACGGAATGACGGACGGACGGACGGACAGACAAAGCAGTGACTATATGCTCTCCCTTCGGGGAGCATAAAAAGTGAAATTGCCCTAAGATCTTTCATTGGAATCAAAGGAAAGGTCTTGTGCTAATGAAACAATTTTGATTGACAAAAAAAAAGCATTTTGTGTTTGAACTGCAATAACCCTTCTAATCTGGAGCTCTCTGTATAGCTCAAACAGACAGATAAACAGACAGATGATCACACAACTTACAGAAGAATCTGTAACTCCCGGGGCCAAGAACTGTGAATCTTTTAACAGTTCACAAATATCACCTCTTGTCCCTTCTCCATTAGGTAATCTGGCAACTGCATCTCGAACTGTGCAAAAATAGAAAGGATAAAAGATGATTTTGTAAAACAGCAATGCAGCCATAATTAATATAATTTGAAAAAGGTCTGATGATTTTGATTGACAGATTACATGTACATCTGAGAAAAGGTAATTGGAATTCAAACTTGAATACCCAATAGCAGTTTTTTTAAATTCTTTTGCAATTGCATTACACACATTCTGCTTTGCTCTTTCCAAAGAATACTACTTATTTTCGGGCCAAATCCAGAAATAAATTGGCCTGACATGTATATCTTTCCCCATGTGCTCTTTGCTGAACACAAAATCAAACATTTGAATTGTACAAATTGACTTTTGATAGCTCCGATGCCATTGAAGTCGTTCAAAAACAGCGAAAGATTGGATGGTTCCTATTTCAAAGGTACTATAGATGAGACAATAGGTGTTAATAAAGATAGGATTCATGTACCAAATAGCATTGAAAATAGTGAGACAAAGGGTGAAAATGGAAAGGAACATACTTTTTATTAGGGCTTACCTAAAGTAAGAATAGTAACATAAGCTGGTCTGTCTGGTATTAACAAAGCATGCTCCCTGGCCTTGGTCATGTCATTCTTTTTTACTGTAGACACCCTTAACTTCTACATGAAAATCCTTTAGCTTGAAGTTAGGTGATAACTTAAATAATAACTAAAATGCGCTCACCTAAAGTAAGAATAGTAACATAAGCTGGTCTGTCTGGTATTAACAAAGCATGATCCCTGGCCTTGGTCATGTCATTCTTTTTACTGTAGACACCTTTGACCGGACCAACAACTGAGTCGTAGCCATGCATGTGATATGTGTACGCTTTATGTGGCTCCTCAAATCTGGATTTCTCCTGTAAAATGGGTAAGAAAACTTCATCATGTATGCCTGACTGACAACAAGGTATTCCATGCATCATTAGATACTAAACACTTAGTGCAACTTTGGACGTCATCCGTGGCAACAAAAATTGACAATGATACCCTCGTAAATTTCTGTGGCTATGGATGACTCCTGAAGTTTCCTGAAGTCCGGTATCTTATGATTGATGGAAAACTTTATATGATCATGGATTTAAATTTGACTTACGTAAAAGAATTAATCTTTCGAATTGCACATGTAATTACATAGACTTGCAAAATCCTCGGTCTACTTGGTTTGGACACCTTCCTCTTTTTCCTCTTTTTTCCCTTAACAAGCATTATCTTTGCAAGAAAAAACTTTTTTGTCTACACACAAAAACTGAGGATTAAAGGTATGTTTCTAGCATTATACTGAATGTTTAACTTCTTACCACACAGCGACTCTTTTTGACACCCACAAGATAGCGTCTCTAGAAAACATTGTGAAAAACAAGAGGACCATGATGGTCCTATATCGCTCACCTGAACCAAAATGATATAAGCAACACTTTTCTTCATTTCAAAAAATATTTATGACTTTAAGACTGAAAACGAACTTATGGTCAATAACATTGTGAAAATCGAACTCATCCAAGATTTCATCGTGCCCAACATTGTGTCCAAGATTTGTCTTGTTTGATAAATAATTGTAGATTCTAGAGTATAAACAAGGTCGAAAACAGCCGAAAACAGCAATTTTGTCAAATTCAAGGGCACATAACTCTCGACTTTCTAGTCAGATCAGGCTGAAAATCAAACTCATCCGAGATCTTATGATATCCAACATTGTGTCCAAGATTTGTCTTAATTGATAAATAATAGTAGATTATAGAGTGTAAACAATGTCAAAAACAGCCGAAATCTGCAATTTTATCAAATTCAAGGGCACATAACTCTCCATTTTTTTATCAGATTGGACTGAAAATCAAACTTATCCAAGATCTTATGGTCTCAAACATTGTGTTCAAGTTTTGTCTTAATTGATAAATAATAGTAGATTATAGAGTGTAAACAATGTCAAAAACAGCCGAAATCGGCAATTTTATCAAATTCAAGGGCACATAACTCTCACCTTTCTGGTCAGATCAGACTGAAAATCAAACTCATATGACATCTTATGGTCTCCAACCTTGTGTCCAAAATTTGTCTTGATTGGTCAAAAATTGTAGATTCTAGAGTGTAAATAAGGTCAAAAACAGTCAAAAACGGCAATTTTGTCAAATTCAAGGGCTCATAACTCTCATCTTTCTGATCAGATAAGACTGAAAATCAAACTCATCCCAGATCTTATGATCCCCAATATTGTGTCCAAGTTTTGGATTGATTGATCAATAATTGTACATTCTAGAGTGTAAACATCGTCGAAAACAGCCAAAAATGACAATTTTGTCAAATTCAAGGGCAAGTAACTCTCGACAATCTGATCAGATCAGACTGAAAATCATACTCATCCGAGATCTCATGGTCCCAAACATTGTGTCAAAGTTTTGTCTTGATTGATGAATAATTGTAGATTCTAGAGTGTAAACAAGGTCAAAAACAGCCGAAAATGGCAATTTTGTCAAATTCAAGGGCACATAACTCTTGTCTTTCTGGTCAGATCAGACTGAAAATCGAACTCATCCGAGATCTTATGGTCTGCAATGTTATGTCCAAGATTTGTCTTGATTGATCAATAATTGTAGATGCTAGAGTGTAAACAATGTCAAAACTAAGTATTTTTCGCATTCAAGGGCAGATAACTCCTGATTTTCTAGTTCGATCTGACCCATAATCGATCTCATCCGAGATCTTATGGTCATACATGTTTTGACCAAGTTTGGTCAAGATTGGCTTATATTTGTAGATGCTAGAGTGTAAACACAAAATTGTGGACGGACAGACGGACGGACAGACAGACGGACAGACAGACAGACAGACGGATGACGGACAAAAAGTGACCACAATAGCTCACGTGAGCTAATAAATAAATTGCTTGTGACAAGCAATTTCATCATTTCCCATGATGTTTTCTACCACAAAAACCTCAAAAAGTAAATTTCTATGAACTTGAAATTGTCGTCTGTGACATCTTTGATTTTGGACCAGTCTAAAATTTAGTCATTTGATTTTGGGTTAAAAGTTGCACAAACCTGCCGCTGAAATTCTGCCTTTTCTTCTGAACTTGTTGCTTTCACAACATAGCCTGTTCTTCTGTAAAAGTACAATCAACATGATTAGAGTGCATTCTATATTATGGTGCTCTGCAATTAAACAAGGGGTGTTCCAAAAATTAACTAAATTTTAAATGCATTCAAATCAGAAACAAGGTGTCAAACTGTCACAAGATATGCCCATATCACTGCTTTATGTCCACAGGGGGAGCGGGTTGGTAAAGTTTCATGGTCCTAGCTATTATACTTTTCCAGATATGCCCTGGACAAGATTCAAGTATGAAAACAACAAAGGGCAATAACTCAAAATACAGGCTAGGTAGAATTATAATTCTTGTACACTGCACCCCCTCCCCCCTTGGTGAGATCTATACACCCATGAAGTTTCATGATCCTAGCTATAATACTTTTAGAGATATGCTCTGGACAAGATTCAAGTATGAAAAACAACAAAGGGCAATAACTCAAAAATAGGCCAGGTAGAGTTATGATTCTTGTGCACTGCACTCCCCCTTGGTGAGATCTATATAACCATGAAGTTTCATGATCCTAGCTATTATACATTTAAAGATATACTCTGGACAAGATTTAAGTATGAAAAACAACAAAGGGCAATAACTCAAAAAATAGGTCAGGTAGAGTTATGGTTCTTGTGCACTGAACTCCCCCTTGGTGAGATCTATACATTCATGAAGTTTCATGATCATAGCTATTATACCTTTAGAGATATGCTCCGGACAAGATTCAAGTATCTTCAAAAACAACAAAGGGCAATAACTCAAAAAATAGGCAAAGTAGAGTTATGGTTCTTGTGCACTGCACTCCGTATTGATGAGAAGAATATAACTGCCAAGTTTAAAGTCAATCAGACTTAAGGTGACAGAGTTATGCTCCGGGCAAAGAAGTGGACGCCACCCGGACAACCTGATGCCGGACGCCACGGATGATCCCATAATACGTCCCGTCTTCGACGGGCGTATAAAAAGTTACTAGATATCATGCACCATTGGTTTTATGTTATGTCATTTCTGAAATTATCAAAGCAGTAGATTACGTTACTGAAATTTAGAGCATGGAAATGTCAAAATCACAAAGGGTTATCTAGATCTAGATGTCCTTGAATAAAGCAAAGCTGCTTTTTTTTACTTTATTTAACCCTTTCCCAAACAAAACCTGGTTTTGACTTTCCTTACAAGGAAAGCTTGAGAAAACATTAAGGCAAAAGAAGAAAATGCATTTTCTCCTTTTGACATAATGATTTCTGTGCCATATTTCATACAAATCATATGTCTATCTATACCAAATTTGTCGTCTGCAGCAGCTTTCAAATAGGATCAGACTGAATTTTTGTTGGTTGGGAACGGGTTAACCCTTTCCAAAACGACAAAATTTTAGGGTGATCCACTTCAAAAACAGAAATTACAAAATAGAAGTTATTAAAAATAGAATTTGTGTAAAATATGGCATAGAAAGTATTGAGACAAAAGGAGAAACTGCTGGTTATCAGCAGTTTCTTCTTCTGTCTCAATGTTTTCCCAAGCATTTTCTACTCGAGACGTCAAAACCAGGTCTTGTTTGGGAAAGGGTTAAACTAATATCCACAAAAGTTTCACTTACATCCTTGCTGGTGGTGTGGCCCCTTGACTAGTGTTGACATTAAGCTCATCTAGATCTTGTTTATGTTTCATCCAATGATCACACAGTACACCGAGGCTCTCATCAGAGTCACGCCCACTACCTATCCAGTGCCATTGCTGCGCCCTCTCTTTGTAGTCAAGAAATGGGATGTAACCCTCTATATTCATACCTGGGAAGAGAATTATGTTTCAGGCATAAAGCAAAAACCAAGAATTTGCAAGTAAAAAGGATAATAATTCCTAACAATAAATGTCAGAGCAATGAGTCTTTGTCTTCAAGATTACATTTTATCAACACTTTTTCATTCACCCCTCGATTTATCAGTCAGAAAAATATATGCAAAGAGTCAGAGCAATAGCATTGGTAGAACACATGAACTCCATATTTGATCTTGATCTGCAACTGCAACCTTGAAATCAAAAGAAAGTTATTGTCACATGCAGTACATGTGAAATGTGAATGCCCTATCAAAGACTTGAAACATAAAAAGACGGACAGCACTAAAAATATCGCTGCTTTTCAATGAAAACTGCATAACTACAGCTTATTTTAAGCCTCATTTACATGGTTTTTGTTGAAAAGCGACAATATATTCTGTTGATGTCTACTGCATATAAATTACCAATTCTTACCAATTGTTTACCCTGCCAGAAATTTGAGAGCTGATGAGACTTGCTCCGTCCAATCATCTTCTAATTGTAGCCAGGTTATTTCCAAAATGACATTTTGGACTTTTCCAATTTAAATGTACATGTATTATGTATTGCAGATGATAGGGTGGAAAATATTGAGGAAAAGGGAAAAATGCTGATGAGACTTGTTCCGTCCAGTCATCTTCTAATTGTAGCCAGGTAATTTCCAAAATGACAGAATTTGGACTTTTCCAATTTACATGTATTATGTATTGCAGATGAGAAAATAATGGGGCGATTAGAGTGAAATTTCTATTTGATAGGGTGGAAAATATTTAGGAAAAGGGAGAAAATTCTGATAATCAGCATTTTCTTCCATTTCTTCAATATTTTCCTAAAGTTTAAGATTAAAGTTACAAGAAAAGGCTTCACTAATTGGGAAAAGGTCATCAATTATGCTTACCAATTGTTTCCCCTGCCAGAAATTTGAGAGCTGATGAGACTTGTTCCGTCCAGTCATCTTCTAATTGTAGCCAAGTACTCTGTGCAGACACATCAGACTCTTGCCACTCTCTAACTCTGTCTTCAAGCTAGAAATATCACAAATTAATAAACACCTTTCCAAAACAACAAAGATTCAGGCCAAAGCCTAATTGTAACTAAATGAAGGGAAACAGTATCATATAGCACGAAAAGTCAGGTAAAAGTTGATTTAATTGATTGAAGGTTGTTCAATTGCTGTTTTAATAGTCAAGTCGCTGAAACTTGAGCCCTAACCATGGATTTCAGTGGTTGCTCTCACAAGTACTACCACAACATCCTTTTCCAGCCTTCAGCTGCTCTTCCAGAGCAGTTAACAATTATCCATGCCAGTAAAATACCAGAAAAGGTTTAACCTTGATCAAATATTGAACTTGGGACAAACTGATTGAAAGTCTGATGCCCTAACAACTAAGTAACAAGTGCATTATGATCACATCTAGCAGAGTAAAAAGGACAATTAGATTATAAGCCGTGACCCCTGCTTCATAAAATCATTATTATTATGACTGATTTAATGACAAGAGATGTTTGTAAAACATATATGCCCCCTCAAGGGCCTACATTTGAAGTAGGTCAAAGTCCAAGGTCAAGGTAACAAAGTCCAAGGTCATGGCCAAATATGAAAGGTCTTGGTAGGAGGTGTCCATGTGTGAAATATCAAGGCTTTGTATGTAAAAGTAAAATGAAATATAGGCAAGGTTAAAGTTTTTAAAAGTAGGCCAAATGCCAAGGTCATGGTCAAAAGTGAAATGTCTTGGTTGGAAGAGACCATGTGTGAAATATCAAAACTGTATGTGTAAAATGACATGAAATATAGGCCTGGTTAAAGTATTATAAAAGTAGTTCAAACACCAAGGTCAAGGTCACAAGGTCCAAGGTCATGGTCAAATATGAAAGGTCTTGGTCGTAGGTGTCCATGTGTCAAATATCAAGGCTGTATGTGTAAAAAGGACATGATATAGCAGCTAGGTAAAAGTTTTTTAAAAGTAGGTCAAAGTCCAAGGTCAAGGTCACAAGGTCCAAAGTCATGGTCAAATGTGAAAGGTCTTGGTAAGATGTGTCCATGTGTGAAATACAAAGGCTGTATGTGTAATAGCACATGAGATATAGGCCCAGTTTGATTTTTTTAAAAGTAGGTCAAACTCCAAGGTCAAAGCCACATAGTCCAAGGTCATAGTCGTATGTGATAGGTCTTGGTTGGAGGTTTCCATGTGTCAAATATCAAGGCTGTATGTGTAAAAGGACATAATATATCGGCCAGGTTAAAGTTTTTTAAAAGTAGGTCAAACTCCAAGTTCAAAGTCATAAAGTCCAAGGTCATGGTCAATTGTGAAAGGTCTTGGTAGGAGCTAGCTCGTCCATGTGTGAAATATCAAGGCTGTATTTGTAAAAGGTCATGAGATATATGCTGGGTTTATTTTTTTTTAAAGTAGGTCAAACTCCAAAGTCAAGGTCATAAGGTCCAAGGTCATGGTTAAATGTTAACGATGTTGATAGGAGGTATCTATGTGTGAGATATCAAGGCTGTATGTGTAAAAGGACATGAGATATAGGCAAGGTTAAAAATTAAGTGTAAAAATCAACAAAGGGCAATAACTCCAAGAATTTGATTGGCAGAGTTACGGTTCTTGTGCACTGCACCTCTCCATAATGAAATCTATTTACATGTACAGTTTCATGATTCTACCTTACATACTTTTTGAGTTGTGCTCCGGACAAGAATCAAGTTATAAAATCAACAAAGGGCAATGACTCAAAAAATTTGATCGGCAGAGTTACGGTTCTTGTGCACTGCACCTCTCCATAATGAGATCTATTCACCTGTAAAGTTTCATGATTCTACCTAACATAGTTTTTGAGTTATGCTCCGGACAAGAATCAAGTTTGAAAATCAACAAAGGGCAATAACTCCAAAAATATGATCGGCAGAGTTACGGTTCTTGAGCACTGCACCTCTCTATAATGAGATCTATCCACCTGTAAAGTTTCATGATTGTACCTTACATACTTTTTGAGTTATGCTCCGGACAAGAATCAAGTTATAAAATCAACAAAGGGCAATAACACAAACAATTTGATCGGCAGAGTTACGGTTCTTGTGTACTGCACCTCTCCATAATGAGATCTATCCACCTATGAATTTTCATGATTCTACCTTTAATACTTTTCGAGTTATGCTCCGGACAAGGTTTGGTCTACGGACAGACCAACCGACCGACACTTGCAAAACAAAATATACCCCCATTTTCTTCGAAAGGGGGCATAAATATAAGCCTTCGCTTACCCGAGATGAGGATATTCTCTGATCTGGTGTTTGTTGAATGAGAAACTTAATAAGACTAAAATAGGATGAAAATTGTCCCATAGGTTCCTCCTTGATCGTTCTGAAATGCAGAAAAAAATAATCACAATTTGTGGTATTCAATTTGTATCTTTGTATCTCTTTTTACATCACTTTCACCTAGAACTACTTCAAAGCAGACAAATATATACATATACACCCAGTACCTTGTCACTGAAAAAGTACAATACGATTGTGACATTGACTTTATGACCTATATGACCCAAAAACAATAGAGCCCATCCTTAGTTTAACCCTTTCCCAAACGACAAATTTTAGGGTTGCATAATTTGAAAGTTGCCACAAATGACAAAATGGATGTTATTACAGATAGGATTGAAATATGGCATAGAAAATATTGAGACAAAAGGAGAAACTGCTGGTCATCAGCAGTTTCTTCTTTTGTTTCAATGTTTTCCCAAGCATTTTCTATAAGGGACGTCAAAACCAGGTCTTGTTTGGGAAAGGGTTAAGAGGAACAACTGTGTAACGTTTCATGGTCCTAGGTCAAACAGCTTTGGAGTCAAAGCATGGAAACAAATTTTAAACAAAGTCCAGTTGTGAGCTTGACATTTAACCTATGTGACTTAAAAACATTAGGGCACCTCCTGTGGGCAAAAACTGTGAAAAGTTTCATGATCCTAGGACAAATGATTCTTGAGTTGGAGCATGGAAACAAAAAAGTCTATGGATGTCTACATCGTAGGGGGGTGGTGGGTATAATAAAATGTCTTCAAAGAAAATTTATCTATGTGCAGTCCATGGCATCACAAGTACTGGTACTAAAGCTCTAACTAGAACGACCTGAAGGTCTTGAGTCTCTCCACAGGCCTGAATTTCTTTTAATATTAAATCCAAGTTTAGACTAGATTTTTGAATACTTGTGGTTCTTACAGCAAAAACAAAGTCAAAAGCAGCAATCATGTGGTCAATGCAAAAAGAAAGTAAATGATTGACTAATATTTTAGGGAAGTTAGAGCGATAATAAAATTGAAAACTGTGATTTTGCCAAATTCAAGGACACATAATTCAGTATGTATATTTAAAATCAAATCGAAAATTAAACACATGCAAGATCTTATGGTCACTATGATTCTGTTCAAATTTTGTCTATATTAGTCAATATTAGTGGCTTCAAGAGTGGAAATAGTGTCGAAAACTGAAATTTTGTCAATTTCAAGGGCACATAACTCAGATTGTAACAGTTTTATCATGTTGAAAATTACACATAAGCAAGATCTTGTTGTCAACAAGATTCTTTCCAAGTATCATCTTGATTGGTTAACATTTGTGGTTGTTAGAGTGAAAACAAAGTCGAAAATGGCAAATTTGTCAAATTCAAGGGCACATAACTCAGGATGTAAGATTCCGATCAAGCTGAAAATTACAGCCAGGCAGCATATAATGCTTATATATATTCTGTCCAAGTTTTGTCTTGATTGGTCAATATTTGTAGATTTAAGAGTAAAAATAAAGTCAAAATGGCAATATTTGGCAATTTCAAGGGCACTTAACTCATGCTATAAAATTCAGATCACGCTGAAAATTTTACAAAGGCAAGCCCTTATAGTCAGCATCATTCTGTCAAAATTATGTCTTGTTTAGTCAATATTTGTAGTTGCTAGAGTGAAAACAAAGTCAAAATACAGCCGAAAATGGCAATTCTGTCAATTTCAAGGGCACATAACTCATGATGTAAAATTCAGATCAAGCTGAAAATTTGACCAAGGCAAGATCTTGTAGTAAGCATCATTCTGTCAGAGTTTTGTCCTGATTATTCAATATTTGTAGATTTTAGAGTAAAAATAAAGTCAAAACCAGCTATTTTTGACATTCAAGGGCAGATAACTCAGGTTATTCTGGTTCAATCCATATTCTTTGAAGGAATCTGAGAGAGGGTCACCCAAGGATCATTCCTGTGAAGTTTGGTTGAAAAACATCCAGTAGTTTTTGAGAAGAAGATTTTTAATGAAAAAGTTTACGGACGGATGCACGCACGCATGCACTGACGCACGTACGATGGACACACCGCCATGACAATAGCCCACTGGCCTGAAAGGCCAGTGGAGCTAAAAACCATGCCAAAACCTAATAGGCTATCTTTGAGTGGTGACTGTAGGACTTGAATAGGGTTGAAATGATATGACCACCTTAGATAGCATATAAAAGTAGCATATAAAATAGTAATGTAAGTAATCCTACTTGAATGAGAAACTGGCCTGTGGTTTATCCTCCAACTTGACCATCCCGGCACTTTTTTTCTCGTCATCTTCATCGTCCGCGACATTTTCATTCTCCATATCACAAATCTTCTTCGATGTTTTCCGTGACGATGGTTTCTCTGACTTCTCTTTCTTTACCTTCGTCTTGATGACAGTGGGTTGTGGAAGTTCTGACTCTGAGGAAAGAAATTTATGAAGGTAATGGAAAGCGCAGAATGACTATCTGCATTTTTTTTTATTTGATCTAGAATGTAGGTAAAGGATATAAAGGCATTTAACACCAACATGCATAGCTACAGGTTAGAGAGGAAATTGGCTTTTCAAAATGCAATATTTCTTTTAACCCATTACCAAACGACAAAATTTGGACTTGTCACATTCTTTGATCTTTCTGGGTAGAAAAAAATGTGGGAAATGAAGAAATTGCTTGTCACAAGCAATTTCTTCATTTCCACAATGTTTTTGGAAGCCATGATATTGTAGGGAGTCAAAAAGAGTCATTGTGTGGTAAAATGGGTTAATGTTCATCAAACCCAATGTCGTGGATACTCCTTTGAATCGTCTCATTGAGACCCATAAGATAGGGTTTGTATTTGAAATAACAAATTTAGATTGTCTTTAACTCCTCTTATCTGTTGTTCTGAATATAGAATCAGACCATTTTGCACATTAAACCCTTTCCCAAACAAGACCTGGTTTTGACGTCCTTAAAAGAGAAAAGGCTAGGGAAAAAATTGAAACAAAAGAAGAAACTGCTGATAACAGGCAGTTTCTCCTTTTGTCTCAATATTTTCTGTGCCATATTTTACACAAATCCTATCTTTAATTACATCCATTCTGTCATTTGTGGCAGTTTTTGAAGTGGATCACCCTAAAATTTTGTCGTTTGGGAAAGGGTTAAACAGACAGAGCAGGCGCTATGTTCCTCAACCCATTCTTACACATAATTCATTTATGCTTTTTGACACACTCCAAGAAAAAAGATTTGAGAAAACAATGTGGAAAATAATGAAATTCCATAACAAGTATTCTTTTATTTCCCACTATGTTTTCTACCAACAAAGTCATATATTTTTTTTTCTAATTTCATCAACTTGAAAGAGTCTTTTTTTTCAATTTGGAACAGTCTACAAATTTTGCCATCTCGAAATGGGTGACATAAACTGATGTCTTGTAGAGCTATGTTCTCTGTGTATTGGGAAAGAGTTAAACCTTTCCCAAATGGCAACATTTTAGGGTGGTCTAATATGAAAGCTGTTGAGGACGACAACAGCATTTTCTTCTTTTGCCTAAATGTTTTCTCAAGCCTTTCCTACCACACAAATCAAAACCAGGTCCAGTTTGGGAAGGGGTTAAATAATTATTATAAATTGACTTCCCTTACCATCATCTTGTTCATTTCCACCTTTTCTACTGGCCTGACATCGACTGATGATATCTTGTAGTGTTATATTCTGTGTATTGTATTCCGGATGCTCCTAGTTGACAAATAAAGAAATCATGCTACAGATATGATAACTGGCTTATCATGCTATCAATTATAATATTGATTAAAGAATTATATGACTCTTATATGATTCATGTGTATTTCTGCCTGTAAATAGATATCTGTTCCTTCAGAGAACAGTGCTAGATACTGATAAAAAGACTAGTTCAAAAAGAGAAGGCATATAACTATTCTATTTAATCCATTACAAGACAGTAAATTCACACATAAAACAGAGTAAACAAACTAAACCAAGTTTACTTCTTCATCCAGATCTTCAAGTAAATGTCTCCGTCTGTGCTTCAGTAACAGCTTTCTGTATGTATCCTCTGTTATTTCTGTGGGACTAATTGGGCGGGGCTTCTTTGCTGGGGGAGGGCCGTCATCTGAAGAGAAAAGATTTGTTTTTCATAACTAACTCAGTCTTTCAACAAGTATCCAATTACATGTATATCAAATAGAAGTTCACTTATTCACTTACTTTCCTGTGTATCATCATTACTTAGCCCAGTCTCTGAATGATCTGTAAAATGATGAGGGGTGTTTGCCATACAATGATGCCTTTTGACTCCGTGCAAGATAAATGCTTTGGAAAACATAGTGGAAAATGAAGAAATTGCTTGTAACAAGCAATTTCTTCATAATACACAATGTTTTCTAACCTAAAAATGTAAAATTTCATTTGCTTGAAATTGTCGTCCGCAACATCTTTGAATTTTGACCTGTTGTAAATACTAACTTTCATCAACGAATCAAGAGTCACATAAGATCCACATTATGAAAATGATGTCTTTCTCTCAAAATATGAATATTGACAGGGAAAATTGTTTCTGCTTTGATAGAATTGAATAAGATGGTTTTGTTTAATATCAATACCTCCTACACAGCCTTTTCATTTTTCAAAAACATTATCTAAGCATTTCATCCTAATTTTAACCAATAAACGAAATCTTGGTATCCAGCATTTTCAGCACACATAGTAACACTTATCTTGTTGACTTCAACTCCTTTCAATTTTGAATGGTCAAAAAATCTTGTCATTTGGTAAAGGATATACTATATTAATCCCTACCTATATCACCATTCATGTTGTCAGGTTTTGGCGAGTATGTAGAATGCACACTGGGTGTCACTGGTTCTGGAGAAGGCACTGGGTTCAATGATTTAAATAACTGCTTTTTACTTCTGTGACTTTTTAACATTTTACTTGTGTGACAGTTTAATCCTTTCCCACACATTGACGCTTTTGGACGCCCCAAAAAGTAAAGGTTTTGGAAAACATTGTGGAAAATGCAGAAATTGCTTGTGACAAGCAATTTCTTCATTTCCCACATTGTTTTCTACCAAGAAAGACCAAAAAATGTTACATTTTGTTCAATAGAAATTGTCGTCTGCAACATCTTTGAATTTGGAAAAGTTGAAAATTTTGTTGTCTGGTAATGGGTTAACCATATAAATCCCTACCTATATCTCCATTCATGTTGTCAGGTTTTGGCGAGTATGTAGAATGCACACTGGGTGTCACTGGTTCTGGAGAAGGCACTGGGTTCAATGATTTAAACAACTGCTTTTTACTTGTGTGACTTTTTAACTTTTTACTTCTGTGACTTTTTAACTTTTTTATTTCTATGACAGTTTAACCATATAAATCCCTACCTATATCTCCAATCATGTTGTCAGGTTTTGGTGAGTATGTAAAATGTACACTGGGTGTCACTGGTTCTGGAGAAGGCACTTGGTTCAATGATTTAAACAACTGTTTTTTACTTCTGTGACTTTTTTAACATTTTACTTATGTGACAGTTTAACCATATAAATCCCTACCTATATCTCCATTCATGTTGTCAGGTTTAGGTGAGTATGTAGAATGCACACTGGGTGTCACTGGATCTGGAGAAGGCACTGGGTTCAATGATTTAAATAACTGCTTTTTACTGGTGTGACTTTTTACTGGTGCGACTTTTTATTTTTCTACGTCTGAGACAGTTTAACCATATAAATCCCTACCTATATCTCCAATCATGTTGTCAGGTTTTGGTGAGTATGTAGAATGCACACTGGGTGTCACTGGTTCTGGGGAAGGCACTGGATTCAATGATTTAAACAACTACTTTTTATTTGTGTGACTTTTTAATTTTTTACTTCTGTGACAGTTTAACCATATAAATCCCTACCTACATCTCCATTCATGTTGTCAGGTTTTGGTGAGTATGTAGAATGCACACTGGGTGTCACTGGTTCTGGAGAAGGCACTGGATTCAATGATTAAAACTACTGCTTTTTACTTCTGTGACTTTTTCTTTTTTTATTTCTGTGACAATTTGACCATATAAATCCCTACCTATATCTCCATTCATGTTGTCAGGTTTAGGTGAGTATGTAGAATGCACACTGGGTGTCACTGGTTCTGGAGAAGGCACTGGGTTCAATGATTAAAACTACTGCTTTTTACTTCTGTGGCTTTTTAACTTTTTACTTCTGTGACTTTTTAACTTTTTACTTCTGTGACTTTTTATTTTTTTACTTCTGAGACAGGTTAACCATATAAATCCCTACCTATATCTCCATTCATGTTGTCAGGTTTTGGAGAGTATGTAGAATGCACACTGGGTGTCACTGGTTCTGGAGAAGGCACTGGATTCAATGATTTAAATAACTGCTTTTTACTTCTTTGTACAGGACCTGAAAGATATTTTTTCAGATTTCACATAGCTAAAATGTTTTCTATTCAAATTCCCTGCCTTTTGAGACAATCATTTTGTTGTCTGAAACCAAAAAACAGTAAGATTCTTAGTAAATATCTAAACAACATTAATCACACTTATTAACAAATTGATGAAGATCAATCTACTGAAATTTTCTTCTGAATGCTTTGGGCAGGAATAGACAGAGCAACAGATAAGAGGTGGTGTGGATATTCTAATTATTTCATTTAAAATCTGAACCCTACATTGTGGGTACTCATCTGAATTGTATCGACAAGACTATGCTAATGAGTACCTACAATATAGGATTGATTTTCATGAAATATTTCATTTCAAAAAGTCATCATGCCCTCTTATCTGTAGCTCCGAAATAGAGGACAAGTTAAACAAAAGGACCATAGAGGCATAGGCCTAGAATAGTTGCCTTATAAAAAGTTACAAGTTACATTGTATTCTGAAAGTACTGTAATAGACTGTACTTAAAAGTGAATAACACATTATCAAACAGCAAAATTTTAGACTGGTCCAAATTTAAAGATGTTGCTGACAAAAATTTCCGGTGAATGACAGTTTACATTATTTGGCCCTATGAGTAGAAAAAAATAGGGAAATGAAGAAATTACTTGTCACTAGCAATTTCTTCATTTGCCATAATGTTTTCTGAGTCCTTCATCTTATAGGTTGTCAAAAGGTGTCACTGTGTGGTAAATAAATAAGAATCTTACTTCCTTCATCCTCTTCAGAGGATGTCCCGTCACATCCACATTCTTGTCTAACTTCTTGTAAATATCTGTAATATAATTATAACGGCAGAGCTACAGATACGTCGGGTGAAGACATTCTAACTTTCTTATTTCAATTCCAAACCCTATGTTGTGGGTACTCATTTGAATCGTCTCGACGAGACGATACAAATGAGTACTCACAATATAGGGTTTGATGAATAATAACAGAATTATTGCAGTTTAAAAAGCCATCACCCCTCTTATCTGGAGTTCTGATAACGGTCTTCAATACAATGTATTTTATTAATATTTTGCGTGACAGAAGATGTCCCGTCACATCCACATTCTTGTCTCACTTCTTGTAAATATCTGCAACAGAATTATACTGGTCTTCAATACAATGTATCTTATGAATATTTTGTGTGACATATTCATATGTGTAGTACATTTAAAAACGCAGAGTTTCCAAAGCCTTAAATCAAAACTTTATTAGATGTTAAAAGAAATGGAAGTAGTTGTTCTGAATATCCCACAAGTTTTGAAACATGAATAGAAAATATTAGGCTAAGTAAATCTGGAATATTTTACGGCGCCATAGCCAACGTGTTGAACACATTGACACTGCGTAAAGTTGGGGCACGTGAAACTCGAGCTATTTTCAACATTTTTATAAAATTTGCCTATAGGGACACAATAAGAACAAGTTTATGGAAAAATTTTAAATTGTATCAGTATGCCTCGTCTTCTAGAAAATGTGAGAAACAAAGGTATTGGAACACATTTGCTTTTCAGGTCAAACTCAGACATTTTACAGCACATAGGATATCATCAAGACTATTGACATCATGATTAGGCCATATACTGTGGTTAGACACTAATGGCCTGTGTTGTCTTTTGACATGTACCCTATAGAACAAGCTTAGAATGGCATGAAGAGACGGGTCTATGCACATACCCCACCACCCAAAACGTTGCATTAATAGCATATTCCTGTTATTCAAGAGTGGAGTAAAATGTCAGAAGTGGTCACATTGCGAGAAATCTTCTTTCCGTGCAACGAAGATGCCAGGCTTTGTTTAAAGCTTTAGGTGGGCATACTCGTTATTAATTGTTTTGAACCCTCTCAATTCAAAATAGACAAATTTTATTCCTAGGTGTATTTAAAACATTTTCTGCCTTTTGAATTTGATGAAATTAGATAAATCAATGGGGATAAATTCGCATTACATAGCCTTTGTTTGTTATTTCTATCCTATGAGCAAACGAAGTACCTCTGCGGAATTAATTGTACTGAGTATATAAGGTGCGGGAAAAATTCTACCATGTATATTTTCGTTTATTTGACACTACAATGCTTCTATTTGTTGAATTATGCCTTATTCTGATGATTACTGTAAACCAGGAAATTATTTCGCGCTTTTTAAGTTAGCGTCTTTCGCGGGTGGGTGTGAACCGTGAACTTAAAACACCGCGAATAGGCTACTTTCAATAAAAATGCGAACTTTAATCGCTTTGATAGTTTTTGCTATGGGGAGATGTTTAATTTACACTAGACGTATTTGTTACTATGTAAACAAGGGAAATAGCCTTTTCATAACAGGATGTAAGTGATTTTTTCCTTATTTCAGACTACTTACGTTTTTATCCAAAAAATCATAGATATTAAGACATATTGAAAAACACGATTGAAACTTACTTCGACCAAACTGTCAATGGGGACTAAAATATCTTAAAAACAGTCATAATTCATTATGTAAAATTTTATCCAATTCCCCATATTATTCAACATATCAATTTTTCAATTCCCCGATAGCGTGTTTTGTTTTGCGCAATTCGCGGACAACATAGATCCGCGAACTTAAAACGCCGCGAACAAGCCTGAATGCATGAAAACGCGAACATTTCTTGACGCAAACTTATCCTGGTTTACAGTATTGAACTATTCAATCCATTACAAGACAGCATTACTTTGCACTTGTCCAAATTCAAAGACCTTGCAGATGACAGTTTCAAGTGAATTGACTTTCACATTTTTGAGTCTTTTATGTAGAAAACATTGTGGAAAATGAAGAAATTCATTTTCTACAATGCTTTCATAAACCTTTGTGTGGGCATTTAAAAGCATAATTCTTTAGGGATTATTTAGATATAAAAAATTTGATGAACCAACCCACCTTTTATATTTCTTTTTGACCTTGACATCTATGGTGTTCTCTTTAGGTTTTGGAGGAACATACTCAAATTTGATTGGTTCATCTGGAGAAAGTTCACTCAGTTGATCAAATACTCTCTGAAACAAATTAAACAAAAAATGTAATAATGTAAACTAATAAACCATGAAGGCACTTTGACACACGAGAAAGTTTTGGTTTCTAAATTGCATTACCTCATACACTCATCAAAACTTTTCATGCTCATTTCCACAATATATACTTCCTCCATGTAAATTTTCATCAACATTCTTCAGCAATGTTGTACTTGTAAGATATATATTCATGAGTTTAAACTAGGAATTGTTTGGAAAGGGTTTCACTTTACAGGTATGGCTCATATTACCTCAAATTACCTGTCTTGATAGGATTAGAAAAAAACACCACAAACACATTAACAGTTTTTTTCTTTTATTCATTTCCGACGTTTCGCCCTTATGTGCTTCTTCAGGGAGAATTTTTTTTTCTGTCTTGATAGAATTTCTGTCACCAGGTTCTAGTTCTATTTCTGTTGTCTTATTTGTGATTCAACAAATTAGCCAATTCTTAAACAATACATTATATCTCCCGTAGATAGAGAGGTTTTGGAAAACACTGAAGCTCCTTTCCTTGAACATTTTTTGTGCTAAAAATTTCAAATCTCCTGTTTCTAATGTCTGATGTCATTCAAATGTGCCTGCTACACATTTCAATTTGGACAAGTATAAAATTTTATTGTTAGGGGAATATTTGGGATATTTTTGGATAACGGTTCCACAATTTTACCTGTCTTGAGAGAAGAATTTCCTTCAGTAAGTTCGAGTAGTATTTCTGTTGTCTATATTTGTGATTCTGCAGCTTTATCCTTTCAAAAACAATACATGATGTCTCTGATAGAGAACACTTTTGAAAACATTGAAAGAAAAGGAGAAAATGCTGATGATCAGCATTTTCTCCTTTTCCTTCAATATTTTGTGCTATTATATTCTAACTTGGACCAGTCTACAACAAGAAAGAACTGTCTCTTGGTAGAAATTTGATTGGCCGTGATAAATTTATGCAGCAAATAAATGGTGGAACACCTGTCATTTTTTACTCATTAAAATGTATCTTAAAAATCAAATTATATATATTCGATTCATTGTTGAAGTTTTAAAGGATTTACCTGTCTTGAAAGCAGTATTTCCTTCAGTAAGTTTGAGTAGTATTTCTGTTGTCTATATTTGTGATTCTGCAACTTGATCCGTTTACACATGTTTGCATACTTCACCATGTCCGGGGAGAAGTAGCCCTCTGTAAATAAAACATTGAAAAAAGACATATCAGAAATAAAAAAAAAAAACACACACACACACACACAATTTTCTAAAGATATAAATAACCTAGTTTAATAGTCAGGACCAAGAGCTTGTAAGCTTGTAAAACACCAATATCAAGATAACAGTGATTTTTTTTTTTTCAAAAAAATAATCACATTTTTTTTGTATTTCGGTCAATTGATGGAAACTGTAAAAGGAGTTGTTCACACATGAGCTGTTTTTCAATTTAAGGGCAGATTATTCAAAATTTAGGTACCATGCATAACAAGATCTTGACAGACAGATGGTCGACCAGGGTCATCACATAGAACGACCCTTTGGGACTTCAAAAATGAGAAATACTTTTGGACCTCAAGAACATCCCACTATTTTTGCATATTGCATTTTGCTCTTTGGAGAATTCAAATACAAATTCACACTTTTTTATATCTTTACCTTTTAGTTTGTTCTGGAAATTTTGCAGTGGATTTCCAAACTTGAAATTTTCACCCTTGAATAATTTCCTGTGAATGAAAAAAATGACAAATTAACTATTTCCAAAACAAAACCTGATTTTTATGTCCATAAAAGAAAATGTTTGAGAAAGGATTGAGACAAAAGAAAAACATGCCAAAAATCAGCATTTTCTTATTTTGTCCCATTATTTTCTGTGTTACATAGTACATAAATCCTATCTTCATTGATATCCATAAGTCATCTGCAGGAGCTTTCAAATTAGAGCATTACCAAACGACAACATTTTGGACTGTTCCAATTTGAAAGGTGTTGCAGGCGACAATTTCAAGTGAATGAAATTTCAAATTTTGTTGTCGTTTTGGATGGAAAACATTGTTGGAAATGAAGAAATTGCTTGTCACAAGCAATTTCTTCATTTTCCACACTGTTTTCCAAAGCCTTTTTCATTTGGGGAGCCAAAAGGCGTCAATGTGTGATAATGGGTTAAAGCAACCTAAATTTTTGCTGTTTTGAAAAAGGTTAAACAAGGATGATATAGTTCACCAGTAATTTGTTCATATGTATCATCGATTTACACGACCTGAATACCACTTTCCAACTTTAATTCTAATTAATTTTAAAGTCTACATTTATCTTAAATTTGGATCTGCCTAACATTTACTTTTTGATTAAACAAGAGCCGTCAGAGACGGACAATGCTCCCCAAATAAGGCATTGTCACAATAAATTTATGCCATGCAGAGCTAATATAAAGCTAACAAATGTTAAGCCCCCTTTTTCCATGACATATTTTGTATACGCAAATTTTAAATAGTTTATTGTCAAGGGCATCTGATTTGCTACTCAAATATGAAATTTCATCAAATTCTGACCATTAGACTAGGAGAAATTAGAGAAAAACTATATTTAACCCTAAGTCCCCTTTTCCCATGACGAGGCCTCAAATCCAAAAACCGGGAAAAGTACATCGGCATTTTGTCATAGGGAGTTCACATAGTAAGTTTCATTTGATTTGGCCCAAGGGTTATGGAGAAATCGCTTCGGACGGATGGACGGACGGACGGACGGACGGACGGAATGACGGACGGACGGACGGACGGACAGACGGACGGACAGACGAAGCGGCGACTATATGCTCTCCCTTCGGGGAGCATAAAAAAAAGTAAGGTACTTGTCCTGATAACTTGAAAATCTTTGACAAAGGGATTAACCCATTACCAAACGGCAACATTTTTGGTTGTTTGAAATTCAAAGAAGACAAATTCAAGTGAAAGATTTTTTTCATTCTTTGGTCTTTTTGCTCTACAGAAAACATTGTGGGAAATGAGGAAATTACTTGTCACAAGCAATTTCTTCATTTCCCACAATGTTTTCTAAAGTCTTTATCTAGTGAGGAGTCTAAAGGTGTCAATGTGTTATAATGGGTTAAAGTAATCATGATCATCAATTGAATTCCATCAAGATTGACAGACTAGATAGGAATTAACGACATATTGAATTATTTTTCAGTTATACTGTGACAACTGGTAACCTATCTATGTGTTCCTTGCTTTATTCTCACCTGCTGCTCAACCTTCAATGGACCCGCATAGATAATTCGTATATTGTCTGTAAATATTGTGATAATTGACCTGAACCCGACAAATATGCAATGAGTAATTGCAACACAGAATAATCAACACTCGCCAGCAATCATACACTGTCAAGTAGAGTTGATAGTTTCCATACGCGATGTGACTTTGTATTCTGCACATGCTTCTCTCGTCAATATATGTCAGAGCGTGATTATTCCTCATTGCATATTCGACAGGTTCAGGTCAATATTTAAGGACTATACAATGCATTACTTTGTGGGATACAAATGACTTTTCGTAACTTGTTAGGACAGATATTTGCCTAGCTGTGTTTCTAATACACAACTACAGATAAGACCTGATGTAAAGTCATTCAAGATTTACCATTTCAAATCAAAACCTTATGTTGTGGGTACTCATTTGAATTGTCTCCATGATACGATTCTAATGAGTAGCCACATCATAGCGTTTGATGAACAATAGGTGAAATATCACATTTTGAAAAGCCCTTACCCTTTTTACTTGTAGCTCTACCAGCCTACAGTCCCTAGATTGATGTATTCTAGTCTTCCTTAAGGTAGTCCATCGCTAACGAGATTCACGCGACATTCAGAAGATTTTGTGCAACATTTTTAAATAATATTCATTACTTATCCAAACCTATTCAGGCGTCGTCATACAATCATGTATGGCTGTGGAACGTTCCACCATCGAATGTTTATGACGTCCCTTGAATAATTCCGAAGATGCGTGAATCCAATTAAGGGTGGACTACCTTAAATTCTATCAAAAAGAATTCATTAATTACCTCAGACTCTCTCTCTTTTCTTCATTGTCATTCTCAGGAAATTTTGGAAGAAAGGTCTACAATTTAAGAAAAAATATTATCATCGGGAATTTCAGGAGTCTCTTATATTTAATTTCAACTTCTTATTTGATAAATAGAGTTATTGCAACACATCCATATTGTGCATATTTGCAATGTTAAAGTAAACAAGAGATGTTTGTAAAACATATATGCCCCCTTCAAGTGCCTACATTTGATGTAGGTCAAAGTCCAAGGTCAAGTTAACAAGGTCCAAGGTCATGGTCTAATATGAAAGGTCTTGGTAGGAGGTGTCTATGTGTGAAATATCAAGGCTGTATATGTAAAAGTAAAATGAAATATAGGCCAGATTAAAGTTTTTAAAAGTAGGCCAAATGCCAAGGTCAAGGTCGTGGTCAAATGTGAAAAGTCTTGGTTGGAGGTGTCCATGTGTGAAATATCAAGGCTGTAGGTGTAAAAGGACATGATATATATGCCTGGTTTAAGTTTCTTTAAAAGTAGGTCAAACTCCAAGGTCAAGGTTGCAATATTCAAGGTCATTGTCAAATGTTAAAGGTCTTGGTATGGGGTGTCTATGTGTGAAATGTCAAGGCTGTAGGTGTAATAGGACATAAGATAAAGGCTAGGTTAAAGATTTCTAAAAGTATGTAAAAATCAAAGGTCAAGGTCACACAGTCCAAGGTCATGGTCAAATGTGAAAGGTCTTGGTAGGAGGTGTCCATGTGTAAATTGAGGCTGTATAGGTAACAGGACATGAGATATATGCACAGTTTAAGTTTTTTATAAGTAGGTCAAACTCCAAGGTCAAGGTCCAAGGTCATGTTCACACGTGAAATGTCTTGGTTGGAAGTGACCATGTGTGAAATATCAAGGCTATATGTGTAAAATGACATAAAATATAGGCCAGGTTAATGTATTATAAAAGTAGGTCAAACACCAAGGTCAAGGTCAAAAGGTCCAAGGTCATGGTCAAATATGAAAGGTCTTGGTAGGAGGTGTCCATGTGTAAGATATCGAGACTGTATAGGTAACAGGACATGAGATATAGGCCTAGTTTAAGTTTTTTAAAGTAGGTCAAACTTTAAGGTCAAGGTCCAAGGTCATGGTCAAATGTGAAATGTCTTGGTTGGAAGTGACCATGTGTGAAATATCAATGCTGTATGTGTAAAATGACATAAAATATAGGCCAGGTTAATGTATTATAAAAGTAGGTCAAACACTAAGGTCAAGGCAGGGGTTTTCTTAAGGATTTGAGTTTCACTTGCCCAGGGGGCAAGTCACTTTCAAGATCCACTTGCCCCCATTGAAAACTACTTGCCCCCATTTCTGTTGATGTTTGGAACGAAGCTTGTGAGTTCTAGTACATAGTATGTATAAAACAAAGATATATAGGTTCTAACACATCAATCATATAGCCATGCGTTTACCATTTTGGTATGCAGCTAGGTATTCACCACAGACACAGTCCATAGAGAGGTGAATACCACTCTGTGTACCAAAATAAGATATCTTGATTTGTATCATAATTTGAATATCATAATTTATCAAAATGACCCTTGTACTTCTATGACCTTATTCCATAAAGCATAGCTTCAATCATGTTTATTATTATTATGTATTTTTGAATATTTTTTCGTTTCCCATTACCAAAATCCAGATTGTTCAAATAATTGAAATTGAAGGGTGAAACAGAGAAAATGCCATGTCAAATATTGTAAAGTGGACATAAACTTTGCAAAGATAAAAGGGTGTCCAAATATACAGCTTTTGTTTGAACTTTTAACTGAAAATAGTATTCTGAATTTTGTTTACACCCTATCCAAAAATTTTTCTAGTTTTGAAAGCCTTATTGATAAAAAATTATCAAAAAATCATGCTGGATTTTTTTCTACATTTAAAAACGATTTGTGCAAAAATAGTGTCTATTTTGTGGATTGCATCCTCTTTCGAATTCAGTCAGTTCTAAAAGCAATTAAAAGTGAAGCACAGTTCGTCTGAAATACATCAAAGTTCCTACTCATTAGGTAGTTAAACGGATTCAACTGTGCTTATTATAGATAAGGGTCATGAGTCATGACGTCATGTAAAAGTCATGTAAAATGAATCGTCCCCTTAGATCAAAGAAAATCTATTTATGGAAAATCAATCTGTGTTGTAAATTTATACAGTGTTTTCTGAGGCTTACAATAAGTTGTGTTAAGACAAAGGATTTTTTTCTTTTTATGGTTACTCGTGATCAGATTCTAGAAAAAGGATATGCATTAACTTCAGCACTCTGGACTTACAAACAGTTTTCACTCGCAAGTTCGGAACAATATAATAAATTGTTATTTATGCAAATTCCTTTCACGAAAATTAATTTGTGCTTGCATCCTTTACTCAGTTTTTCGTATGTGATTTTCTATTTCTGAGAGTGAATTATGTACATAACACAGACATGCATGAAGGGAAAGGATTGCCGATAATATGATATAAGGCTTGTAGAAAATCATAGTTTAACTTCACTTTATCAATTGGCCATTTTTTTAATATTTAGCAGAAAAGTACTTGTATATTAATTTTGGTCAAAGATCACGATCCATGATTCCTGAGGTGGCAATAATTTATACTCGATATTTTTTTCACTGAAATCATGAATATCCAAGTGCATTAATACTCTCAGCAGTCCTATTACATAAATGTAAACCGAAAGAAAAATGATATTGCAACAGAAACTACCAAAAATGTTTCCTACGACTGAAAATATACTTGCCCGGCGGGCAACCTTCATGGAAAAAGCACTTGCCCCCACTGATTTTACCCCGGCACGGGCAAGTGGGCGTCCACTTAAGAAAATCCCTGGTCAAGGTCACAAGGTCCAAAGTCATGGTCAAATGTGAAAGGTCTCGGTTGTAGGTGTCCATGTGTCAAATATCAAGGCTGTGTGTGTAAAAGGACATGATATATCATCTAGGTTAAAGTTTTATAAAAGTAGGTAAAAGTCCAAGGTCAAGGTCACGAGGTCCAGGGTCATTGTCAAATGTGAAAGGTCTTGGTAGGATGTGTCCATGTGTGAAATATCAAGGCTGTATGTGTAATAGCACATGAGATATAGGCCCAGTTTATTTTTTTTAAAAGTAGGTCAAACTCCAAGGTCAGGGTCACAAGGTCCAAGGTCATAGTCATATGTGATAGGTCTTAGTCGGAGGTTTCCATGTGTCAAATATCAAGGCTGTATGTGTAAAAGGACATGATATATCGGCCAGGTTAAAGTTTTTAAAATGTAGGTCAAACTCCAATGTCAAGGTCACAAGGTCCAAGGTCATGGTCAATTGTAAAAGGTCTTGGTAGGAGGTGTCCATGTGTGAAATATCAAGGCTGTATGTGTAATAGGTCATGAGATATATGCCCGATTTATTTTTCTTTAAAGTAGGTCAAACTCCAAGGTCAAGGTCACAAGGTCCAAGGTCATGGTCAAATGTGAATGATGTTGATAGGAGGTATCTATGTGTGAGATATCAAGTCTGTATGTGTAAAAATACATGAGATATAGGCAAGGTTAAGAATTAAGTGTAAAAATCAACAAAGGGCAATAACTCCAAGAAGTTGATCGGAAAGGTTATGGTTCTTGTGCACTGCACCTCTCCATAATGAGATCTATCCACCTGTAAAGTTTCATGATTCTACCTTACATACTTTTTGAGTTGTGCTCTGGACAAGAATCAAGTTTGAAAATCAACAAAGGGCAATAACTCCAAAATTTTGATCGGCAGAGTTACGGTTCTTGTGCACTGCACCTCTCCATAATGAGATCTATTCACCTGTAAAGTTTCATGATTTTACCTTATATACTTTTTGAGTTATGCTCCGGACAAGAATCAAGTTTGAAAATCAACAAAGGGCAATAACTCCAAAAATATGATCAGCAGAGTTACGGTTCTTGTGCACTGCACCTCTCCATAATGAGATCTATCCACCTGTAAAGTTTCATGATTCTAACTAACATACTTTTTGAGTTATTCTCCAAAAAAGACTCAAGTTTGAAAATCAACAAAGGGCAATAACTCCCAAAATTTGATAGGCAGAGTTACGGTTCTTGTGCACTGCACCTCTCCATAATGAGATCTATCCACCTGTAAAGTTTCATGATTCTACCTTACATACTTTTTGAGTTGTGCTCTGGACAAGAATCAAGTTATAAAATCAACAAAGGGCAATAACTCAAAAATTTTGATCGGCAGAGTTACGGTTCTTGTGCACTGCACCTCTCCATAATGAGATCTATCCACCTGTAAAGTTTCATGATTCTGCCTTACATACTTTTTGAGTTCTGCTCCGGACAAGAATCAAGTTTGAAAATCAACAAAGGGCAATAACTCCAAGAATATGATCAGCAGAGTTACGGTTCTTGTGCACTGCACCTCTCCATAATGAGATCTATCCACCTGTAAAGTTTCATGATTCTACCTTACATACTTTTTGAGTTATGCTCCGGACAAGAATCAAGTTTGAAAATCAACAAAGGGCAATAACTCCAAAAATTTGATCGGCAGAGTTACGGTTCTTGTGCACTGCACCTCTCCATGATGAGATCTATCCACCTGTGAAGTTTCATGATTCTACCTTTAATACTTTTCGAGTTATGCTCCGGACAAGGTTTGGTCTACGGACAGACCGACCGACCGACCGACCGACCGACCGACCGACCGACCGACCGACCGACCGACCGACCGACCGACCGACCGACCGACACTTGCAAATCAATATACCCCCATTTTCTTCGAAAGGGGGCATAAAAATATTAAACCAAACACTAGAATATCAAATAACTGACAATAGTTTTGAAAGACTTTAGCATAGAGTTTCATAAGGTTAAGTGCTACATTGAAATAACATGCATATCAAACTCAAAGAGTTTTTGAAAGAAGTTTTTGTCGTATGTTTCGTTTATATTGAAGTAAAGTACCAACACAAGTATAGTGTATACAGGAATATATTCTAATGAATTATAAACATCATAAACATGTATGTACATCAACAATATAACAAACTAAAGCTATGTCTAATGACTGAGTGTGAATGACCTAAAAGTAATAAGAGTAGGTGGCTTATATACTGGCTAAATAAAGTATATAGTCTGTTTCATATAAAGCATTCATCCACTCATACAACAGTTTTGAATACATGTCATGCCAATCCTGTGAAAATACATTAGATCAGAAATGTCAGTAAAATTACAGGTTTTCGGCAGAATTCTTTTTCCCCAGAATTGTTATCAGTTATCTGATCTCCCTCTAATAATTTCCCAAACAGATTTTGGCGTCTCTAACAGAAAAGCTAAAACAATAGAGCTAAAAATATATCAGAAAATGCTGATCCCCTAACATTTTTCCTTGACAGTCAATGTTTTTTTATACAGGTATTTAAAATGTTGCTGTCTTACACTACTTAACCCTCTCACAAACAAGGCCTGATTTTGATGTCGCTAATAGAGAAGGCTTGGGAAAACATTGAGGCAAAAGAAAACAAGAGGCCCAGAGGGCCTTATCGGTCACCTGAATCAAATGAGCAGAAACAGTTAAGGAAAATGTTAAAAGTTAACTAAAAGCGCAACCCCCCAGCACCACCATTTCTTGACAGTCTTTTTTTTCTCTTGTACTAACTTATTTAAAGACTCAAATACCAAATGTGAATTCAATCCAACAATAGAGCATTTCTTAATATGTACCCTATTTACCCCCTTTTGGGGCCCCAAAGGGAGATAACTCCATGATTTGTACAAAATCTGAAGCGGCTTCCTATTAGGATGCTTCCTGCCAAGTTTGGTTGAAATCCGTCCAATGGTTCTTAATAAGAAGTCGAAAATGTTAAGTTAACTAATAACGCGACCCCCCCTCCCATCCCCCATCCCCAGCACGGCCATTTCTGGACGGATTTTTTTCTCTTGTACAAACTTTGCTGTCCTTGCCCTAAAGACTCTAAATACCAAATGTGAATCGATTCCAAAAGCCGGTTCATAAGAAGAAGATTTTTTAAGATGTACCCTATTTAACCCCTTTTTGGCCCCTTATGGGGCCCCAAAGGGAGATAACTCCATGATTTGTACAATTCTGAAGCGGCTTTCTATGGGGATGCTCCCTGCCAAGTTTGGTTGTAATCCGTCCAATGGTTCTCAAGAAGAAGTCGAAAATGTTAAAAGTTAACGCACGGCGGACGATGAATGACGGACGACGCAAAGCGACAGACGAAACACGGTCGCAATAGGTCACCATGACCTTCGGTCAGGTGACCTAAAAATGCTGATAATCAGCATTTTCCCTCTGCATCAATATTTTTGTGCTACATTATACACAACTCATGTCTTTATCAACACCCAATTTGTTGTCTCACTCTGCAGCAACTTTCAAATTGGATCATCCTACAATTTTGCCGTTTGGGAAAGGGTTAATGTTGTCACCTGCAACAATGAGTGTAGACAAGTCTTTAAATTTGTTGTTTGGGGAAAAGGTTAACCCAATCCCACACATTAACTCATTTGACTCCTATAAAGAACAAGAGCTGTCACTGTAAGATGACAATGCCCCCGACACCGCTTTGATTTCAAATTATGGCCAATCTATGTTCAAGGTCAAGGTCATCCAGGGGTCAAGGTCACCAAAATATGTGCCTACAGAAAGGTAATGTACCAAGGAATATTGTGGTAAAGTATGAAGCGAATATGTCAAGTAATAAGGAAGTTATGGCCAATGTTAAAGTTTTTGGACGGAATGACGGACGGACGGACGGACAGACGGACGGACGGACGGACAGACGGACGGACAGACGGACGGACGGACAAGTCAAATTTATGATGCCTCCCTATCGGGGGCATAAAAAGGCTTCGGAAAACATTGTGGAAAATGAAGAAATTGCTTGTGTTAAGCAACTTCTTCATTTCCCACAATACTTTCTACCCTAAAATACCAAATTTCCTTGATCTTATTAGCTTGAAATTGTCGTCTGCTATCTTTCAATTTGGACCAGTCTAAAATTTTGTTCTTTGTGAAAGGGTTAATGTTAACCTACCATCAAATGCCTTCTCTGTTCTTCTGTTAGCACTTTGTTCCAAGTCTCCTGGCTCATTACATCACGGAACAGGTGCTTCTGTGGAGAAAAATATTGTCAATTTTAAACAAAAACCTTGTATCTGCAGCTTGTTTTAAGCTGCAGTTACAAGGTTTTTGTTGAAGAGCAGCATCAGGGTTCAACATTAACCTGTGCCCGACAGACATTTACTGCCTGCTGCTTGGTCAGGGCTAGTTAGATCGCCAAGATACAAGACCGACTGGTCAGCCTCATTTCAAATCTCAGTCACAATTACCATAATGAAAACATGGGATGTGTGACACCACATGAACATAGGCCCTTCAAATTTTCTTTCATATGTGATTCAAAACTTGTCTTTTAGCTTATGAAAGGATTATTGTTGTTTACACCTTTTCCTAATTATCCAAATATTTGGTCAGGACCAGTGCATAGTTGGTCAGGGCTAGCAGCATCTGGCAGCAACAAGCCCGACTGTCTGGTAACCAAAAAGGTTAATGTTGAACCCTGAGCATGATGAAATTTGTCTTGCTTAATTTTTGGAATACCAAGTACTGCAGAACATATTCTCAAGTGAAATGCCCCCCCTTTCTTCTTTAAAAATTCATAGATGTGTCAGCATTGAACTTTACTGAAAAAAGTATTGTGACTGTAACATAATTTTTATGTACTTGTCCAATTGCTTTTGAGTTTTGATGCATTTAATCACAAACCAGATGGTAAATCTGTTAAATCTTCTCGAGGAAATACTTGCTTTTGATGTACTTACCAATACATGATACTTGGGAGAACATTGACAATTGGCAGCAGGGGTCTTGCTACCAATTTTTGTTTGGGGCCAGGGGCCAGTGAAATTGGGAAAAATAGCGACGTTTTTACCTAAATTGGGAAAACCTAAAACAAGTTTGTATTCATACTGTCACTCAGTTTCTGCTGAAAATTAGACTGTAGTGATGTAAAATGCACCTGTACATACTCTTATATAAGAATCTACTCTAGAACTGTCTTCAAAATGATTGTAAAGGAAGATGAGGTCTTGACATGGGGCATCATGGTCCTCATTGGGAATTTTCACCAGAGAATTGGGAAAAAAATAGTTTTTGCCATTGGGAATGGGGCCCAATAACGGCCCCAAATTTTGGCAAACGAGACCCCTGGGCAGTTTCATCTTTAGCCTGGATAATTTCTAGGCTACATTGTACATAAATTCTATCTTTAGATGTAAACATCCATTTTGTTGACTGCAGTAGCTCTCAAATCTGACCAGTTAAAATTTTGTCATTTGGATAAAGGGTAACCCTTTCACAAAACAAAACGTGGTTTTGATGCCCCTGTTGAAAATGTCTTGGGAGAAATCTTGAGCATAAGAAAATGATAATAATCAGCATTTTCTCCTTTTGCCTTGATTTTTTTTTTGGTGCTACTTCAAACATAAACCTCATGTTTATCAACATACGCTTTGTCATCTGCAGCAATATTCAAATCCGAACAGTCGAAAATATCGTCATTTGCAAAAGGATTAATTGTAATACTGTACCTGTTCAATCAGTACCTCTGGCACTTGTACCTCTGTAGAACCAAACAAACATCGTTCCATTTTACCCACATTTCCGTAACCACCCATATGCCATCCCGGTGCATCCATATTTAATAAATTACAATCTTTCTTTTACCTTGGATGAAAGAATCATTCAACTGAAAAAAACCATTCAGAATTTGAAAATAACGAATCATTCAATCATGATAAAACAATTTCATAGAAAAGACCACATGATACATCTATTTATCCCAATACCAGACGGCAAAATTTTGGACTGTTCCGATTTGAAAGGTGTTGCAGACAACAATTTCAAGTTGATGAAATTCAATAAATCTATCATTTTGGATTAGAAAACATTGTGGAAAATGAAAAAAATTGCTTGTGACAAGCAATTTTTTCATTTGCCACAATGTTTTCCCAAGCCTTTTCTCGTGAAAGAGTCAAAAGGTGTCACTGCAGGGCTAGAATTTCACTAAAAAATTGACTCGCAATATTTTGCTAGTGGCTTTTGAAACCACTAGCAAAAAGGCAAATTCACTCGCAATTTGGTTTTCATTTCAAAAAGTAAAAGCTTAATATGGTACATACAGTTGCTCGTTTAAAGGACATGTCCAAAACCAGTACAGTTATTCAATATTTGGAAGTTGTTTTGTAAGCTTTTTCAGGTCGTATTGATAAAACTTGTGGGTGGGATTTTTTTCCCACTAGTCAAAAAAATCTAGTGTCAGATAAAATCACTAGCAAAATTAAATTTCAACTAGCAAATTGCCAGTATGCTAGTGGAAATTCGAGCCCTGCACTGTGCAGTAATGGGTAAAAGATTTTGTCATTTTCAGCAGCATTCAAATTGGAACAGTCTTGGTGTCTCAAAAGCAGGGCTTTTTCGCTTATTTCATAAGGGCTCTTTATGGGCCCCATTCTCAATGCAAAAGGCCCAAATTTTCTTCCCAATCAGAATCTAGAAAAAAATCCCAAACCAATGCTTAAAAATTTTCAAAACCCACACATGCAAATGAGGTCAACCAATGCTTTGTTAGGATGTTTAAGACTTTGTTAAAACATGTAGTTGTTATTGGTATAAAAGCCAAAACACCTCAACATTAACTTTTCAATAGAGCCAATTTGGTTAAATCGCTCACTGGAAATTCATTTTCTCTCATAAGTTTGGGCTGAATGGGACATTTTCTCTCAAGCAATTTCAGAGCCAGAATTATCCCTGAAGAAAGTTTGTTTCTCTGGAGAAGTCATGGGACCGATAATTAAGAAATAGAGTGGAGAATTAGTAATAAAAAATAAAGAAACAGTTCTCTGTAGAATTATCATTTAATTTTAAAGTGTCCGCTGATTGGCAAAATTAAACTCTTGTGTGGAAAAAAACACCTTCCTAATAACCAAATATCAAAGTTTCTACAATTTTCAAACATTAGAAGTGTTTTTATTTCATCTTTTAAATTGGATATTTTGGTCTTTTCTGATCTTTACCGAAGGAAAAACGCTAAACTTCCGACTTGAAGTTATGACATCATACCGGCCACTTAATGACGTCATGGCGGGAAAAACGTGATGTCATGGGTCATTTCCCGGAAAACCTGAGATTTCTAACAAAGTTAAATATCCGACTTTTCTGTCATAAAGCGACTTCCCCAATCAATATTCAAAACACGGAATTCATCCTTAGTAAATGTTAGAAAATGGTAAAACAGTCAAAGAATATGTCGTTAGTGAGTGAAAGAATGTGCCAAAGAACGGTTTGAGTTTGTCTGTATTACTCTATCGAGAAATGGATAAAAACTGAGACTTCGGTTTATGACAGAAAAGTCGCACACCGTTTCTTTGTCAAAAACCTCATGCTCTAGATTGGGGCGGAGTCAAGCCACTGTATGACGTCAGTCCGTGGTGATTTTACGGAAATTGCAAATCTTTCTTTTTCTCGAAAAGCAGTATTAACGATGTAAAGAAAAGTAAACAAAACTTTTAAATCAATCGAGTTTGGCGGATCTTTTTTATAAAGCATGTTAATTTAATGATTTTCTTCAAATATACTGTGAAATCAACCTGCCTAGCTTGATAGCCTTTGAGAAGAAAAACAGAATGAGTTGAAGCGACAGAGCAGTGATTATTTTACCTGCGCATCCTGCTACATTTACTCACAATTTGGTCTCTGGGATGCAAAGTTTTAATTCTAGCGAGTCCCAGGATGCAACAATTTTTACAGATTTCCTATTAAAAATAGTGTATTGGACTCACTAAGCTAGTAGCTGGACTCATTGATAAGGAATCCAGCGAGTCCTCAGGACTCACAGTCTAAAAATTGTAAAAAAATCACTGCAGAGTGCTTTGCATAAAATACAATCACTGTTTATCAGCAACATTTAAACAATGCTTTAATAATAGAAATTGATGTGAAAACTTCTGTTGTGATTGCGTATGAAGGACATTGCATAGTGAGTAATTGTCAAGACAAAAGAGACCAAGAAATTGAAATCCCTTCCCTGCAGAATGTCGCGAAAACCCATTACCATTCTAATTTCAACTGTATTTGATGAAAACATACCCAATACTTTGTGAGTATTATTTAAAATGAATGATTATGTTTCATTTAAGTTTAATCTGTAAACGAAAATCCAAATGGTAAAGACAAACTTACAAAATTTGTGAAGTAAACTTTTTTGATAAAATGACTCGCTTGATTACACAAAAATCGGGATAATTTGATTTGGGTTTATTTTTCATGGTATTCGTGAATAAAACCATTCCAGTTTGCTATAAATGGAGCTACGATAAATTAATGCCCTAATAATTGTCATAAGCAATACTCATTTATCACTTTTTTCTAGGTAATTTTAATCGATTACAAAGCATCAAAAAGATCAATCAAATCGGTCCTTTTTACACTTCCAAGATGGCTGCCAATCTCGTGTGCCGGATTCATCCCGTTGTTTTATTCACGATTGTTGATTCTTATGAGCGAAGAAACGAAGATGCCAGACGTGTCATTGGTACATTGTTAGGTAAGATTGATTTAAAGAAATCGCCATCGATAAATCGACGTTCTTAATGAAGATCACATATGTCAACCTTCCATTCGTACCCACATTGTTTCGAGACTTTTCGTCCCCAAGGATGTTAATCTGAACTGTTTGAATTACAAGTCACTATATTTCTTTTGCATTGATTGGGAATGCTCATATAACTTGATTTAAATTCCCTATAGTATGATTCTCCTTTCCGGTAACTAAACCAGAACTCGCCCGGAGTAATACGAGGATGGAAAGGAATATTTTTACACTATTGATTCGGTCTACAATCCCTTCAGCCAATCAAAAACGCTGTCAGTCATAAAGTGCAGACCAGCACTCATACGGTGGAGGTGAAAGCTTCGGTCTTTTTTGTTAAAGCATTACCAACTTTCAGCATTAATATCTCGACGACTATGCCTGATTATTAAAAATGCATTGACCAGTAGTTAGAAAGTTTAAATCACATTCTTTAAAGAATGAGTTTTGTTTATAAATTTTAACGATGGATTTTGGAAATATGCTGCCTCTAAAATGGTATCCCGTAACGATAAAGACCGAGGTAGTACCCTCAGTGAAGAAATGAAAGTGAGGCTATGACGTCATGCCGACTGATTCTATGGGGATCAATTTCAGAAACTTTCAGATCCAAGGCAGATGCTCATCTGCTTGACTATGGAAATGACACTAATTTTTGTATCTGTAAGGTAGGGGTGAGGCGGTATACCGATATATCAGTAAATTGCAGTACGCTCGTCCCGGTACGGTATATCAATACCAGTAAACAGCATACCGGTATATCGCGGGACCGGTATTGGATTTTACCTACTGTAGACTGTGCTAACTTCTTCGATATAGACTACTTATATTGAAATGAAAAATCAATAAACCAGTCTGTAATACTGACTGTGTCACTAACATACAGTATATTTCCACATTTCAACACGTAAATAGTCGAGACACAGTCCAGAATATCATTTGACAAGTGCTTGCACGTTTTTTAAATTTTTTTTTTTTATTCTGAATCCATCTTGCGAATCAGTTTGTGCGCCGCTGTAAAGAAAGGAGTTCGTAGCCAAAAATAGTTTTACTTTTAGCGAGATCACGGCTGCTTATCATTCTATTTGATTACTTCTCGCAGATTGAATGAAATGCGTGCTTTTGGCTATTTCGATTTATCATAGAATGGAAAAAAGTAGATCTACCTTGTCATAATAAATCCAGATATCATGAACTATCCAAAAGTAGTTTGGGAAAGAATTAGCCGTTTAAATCTGCAGTCAAAATGATTTGCAGAGTTGAAAATCGATAGGGTTTAACTGTTCTATAAATACTTTGTAGTTAAGCGGTTATTGCTTGGACGGGCGGCATGTTTGATGTCAGACGAGCGACCTCTGTCGGCGACCTTCACTTGTGTTGTTAGAAATCGGTCAACACGAAAGCGCGCGTTTCTCAGTTACGTGTCAATCACTCTTTCGGATGCAGTTTGGGGGCGGAGCCAACAGTTTTACTAGACACTATTGGGTTCAATGTGATTTGATTGCCTGTCAATCAATAAAGAGTAATGCGTGCGCATAATCCATAACTTTAATGAAAGCGATGTAACAACATAGTATTATGACTGTTGTTGATAAGAACTGGAATAAATCGAAGCTTGTAGAACAGCATATATCAAGATGGAGGTCCGAATTTGTTCTTTCGTTTGCAAACAAGGTACCTCTTATCAGAGTTCATTTTGTATACAAAAACGATAGAATTATCCAGTCAACGCTTCTTTTGTTCCAATTCATGCATTGAATTGACGTAGATCTATGCACATACGATCGTAAGATAGCGATGCACGCCAATGTCTGAATTTGATCAGACGAGTCATTTTTCCGATATCTTCCAGTGTTTATTTTTAATTTTGGGGGAAGGAGGTCAGGGCCCATAGGTGGGGGGAAAATTTGCGCGTGAATGCCCAAAAAGGGGAAATTTCAATACATGCTTATACTCTCAAATACAGTGTTATAAATGCATTTAACTTGCTGGTACATCATAATGGGACATTCAAACAACCATTAGAACTGTTAGAGATGCTTAAAATCTAAATATGATTTGGATTTTTCTTTGCAACAAAAAACCTAGTTCCAGGAGGGGAAAATTTCTTTGAAATGGGGGAAAAAAGTATTGTGACGAACCTAGGGTTTGACTTTAATATCTAGTCTATAGAATTCCAGTCTACAAGTATTTGTTAAAACCGGGAACCATGAGTAAAGCCGGACTCAATCCAAAGAGAATAAAAGGCGCAGAATTTCTCAGTTGCAGTCATTCTGTTTTTCGACGTGAGAAGAACATGTCGTTTTCAACAGTGAAAATTATACAGCCGAATAAAATTGGTATTGTTGTGTTAGCTTTGTCATCCTAGTAGAGGGGACAGAGGGCCGAAAAGTGAATATTCGTATTCATCTTAGTAAGTTCTCTGATCGCCCTGAACAGTGACAAAATGGAGACCAGCATATACCATGATATAAAGCTATGTGATTTGGGGCACTATTGGTGAGCTATCTCGGATAGGAGATAGGACTATCTCTGATGATGAGAGATAGTTGGTCGAAACTATTGATGAGCTATCTCAGATGGGTGATAGGCTATGTTGATCAATTAGTTTGGCCATACGTTTTCAAAAGCTTTGAGGCTTTTGGTAGTGCAACATAAACGACTGTGCCATGTTATAGCAGTTGAGCCTAGAGATCGCCTGGAAGGCTGGTGTAAGGGGTTGAGCTACGGTAGACAAGATGGTTCAGACTGTCTCATCACATACTGACTTGTTTGATGTCAGGTTGAGACTGGTATCGTGTGTTGGTCAGGACATAATCTGGTCTGATACAAGGTACAGGCTATGAGCGCGAGCAGTTTAAATTAAGGTTCCATGAATGTTTCAAATTAGTTTCAAGACAATGCTCAAGACTGTGTTCGATGTATAAACTAACTTTTAGAGAATTACTTCAATCTATTTATCTCCACACCATTTACTGGTGGGCCCACCCGCTACGAGATGTTCTTGGATAAGGGCCGAAACATCAATGACAGCGGGCACCAAGCTGATGATGGAGATGGATGGGCAACTCTGTTTTTTAGGATAACAAGTTTAAGTTTGATCAGTCCAAAACTTAATGATACTCTTAATATCCCTTTCAAGATTAACAACGCCCTCTTACACTCGGTGATCGACACAGTAGGTTCAGCCACCCACTTAGTGTAGCTGAGCAAGTTTGCTCAGGATCAGCAGAAGAAGATCGTCTATAGGTAATTTTGAATGATGAATAAGTTGATTTTTATGAAGTTGATCAGATTTACTATTGATTGTTTTAGCTAGGACAAATCAGTCCATCTAACCACATTTTCGCTAATTGTTGATCATATTGATTTTCATATAAAATTGCTCTACCGACAGAAGACACGTTACAGTATATTCCCCAGAGAGGGGAAAGGGGCCCAATAACGACCATTTTTTTAAGAAAAGAAATCACTGTCTTCATCTGTTTTACAGTGTCACCTGTACTTTTAGAGATAAACGCACACCTTACAAATACGCCGCTAATCAGACCTGACAACTTACTATAATTATGACGGTGTCAAACAATGGATTTACTATAATTAGCGATAAAACAACTAGTGCATCGAAATTATCGATTTTCAAATCGGGATACGATAGATCATGCATTCAATGTTTTATTGAGGCAGATTCAGAATTCCGAATTTTACAAGGGGGGGGGGGGTGTTATTATTGAAAAAAAAAAAAAAAATCCGACCTACCGACCCAATTTATTTTGTCAAGTTCATCGGAAACACAGCTATTTTTTTATGGCCTCAACATTTTCTTCTTTTGCTTCAATCATTTCAATGTTTTCCTAATGGCATTCTTTACGAAATGGTTAATTAAATTAAGCACAGAATATGTTGAGGCAAAACGAGAAATTCTTGCATTTTCCTCTGTTGTGTCAATGTTTCCCCAAGCCTTTTCCGTTTGGGACGTCAAAATCATGTCTTGTGTTTGAAAGGGTGGAATATAACGGATTGATTTTAGTTTCTGAGCTTTTATTCTAGGTAACACTTAGTATAAGTTAGTAACAGTCTGATTTGGGTTATTCTTTCACCTGGAATGGAAAATTTAGGTACATTGAAATGACTGACACTAAGTTGTGTTTGTATATCAATACAATGAATACATATTCAATATGTATCCGAATACAGAAAATGCTGTATCGCAATATATTGCAATACAGTTTTGGCAGGCAATACTCACCCCTACTGTAAGGAACCCAGCTTGGCCAAAATCTTTTCTATCCTGTGTTGTCAAAAGATGCAACATTAGGGATATAAAATGTGGACTTCATTTGGTAAAATTAAGTCCTTCATTTGGTAAAATAAAGAGTTCAGAAAGCATATTAACCCTTTCCCAAATGACAAATTTTAGGGTGTTCCAATTCAAAAGATGCTGGAGATAGCAAAATAGATGTTGATTGAATTTATGTATGATATAGCATGGAAAACTGTTAAACTAACTTTTAGAGAATTACTTCAATCTATTTATCTCCACACCATTTACTGGTGGGCCCACCCGCTACGAGATGTTCTTGGATAAGGGCCGAAACATCAATGACAGCGGGCACCAAGCTGATGATGGAGATGGATGGGCAACTCTGTTTTTTAGGATAACAAGTTTAAGTTTGATCAGTCCAAAACTTAATGATACTCTTAATATCCCTTTCAAGATTAACAACGCCCTCTTACACTCGGTGATCGACACAGTAGGTTCAGCCACCCACTTAGTGTAGCTGAGCAAGTTTGCTCAGGATCAGCAGAAGAAGATCGTCTATAGGTAATTTTGAATGATGAATAAGTTGATTTTTATGAAGTTGATCAGATTTACTATTGATTGTTTTAGCTAGGACAAATCAGTCCATCTAACCACATTTTCGCTAATTGTTGATCATATTGATTTTCATATAAAATTGCTCTACCGACTGAAGACACGTTACAGTATATTCCCCAGAGAGGGGAAAGGGGCCCAATAACGACCATTTTTTTAAGAAAAAAAATCACTGTCTTCATCTGTTTTACAGTGTCACCTGTACTTTTAGAGATAAACGCACACCTTACAAATACGCCGCTAATCAGACCTGACAACTTACTATAATTATGACGGTGTCAAACAATGGATTTACTATAATTAGCGATAAAACAACTAGTGCATCGAAATTATCGATTTTCAAATCGGGATACGATAGATCATGCATTCAATGTTTTATTGAGGCAGATTCAGAATTCCGAAATTTACAAGGGGGGGGGGGGTGTTATTATTGAAAAAAAAAAAAAAAATCCGACCTACCGACCCAATTTATTTTGTCAAGTTCATCGGAAACACAGCTATTTTTTTATGGCCTCAACATTTTCTTCTTTTGCTTCAATCATTTCAATGTTTTCCTAATGGCATTCTTTACGAAATGGTTAATTAAATTAAGCACAGAATATGTTGAGGCAAAACGAGAAATTCTTGCATTTTCCTCTGTTGTGTCAATGTTTCCCCAAACCTTTTCCGTTTGGGACGTCAAAATCATGTCTTGTGTTTGAAAGGGTGGAATATAACGGATTGATTTTAGTTTCTGAGCTTTTATTCTAGGTAACACTTAGTATAAGTTAGTAACAGTCTGATTTGGGTTATTCTTTCACCTGGAATGGAAAATTTAGGTACATTGAAATGACTGACACTAAGTTGTGTTTGTATATCAATACAATGAATACATATTCAATATGTATCCGAATACAGAAAATGCTGTATCGCAATATATTGCAATACAGTTTTGGCAGGCAATACTCACCCCTACTGTAAGGAACCCAGCTTGGCCAAAATCTTTTCTATCCTGTGTTGTCAAAAGATGCAACATTAGGGATATAAAATGTGGACTTCATTTGGTAAAATTAAGTCCTTCATTTGGTAAAATAAAGAGTTCAGAAAGCATATTAACCCTTTCCCAAATGACAAATTTTAGGGTGTTCCAATTCAAAAGATGCTGGAGATAGCAAAATAGATGTTGATTGAATTTATGTATGATATAGCATGGAAAACTGTTAAGCATTGAGACAAAACAGTGTTTATTTTTCATATTGGGGGAAGGGGGTCAGGGCCCATAGCCAGGGGAAAATTTGTGTGGAACGCCGTAAAAGGGGAAATTTCAATGCATGCTTATTCTCTCAAAGACAGTTATAAATGCATTTTAGTTGCTTGTATATCTTAATGGGACATTCAAACAACAATTTGAACTGTTAGAGATGCCTAGAATCTACTTATGATTTGGATTTTTCTTTGCAACAGAAAAACTAGTTCCAGGAGGGGAAAATCTGTCTGAAATAGGGGAAAAAAGTATATTCCACAGAGAGGGGAAAGGGGCCCAATAACGACCGTTTTTTTTTTTTAGCTCACCTTAGCACGAAGTGCTGAGGGTGAGCTATTGTGATCGCTCACCGTCCATCGTCCGTCTGTCCGTCCGTCCGTCTGTCTGTCTGTCCACAATTACTAAAAAATCTTCTCCTCCCAAACTATAAGGTCTAGAGTCTTGAAATTTTGTTTGTAGTATTGTCTCAATGCCTTCTACCAAAATATTTCAAATAATTGTGCTTATAGAAAAATTGGCCCTATGTTGTGGGGTTTAAGGTTTCACACTGAAACACAGTTTTCTCAAGGACTATTTGGCCTAGAGTCTTGAAATTTTGCATGACTTTACATCTCCTAAACCTCTAACAGAATACTAAAAATCATCACATTGCAAGGAAAGAAGCCCTATGTTATGGGTTCTGGAATTTTCAAGTGAGGAATTGTTTTGACCAGGTAGATTTTATCACATATCATTGGTGGGGAGTCAAATCCTCGTAACTACAGCTTGAATAAGCTGGAGTTACGAGGTTTTGACTCCCCCACCGACGATATCATATCCCTATAATCAGATTATGCAGATCATAATACTGATAAAGAATGCATGGAGCAAACAGTGTTTGTTTACTGATCAAGGGATCAACTAAATACTTTAACCCTTTCCTGGAAAGACCTTGTTTTGAAGTCCCTATTAGAAAAGGCTTTGGAAATTAATGAGTCAAATGAAGAAAGTGCTGGTTCTCCTTTTACCTCAATATTTTATTTAATTTTATTCAATATTTTATATGCTAGTTCATAGTAAACGAATCCTATTTGTACGGCTGTCAATTTTGTATTCTGAACTTTCAAATTGGGACAGTCTATTTCCTTTCTTTACCTTTCTGTATGGGAAAGCATTATGCCCTTTCTCTACCATACACAGGTTTGCCTCACCGACAGAAAAGGCTTGTAAATGATATGGTAAAAGAAGAAAATGTTGATAACTTGATAGCCTGTGTTGTCTCATTTTGCCTCATCATTTTCTCTGCATTTTTATACATGAATGCAGTCTTTATCAACACCTGTTTTATCATCTACAGCAGCTTTTAATTATGTCTGCTCTTATGTTATGTTGTTTGGAAAAGGTTTTACCATAACCAAATCCTTACTGTTCAATGAATATTTCCTGTGGGTTCCATATAAATGATAGAGGGCAATGTTTGACAATCTTTTCAAGTTGTTAAGGCCTGAAGATAATTTTTTTGCCTCGTTTAAGAACTTTTAGAATTATTCCTATGCTTTAGGCTCTTGCATTTTGTACAGAAAAAAGTGCATATAAGTTGTTTGTGTCATATTGTCTTGTTAAACAGATTTGTTCAAGTTATCATTTTGCTTTGAAAATAAGCTCTACCATGAGGTATTCTAGATTTAAAAAAGCGGGAACAGGTTTAAAATTGTCTTAGAATTTCCAAACTTTCTATGGTTTCTAAATATTATAGCCCAATGACCTTTTTCCAAGATTAATGCTTCAATTTGTCTATGTGCAATGGAAATTCAGCAATATGTTGTGGATTTTCTGATTTTAAATACAGATATAGTGAAAAATCTTTGACAATCTTTTCCCAAATTGTGAAATTAAGTGTGTACCATTGTCGTATGACTCCTTTTCAAAATCCTCTTTTCAAAATCCTCGGAGATTTAAAAGGTTTGTTAAAAAGTATGTCTCAGGGCGCTCTAAGGTGAGCGATATAGGACCATCTTGGTCCTCTTGTTTGGAAAAAAAAATCACTACAAAAGGAGAAACTGCTGGTTATCAGCAGTTTGTTATTTTGCCTCAATGTTTTCCAAAGCCTACTCAATTAGGGACGTCAAAACCAGGTCTTGGTTGGGAAAGGGTTAAACATTGTCAACTTTTATTAACCCATTCCCAAACAAGACCTGGTTTTGACTTCCCTAATAGAAAAGGCTTGGGAAAACATTGAAACAAAAGAAGAAACTGCTGATAACCAGCAGTTTCTCCTTTTGCCTCAATATTTTCTATGCTATATTTTACACAAATCCAATGGTTTTCAATCTTAATTTTGTGGTCTGCAGCAGCTTTCAAATCGGAGCACCCTGAAATTTTGTCGTTTGGGAAAGGGTTAATGTCTTTTATATAAATTCCAGGTATACATGACAAAGGAGCAATCGAGGTAACAAATGCGTTTGCCGTACCTCACAATGAGTCAGAGGATGAGGTAAGATCGTTAACCCTTTTATGAATAAAACCAGGTTTTAACGTCCCTAGGCCAAATAAAAAAATATGTGTGGTTCAGGTTACATGTTGAAAAAAATTTTGGTAGGTCGGTCGGCTATCTTTTTTTTTTCCCTTTTTTTTCTTGCCATTGTTGTTGTTTTTTGTAATATTTTCCTTTGAGGGCAATAAAAAAATTAGGGTAGGCCCCAATTTGCTAGGGACGGTCGGGTAACCTGAACCACACCTTTTTTTTTATTTGGCCCTATTAAGAAATTGAAAAACAGTGATGCAAAAGAAGAAATTGCTGATAACAGGAACCATGGAACTAAGCAAGAAAAACATTCAAGCTGTACTGTATTTGTTTATTTAAAAAAAAGTAAAATAAGAATTAGATGAAATTGAAAGCATGACCGGAATATTACAGAAACCAGTATGAATGAAAATATAGATAGTGTCCTTATAAACATAGATGCTGATTTGAAGAATTAATCCATGTGCTTCAATGGCCAAATTGGCATGCATTCTTATACCAATAGTGAATACTTGTAAAGATTCTATTAAATTCTGTTTATGGAAGGGACATCCGGACAGTAAATATTCCCAATATCAGTCAAATTCAAAAGATTGGGACATCAAAGTTACAAAGTTTTGATTGAAAGTTATTTCAACGATGGAATGTACTTCATGAATTCCCAAACAAGACCTGGTTTTGACGTCCCTGATAGAATAGGCTTGGGAAAACATTGAGGCAAAAGAAGAAACTGCTGATAACCAGCAGTTTCTCCTTTTGTCTCAATGTTTTCTATGCTATATCATACATAAATTCAATCATAATCAACATCCATTTTGCTGTCTTCAGCAGCTTTTGAATTAGACCACCCTAGAAATTTGTCGTTCGGGAAGGGGTTACTTGAGGGTGTGGTAGGGGGCCACACTAAAGTTGAGCCTTGGAGCATCAACCATTTCCCTTAACCCATTACCAAACGACAAAAAATGGGGTTAGTCCAAATTCAAAGATGATGCAGACCACAATTTCAAGCAAATGAAATTTTACATTTTTTGCTCTTTTCACATAGAAAACATTGTTGGAAATGGAGAAATTGCTTGTCACAAGCAATTTCTTCAGTTTCCACGAGGTATCAAAGCCATTATCTTGTGGGGAGTCAAAATGAGTCACTGTGTGGTAATGGGATGAATGGTTTTGATGTCTCCTATGATAAATGGATTGAAAAACATTGAGACAAAATATAGAAAATGCTGGTATTAGCATGGTAACCAGCATTTTCTCCTTTTGTCTCAATATTTTCTACGCTATATTGTAAACAGATCCAATCTTTACCAATTCTGATTTTGCCATTCAACAGCCTTCAAATTGGATCTCCCTAGGCTAAAGTTTTGTTGTTTGGGAAAGGATTAAGGAAATTTGATTTGACAGGTGACTAATTTCTATTTTTCTCTATTAGGTTGCTGCAGATCTAGAGTATGCCAGAAACATGTTTGAACTTCACAAAAAGATTAACCAAAATGAAGTGATAGTTGGCTGGTATGTATGCAAGAATTCTAAGAAAATTGTAGGATAATCACTAAATCATATAGAAAACCTTGTGGGAAAATAAGAAAATGTTGATGTTGGGTAAGGGTTAATCAAAACAAAGGTAAATCATATCCTATTGCAGGGTTCAACACTAAGGCACGTCCGACAGACATTCACTGCCTGTTGCTTCGTCCGGGCTAGTAAGACCCGCAAGATGCTAGCCCGACTGGTCGTCCTTACTTCAGATCTAAAATTCACTTTCACCGTAATTGAAACGGAGGGTACATCCATTTGAGATTTTTTAACTTTTTCCTTTCTGCTTTATTTACTTTTTAGCTCACCTGAGCACGAAGTGCTCAAAGTGAGCTATTGTGATCGCTTTTTGTCCGTCGTCCGTCCGTCTGTCCGTTCACAATTTCTTCAAACATCTTCTCCTCCTAAACCATTGGTCCAATTTTAACCAAACTTGGCAGGAATGTTCCTTGTGTGACCCTTTTCAAAATTTGTTCGTGAATTTTTGATTTGTCAAAAAATGTGGGCATGGCAGGGCGGGGCTTATCAGATTTTAGAGAAATCTTAAGAAAATTCTTTAAAAATCAACCATTGGGCCAATTTGAACCAAAGTTGGCAGGAATGTGCCTTGAGTCACTCTTTTCAAAATTTATCCACAAATTTTTACATTTGTCAAAAACTGTGGCCGTGGCAGGGAGGAAGGGGCTTATTGGACTTAGAGAAATCATAAGAAAATTCTTTAAAAATCAACCATTGGCCCCAACTGAACCAGACTTTGCAGAAATGTTCCTTGAGTCACTCTTTTCGAAATTTGTTTTCAAATTCTTGCAATTGACAAAAAATGTGGCCGTGGCAGGGAGGAAGGGGCTTATCGGACTTGGAGAAATCATAAGAAAATTCTTTAAAAATCAACCATTGGGCCAATTTGGACCAGACTTTGCAGAAATGTTCCTTTAGTCACTCTTTTCAAAGTTTATTCACAATTTTTTACCTTTGTCAAAAAATTATGACCGTGGCAGGGAGGAAGGGGCTTATCGGACTCGGAGAAATCATAAGAAAATTCTTTAAAAATCAACCATTGGGCCAATTTGGACCAGACTTTGCAGAAATGTTCCTTTAGTCACTCTTTTCAAAGTTTATTCACAAATTTTTACATTTGTCAAAAACTGTGGCCGTGGCAGGGAGGAAGGGGGCTTATCAGACTCAGAGAAATTGGGAGAAAATTCTTTAAAAATCAACCATTGGGCCAATTTGAACCAGACTTTACAGGAATGTTCCTTGAGTCACTCTTTTCAAAATTTGTTTTCAAATTCTTACAAATGATAAAAAATGTGGCCTTGGCAGGGAGGAAGGGGCTTATTGGATTTCGAGAAATTATAAGAAAATTCTTAAAAAATCAATCATTGGGCCCAAATGAACCAGACTTTGCAGGAATGTTCCTTGAGTCACTCTTTTCAAAATTTGTTCTTAAATTCTTACAATTGATAAAAAATCAGGATGTGGCAGGTAGGAAGGGGCTTATCGGACTCAGAGGAATCTGTCTTATTTCTCTTATCTATTTCTCTTTATCTGTTGCTGTGGCTGGCCCCATGTTTATCTTATGTAAACAAATAGGGGATTAGCCTTAGCTTATCAGATGGTAATCCTGCGCTATATTCTTTCAATCACTGACCAAATCTTGTTAATTGAGCCTATCATAAATGATCAATCTCTAACAGATCAGAATGCTTTGAAAATTAGCCCTATGTTGTATATTGCGAAATCATTAAATAATTATTGAAAAAAAAAACCCTGTCAACAATTGTGCTAATTCATACCCAACCTTACAGGATTGATTGGAACAAAATTATTTCTTGATTGTTTCCAAACAGAAAGTCCTTATGAGTTTCATGCCTTTGAATTTGACAAAATTGCCATTATCACTCTTGCCATCTTGATTCAGGTGAGCGATTTAGGACCATCATGGTCCTCTTGTTTGCAATATCCGCTTACGATGCACATGGGTAAAGAAGAGATCATGAGAAATTTGCATAAATGGGCGGACCTTATTATCACCTGACGTCTTGAGTAGGTGATCGGGCAAATTAATCAGAGAAGAAAATTCCGAAACTTACGATCGTGCTGAAAACGATCGAATATGCTTCAAATTCAGTTATTTTCTGAAAGTTAAACCAATTTCCTACAAAAACATAATCGTTTTATATTTATTCCTGTGTGTAAAATGCCTTCATTGATAATTTTTCTAACCCGATTTGACTCGTTTCAAAATAGACTCTTCCCAAGCACCTGTCAGATTGGAAAATTACTGCCCGAGTAATTGATCAATTAACTTCATTTTGAGTATCCCTCTAGGGCAAATTTATGTAATTTACTCATGATCTTTGAAACGTTTTTTAAAGTGCATGTTTACAGAGAATCAAGCGTTTACTGGACTGTTGTTCTACTTTCGTTTTGAAGGAAACTTTCGTAAACAACCGATAGTCGAAAGAACTTTCGTGATATTTACCGACTTTCAAAAGTTCTATCGACCTATCGCTATAGAAAGGTAAAATATCGCAATACAGTCGACATATCGTTTCACCACCATTTCTCCCGAAATGGAAACTTTTGGTCAGGGCTAGGGCAAATCTGGTCCGGGCTCATAGTAGAGCTGCAACGATTCACTACGATGCATCGAAGAAAACAGGTTTTAATCCCGCCGATTCGATTTCGATACTAACATGACGAATTTCGATTCGATCCGCATTTTAAAACTTGGTAGCGATTTAGCCCCATCCACATGCCACCATTTGTTATACGGCGTTTGATTGGTCCGCTGTAATTCAGGTATCCAATCAGAAACAATTTTACGATATCGGCTTGTCACCATGGAAAACATGGCGTCGCCCACGCTGAAAGCTGCTCCTGCAAAACTGAAATCAAAAGTTTGGCAATATTTCGGTTTTAGGGACGCGGATAACGGGTCTAATGGCAAGGCAACTTGTAAACTCTGACTGTTTTATTGATGTAAACCTCTCTTCAGTGTACCTGAAAGAAGATAATAAGACATGGAAAAAATTAAATTTAACAACTAGAAATAAAACCTGAATCGAATCGAATTTAGTCGATTTGAAGAATCTGATATCGAAATCGAATCGAATCGAGCTATCAGTGAATCGTTGCAGCTCTAGCTCATAGCATCTGGCAGCAGCAAGCCCGGCGGTCTTGTAGCCAAAAAAGTCAATGTTGAACCCTGTATTGCAGATTTAAATGTGATCATTGATCATATTCATATATGTAAATTAATCTGTCTTTGAAAAATGAACCATCTGTCTGAGAAAGTTGAAAAGTTTTGACCCTAGTCAGTCTGTTTAGATTTATATAAGATTAATTCATGTTCCTGTATTAATTTAAAGTATTTTGGGATGACAAGACAAATGTACAACTTGACAACCACTGTGGAGCGTAGCTGACTGACAAATCAGAAATTTTACAAGCCATTCCATCATTATTCAATATGGAACTTTCAGGTACTCCACAGGAGCAGAAGTGTCCGAACATTTGCCACTGATCCATGAATAGCTTGTAAAATATTGAGAGAAAAGGAGAAATTGCTGATTATCAGCAATTTCTTTTTTTCTCTCAATATTTTCTCAGTCTATGTCTTCTAGGGATGACAAAGCCAGATCTTGTATGAGAAACAATTATTGGAATTCTCACAACTTTCAGGTACTCAACCGGAGCCGATGTGTCCGAACATTCACTACTTATCCACGAATATTATTCTAGAGAAGCTAAAAATCCCATCCATCTGACAGTTGATACCACTCTACGAGGGGGTAAAATGGGCACAAAAGCTTTTGTCAGGTAACTATATAGTTATACATGTTTTTTTCAGCCATTTTAAAAGCAACATTTTGACTGTTCTGCTTTGAGAGCAAATACAGTGTGCAAAACTGATGTTGATAAAGAGTATAATTTGTAAACAACAACATAGCAAGGAAAATATTGAGACCTAAGGAGAAATTTTGGTTATCAGCATTTTTATGCTCCCCGAAAAAATTTCGGGGGAGCATATAGTCGCCATGCTGTCCGTCCGTCTGTGTGTCCGTCCACAGCCAGATCTCAGCAACCCTTGGACCAAATTCAATGAAACTTAAATGTGAACTCCCTGGGATAATACCTAGAGACCTTTTTCTCCGTTTCTTAATTTGAGGCTGCGTCATGGAAAAAGGGGCCTTAGTGTAAAAATTAGTTTTTCCCTAATTTCTCTTTATCTAATGGGCAGAATTTAATGAAATTTTGTACTCATGTAATAAATAGGATGTTCTAGACCATATTCTATAAATAATGTGTGTACAAAAAAGCTGTCGTGGGAAAATGGGGCTTAATGTATGATAGTTTTTATTTTGTGAGAAACACTTATTCGGAGAGCATAATCCGTCTCTGTGACGGCTCTTGTCTCCATTTGTCCTTGTGTGTTTCTCAAAACCTACTCTCTTAAGAACAGAGCATACTATCTCTTCATTCCATTTCGATAGAATGAGCTATGTTCTCGCGGGGTCATTTCATGTCTAATCTCTGGGCCTTGGCGGGATTTTGGTATCCAATCGTTGACAATAAACTGATAAACAATTGAAATTTTTGATACAAGTTTTCATTGGCTGACGCTTCAAATTACCGGCTTCAGCCAAAAATAGAAGCGACGTAATGTATACGTAATAAAACAAGATAAAACTGAATGAGTTTGATTCGATAATTCAAATGTTACCAGCTTCAGCTAAAAATAGAAGTGATGTAATGTATACGTAATGATCATGCAAGATAAAACTGATTGATTTTGATTCGATAATTCAAATGATGTGCTATAATTAGATTATCATCTGATTATGTAGATGTTGTCAATGTTTTGCTATACTCTGCAACGTCTGAGAAAAAGGGGCATTTAATAGGCTTATATGTTTTCGAAATAGTTAATCCTACATTGATTTATTTACAGTACACCTATTGGCACTCCTGGTAAAACATTAGGGTCCATGTTTTCTCCCGTACAAGTTGAAATCACAAGTTATGAACCAGAGAAAATTGGAGGTTTGTATGATACATTCAGTTACATGTACATGATTGGAAATAGAGGACATAGTCTTAACTTACCCCATTCCCAAACATTGACGCTTTTTGACTGCCTTCAGGATAAAAGCTTTAGAAAACATTGTGGAAAATGAAGAAATTGCTTGTGACAAGCAATTTCTTCATTTCCCGCAATGTTTTCTACCCCAAAAGACCATTAAATGTTAAATTATATTCATTTGAAATTGTCGTCTGCATAACCTTTGAATTTGGAACAGTTCAAAAATTGTCGTCTGGTAATGGGTTTACTCATGTCACACTGAATGAAATTAATCAGGAAAAAATCTTAAGGTATTCTATCCATTACACGATACCAAATAGATTTATGGTGTTTAATTTCGGGGTCATAGGTAACATTGGAAATTGGCATCGTCAATTTCATTTGCCATGGATGGAGCCCGAAGTTGCACAAAGTATTTGGTATCTAATGATGGATGGAATACCTTAATTTTACATATTGCCCATAACTATTGAACTGTAAGTCATTGTGTACCGGTTTCATATTATACTTGTGTTTCCTTGTGATAAGACTTTATGTTTATAATGAAATATGAAGGTTCTGTTTTTGAAAAGTTCAATTCAATTCATAGGAGCAAGCAAAAACCTGGTACTTCTTCATTTAAAAATGGCAGTCATCCTCAATTAGAAATAAGTATTTCAATGACATTATATTTTTCTACATGAATTTTTTTCTGGGCTATGTTGTGCACTAATCTTATCATAAATGACATCCATTTCGTCGTCTGCAGCAGCTTTTAAATTGGAACAGTGCAGGTTTGGGCTTTTGGGGAAAGAGTTAATCTACATTTATCTCGAAAATTTCACAGTTGAGGTTATCCAGGGTGGTAAATTTAATCAAAAGAGAAGCGTAAACCTAGTAAAGGATCTGACGCAGGTAGAGAGAGCATGTGGAATGTTACAACAGAAACTTGGCCTTGTGTTGGAATATGTCGAAGATGTACTGGTGAGCGTTTTACCTTAGGATAACCTTAAAATAACAAACCCTTTGTCCATCTTTGGGCATCATCTGTGACAATGGAAATTAAGGAGTGATACCCTTCTCAATTTCGGGGCTTAATCTGTGGAAACGAAAATTCTGTGACGCCTTAAAGGGACATTTCATTCCAATTTCAATTTTCTGAAGTATGTCTTGATGCCAAGATTGGGTATTCTAATGAGTATAAATACTATTAGTTTTTCGAAGTTGTTGCCAATAAGCGAGAAACACACATTTAAAGTTGAGACATAATCGATAAATTGCATATAAATCCGAACTGTTGTCCACAACAATTTGTTCAATTTTAACACAAAAATATAAATTTCTCGTAAATGGCGCAATATTTTGGCTTGAAATTTTCAGAATTTTCATAAGGAAATATGCTCTTTCAGATAAAAATAAAAGTAAAATTTATGACAAAAAATTCTGAAATATCACTTTAAGAAGTTAAGATGCACACATTATTTTGTTGTTAATGATGGTTGTAATCCTTTAAATGATGATAAACCCTTATAACTGAGTTGGTGCTTTTGTTGTTTGTGTAAGGGAAAGATCAATCTCCCTAGCTCATTCTGAATTTCATTGCTTAACCCTTTCCCAAACAAGACATGGTTTTGACGTTCATAATAGAAAAGGCTTGGGAAAACATTGAAACAAAAGAAGAAACTGCTGATATATTTTCTATGCTATATTTTGCACAAACTCTAACTTAAATACCCTCCATTTTTATGCTCCCCGAAAAAAATTTTGGGGGAGCATATAGTCGCCATGCTGTCCGTCCGTGTGTCCGTCCGTGTGTCCGCCCGTCCACAGCCATATCTCAGCAACCCTTTTGACCAAATTCAATGAAACTTCACATGTGAACTCCCTGGGATAATCCCTAGGGACATTTTTCTCCGTTTCTTAATTTGAGGCTGCATCATGGAAAAAGGGGCCTTAATGTAAAAATTAGATATTCTCTAATTTCTCTTCATCCAATGAGCAGAATTTAATGAAATTTTATGCTTATTTGATAAATGAAATGTTCTAGACCATATTCTATAAATAAAGTGTGTACAAAAAATCTGTCATGGGAAAAGGGGGCTTTATGTATGATTGTTTTTATTTTGTGACAAACACTTATTCGGGGAGCATAATCCGTCTGTGACGGCTCTTGTTTCATTTGTGTCAGTTTTTGAAGCGGGTCACCCGAAAATTTTGCCGTTTGGGAAAGGGTTAATCCTTTCTAGATAAACGTAATTTTAGGATGTCAGAACTCAAAGGTGTTGCAGGACACAAAATATTTTCATGTATCAACACAAACTTGAATTTAGAAGTACAGAAGAATATATAGAGAAAACAGGAGAAAATGCTGAATATTATTAGCATTTTCTTCTTTTTCCTCAAATGTTTTCTTACAAATCTCCTTTTGTTATATAATCTAACATATGAAATATTAGGGCCGTTAAAACCATTTTTTGTTTGAGAAATATTTAGAGCCTCTTATTCCATTACAGGCTGGTCGAATTCCCTCCGACAATGTTATGGGTAGATTCTTGATGGATCTTGTAAATCAAATACCTCAGATTGAACCGGAAGAATTTGAACAGATGTTGAACTCTAATATGAAGGCAAGTATCATATGAGCTGGGATTTGGAATAAGGTCCCTTATGGCATTCGAGAACAACATGGATCATGATCAATCTGTGCATACACACAGTCATATTCACCAACCAGTCTAGTTTACCTTTAATATTTCACAACAATCCATCCGATTGGCCAAGACATGTTTTGCCCAATCAGATGGCTTGTAATGTAATTTTGCTTTAGACAATTGAATTAGAAATTTTGTTGAATTCGGCCCTTGAATGAAACCAGTATGAAACAATTTTAGGCTAAAATTTGGAACAGGCTAATATCGGCTTCTAGGCAAAGATTCACTATTCTGACATTTGATTTAGTGGAATTTTAAAATTTTTATGCCCTCAAATGGAAAGATTGGGGGCATATTGTATTTCTTATGTCTGTCTGTGTGTCTGTCTGTCTGAAAACTTAATATAGCCATTTGGGGGGGCATTGTTGTTTAACACACTTTGTTGGACTTAGAAATTCTTGGTTAAGTTTCTATGTGCAACTGTCATATATCTACGACAATTCTTTATCTGCAACAGCTATTGCTTTCAAACTTTGTACATGCTTCTGTGGCCATTATCTCAGCCTCTAGGCAAAGATTCTATGACATTTAATTAGCTCACCTGAGCACGAAGTGCTCGAGGTGAGTTATTGTGGTCACTTTTTGTCCGGCGTCCGTCCGTCCGTCCGTCCGTCCGTCAACATTTGGGGTGTTTACACTCTAGCATCAACAAAAGTTACTCAATCTTGATCAAACTTGGCCAAAACAAGTACGATCATAAGTTCTCGGACAAGTTCGATTATGGGCCTGATCGGACCAGAAAGTGCGGAGTTATCTGCCCTTGAATGTCAAAAAATGCTGTTTTTAAGTTTGTTTACACTCTAGCATCTACAATTATTGATCAATCAAGACAAAACTTGGAAATAATGTTGGAGACCATAAAATCTTGGATGAGGTCAATTTTCAGTCTGATCTGACTAGAAAGATGAGAGTTATGTGCCCTTGAATGGGGCAAAATTGCCACTTTTTTGCTGTATTCAAAAAAGAGTTAATCTAAGGGAAGGAACTCTGACACTACTTATCTTCAGTATAAGTAGAGTTACCTAGTTTGATAGAGGATATAAATAGATTTACACTCCAGAATGCCATTACCAAACAACAAAATTTTAGCCTAGTCCAAAATCATAGGTGTTGCAGACGACAAGTTCCACTGAACAAAATTTAACATTTTTTGGTCTTTCTTGGTAGAAAACATTGTGCGTAATGAAGAAATTGCTTGTTACAATGTTTTCCAAATCCTTTATTTTGTGGGGCATCCAAAAGGGCCAATGTGTGGGAAAGGGTCAATCAAGACAAAACTTGGACACAATGTTGGGGACTATAAGATCTCAGATGAGTTTGATTTTCAGTCTGATCTGATCTGAAAGTCAAGAGTTACATGCCCTTGAATTTGACAAAATTGCCATTTTCGGCTTTTTTCAACCTTTTTTACACTCTAGAATCTACAATTATTAATCAATCAAGACAAAACTTGGACACAATGTTTTGGATCATAAGATCTGGGATTAGTTTGATTTTCAGTCTGATCTAATCAGAAAGTCAAGAGTTATGTGCCCTTGAATTTGACAAAATTGCTGTTTACTGTTTTCGACTTTGTTTACACACTAGAATCTACAATTATTGACCAATCAAGACAAATCTTGGACACAATGTTGGAGACTATAAGATCTCCTTCGATATTCAGTTTGATCTGATTAGAAAGTCAAGAGTAATGTGCCCTTGAATTTGATAAAATTGCTGTTTTTGGATGTTTTCGACCTTGTTTATACTCTAGAATCTACAATTATTGACCAATCAAGACAGAACTTGAACACAATGTTGGGGACTATAAGATTTTGGATGAGTTTGATTTTCAGTCTGATCTGATGAGAATGTTGAGAGTTATGTGCCCTTGAATTTGACAAAATTGCCATTTTCGGCTGTTTTCAACCTTTTTTACACTCTAGAATCTACAATTATTTATCAATCAAGACAAAACTTGGACACAATGTTGGGAACCATAAGATCTCATATGAGTTTGATTTTCAGTCTGATCTGATCAGAAAGTCGAGCGTTTTGTGCACTTGAATTTGACCAAATTGTTGTTTTCGGCTGTTTTCGACCTTGTTTACACTCTGGAATCTACCGTTATGGATCAATCTAGACAAAACTTGGACACAATATTAGGGACCATAAGATCTGGGATTAGTTTGATTTTCAGTCTTAACTGATGAGAAAATCGAGAGTAATGTGCCCTTGAATTTGATTAGATTGCTGTTTTCGGCTGTTTTCGACCTTGTTTATACTCTAGAATCTACAATTATTTATCAATCAAGACAAAACTTGGATACAATCAGGGCTACAGATAAGTGGAGGTAAAGACATACTAACATTGTTTTTTCGAATTCAAATCCTATGTTGTGGGTACTCATTTGAATCGTCTCGCCGAGACGATACAAATGAGTACCTACAACATAGGGTTTGATGATCACTGACAGCATTATTGCAGTTTGAAAAGTCACCACCCCCTCTTATCTGGAGCCCTGTACAATGTTTGGCACCATAATTTAGATCTCGGACGAGTTAGATTTTCACAACCTTATTGACCATAAGTTCTTTTTCAGTCTTAAAGTAATAAATTTTAATTGAATTGAACAAAAGTGTTGCTCATATCATTTAGGTTCAGGTGAGCGATATAGGACCATCATGGTCCTCTTGTTTATTGGAATTTCAACCCTTTACAAGTTTATAGGCTTATAATATTTCACTTTTCAGCGATTGATAATTGCGCTTTGCCCCAACATCTCTTCTTTATAAAGATGTCAAAGCTGATATGTTTTGGAAAGGTTAAATGTCATTAGGGCTCTTTTTCCATATCCATTCTCATCTTGTTCTCTTTTATCAACAGGATCTATTGATGGTCGTCTATTTAGCCAACTTAACCAGAACCCAGCTAGCCTTGAACGAGAAGTTGAACGTCGCAATTTAGTGTGGTAGACGCAACCATCGGCAACCAGCGGTCATTTTGGAAGTTGACAAAATAAACTAACAATCCACAGATTTTATCATGAAGTGCTACAACTGGGATGAAATAAAAGTGATTTTGAACCATTCAACAAAAAGAACACATGATAATTTATCCAGTTTATTTAAAGAAATAAAATCTGTGCTTGATTATTTATATCAGCTAAAAATAAAATATTTGAAAGCTCATGTTTAGTTTTATATGATAATGATTACATTTACTCTTCCAAATACATGACAAGATTTAGATGTTCCACATACACAAAGCTTGAATGAAAACTTCAAAACATTTAGACAAAGAAGAAAATGCTTATGCCTTAACCCATTAACAGACATTGACGCCTTTTGACACAAATGAAAGACTTTAAAAAACATTGGAAAATGTAGGAATTGTTTGTGACAGGCAATTTCTTCATTTCCCACAATATTTTCGACCCATAAACACTGAAATGTAAAATTCCATTCACTTTGAATTGTTATCCGCAATTTCTTAGAAATTGGACTGGTCTTAATTTGTGCCATCTGGTAATAGGTTAAATATTGGCATTGCTATACCTCATGATAAATGACCTGGCAGAGCAGCCCATGCTAATCGAATGGAATGCTCTGCCAGGTCAATTCTTGTCCGCTATATATTGTACACAAATCTTTTCTTTTATAAACATTCCTAAACTCTTTCACAAACAAAACCTGGTTTTGATGCCCCGTATACACAGAAAGGCTTTGGGAAAACATTGAGACAAAAGAAGAAACTGCTGATAATCAGCAGTTTCTCCTTTTGTCTCAATATTTTCCATGCTATATTGTACACAAAAAACGAAATTCTATCTTAAACAAGGTCCATTTGTCATCTGCAGCAGCTTTTGAAATGGAAATTTTCAAAATTTGCCGTTATGGAATGGATTAATAAGTACAAACTGCATTAAAGTGCAGAGAGATCTAGGCTGACTTTGGTTGGCATTATGGCTCACGCCATAGTTGGCTATCGCCCCAATCGAACACCGATAATGTGAGCTATTTGACGTCATTTCCGCAGCTAAAGTCCGACCATCGGAAAAACTGGTCGGACCATGGCTCCGTTACGTCATTTGGAACACCTTGGATAAACAGCGGACCAATCAGTGTTAAGTAGACAAAGAATTTGATTGGCTGACACTAAACTGGGGGTGAATCTAATAGATAGAACAGCGCTGGTTCCCAACAATGGCGAGAGACATCTGCCAGTCGAAGTCGGCCCTAGTTTTATCATGGTGGGTAATCATGTGACATGACAATTGCAGAAAATCTTCTATAACTTTGTTGATATGTGACTGATTTGAATTCGATTTGAAGCAGAGAAGACAAAATATGCCAGGAATTAGATGGATATAGTAGATCTTTTAAAAGATCAGCAGATAAAAACGTTATTGATGACCAACCAAAATTTAAGTTCTGTCCCATGCAGCTAATTCCTGGCATTTTCACACCTCTGCTTAAAACCTTATTCAAATTAGTCAAGTATTAACATAGTTATTGAATATTTTTTAGCTCGATTTTTCGGAGAAAATGAGAGCTTATACTGTCACCTGGGCGTTGGCGTTGCAACAAAGGTTAAAGTTTTTTCAAACATCAATAACTTTCATACTATCAAAGGGATTCAACCCAAACTTGGAATACTTATTCACCATCACACCCTCCACCTTACTACCAGGGCCCATGACCCTGGCTCCACTATATTTGGAGTTATGCCCCCTTTATACTAAGCAACTTAGAATGTCGAGCGCGTTGTCTCTTGTTTCAAATTGTTGATTCATGTGATTACCCACTGTATTTATAATTCCAGCAAAAGCAATATTCAAAGATCAGTATCACAAGAAATGTTAACCTTTTCTTATATAAGACCTGCTTTTGACATCCCTGTAGGAAAAACTTGGGAAATATATGAGGTAAATGAATTAAGTGCGCAAAATCAGCATTTTCTTTTTTGTCTCAATATTGTTTGTACTACAAATGTATATTGTACTCCAATATCTGTATCAACATCGAGTGTCGTCTGCGGAAGGTTTCAATTTAGAACTGTATATTCTTTTGCCCTTTGGGAGAGAGCATGGGAATAAGAACCATGAATGCAAAATATGTGTGCCAGGATCTGTGAAAAGGTCCCTGAGAAAACATGGAGGCAAAAGAAGAAAATGCTGATAATCAGCATTTTCTCCTTTTGCCTCAATATTTTCTTTGCTTTATTAGACACAAATCTTGAACCTTATCAACATACAGTACATCGTCTGCAGCAGCTTTCAAATTGGACCACCCTAAAATTGTGTTGTTTGGGAAAGGGTTAAGGAATTTGAGACAAAAAAGGTTTCAGATCAGCCTGTGTATACACAGTCTGATCATGAACCATGTTGTTCTCCAACAGCTTCTTCCATGAGGCAACTGCCGAGCACGGATAGCTCAGTCGGTTACGTCGGAGTCTGTCAATCCAGGGGTCTCGAGTTCAAACCCCGGCTCGGCCAGTATCCATTCTGACATTTGACAAAAGTCATTTGTCTCTCACCAATGGGTGTGAATCATCTATGTGAGAGAGCAGCTGGAGGCTCAGTTTGGATATTGTGGTTGTACTGGTGCGAGAAATACCAGGAACCCACGGTTAGGTGCTCCAGCCGCCGCGATATGACCCTGGTAGTTGAAAAACGGCGTAAAACCCCAATAAACTAAACTAAACTATCCATGAGGCAACTTTGAGAGACCAATAAGACTCCTCTTTTGGCACAGGCTGATCTGCACTCTTTTGGCACAGGCTGATCTGCAAATATGTCTCGTATGCTATAAGCAAACCTTTTCCAGATCCAGGCTAACATGTATTCTTTCCTAAGATGAGCAGCCGAACCCTGATAGCTCATTTGATAACTTCAGAGTCTGTCAATCCAGTGGTCGTGAGTTTGAATGCTGGCCTTGCCAATATCCATTCAGACAATTGGCAAAAGTCAGTTGTCTCTCACCAATGGGTGTAAATCATCTATACAAGAGAAGGTATAGGGTCAAAAAGGCCCGAAACCAGAAAGGCCCAATATTGAAAATGACCAAAAAGGCCCCCTATTTAAAATGACATAAAAAAGGTATGAAAAAATATGATAATTTAATAACAGATGAGAGCTGCTTGAGATTCTGGATATTTTGGTAGTACTGGTGCGAGAAATACCAGGAATCCATGGTTAACCTTTTCCAAAACAGCAAACTTCTAAGATGATCCAATTCAAAAGCTGCTTCAGATAACAAAAGGGGTGTTATTAAAAACAGAATTTGTGTCAAAATAGCACATGAAACATAGAGACAAAGGAGATCAGCAGTTTCTTCTTTTGTCTCAGTGTTTCCCCAAGCCATTTCTTATAGGCATGAAAACCAGGTCTTGTTTGGGAAAGGGTTAAGTGTTCCAGCTGTTGGGATATGACCATATCAGTTGAAAGAGGCATTTAACCCCATTCAATCAACCTAAGATGAGCAGCTAACTTTTAATGATTTAGACCACTTTGGTGGTTTGGAAGCAAAACCTTCATATTCTGCTAATTCACTATATTCGTACGGAGACTGTAGAACTTTCAACACATCATCTATAACACTAAAATCATCTTTTTCTGCCTTCTCAATAGCAACTTGCGCAATCCAGTTTCTGAGTATATATCTAGGATTCACTTTCTTCATTAGAATTTGTCGATCATGTTCAGAAATTTGTTCTTCCTTTAAATAGGTCTTGTAAAGTTTTACCCAATCTACAAACCATTCATGATTAGACAAAATTGGAAGGGTCCAGTACTTTGATGGAAATGTATGGTTTGGGATATTTTCCAGTAACTTATGTAAATTTATCTCTGATAATTCTCTTAATGTCATTGTAAAGTCTGCCTGAGTATCTGTCATGATTTTCAACAATATTGCCACAAATTGTTCAAAGTCTTCATCGCCAATTTTGCTAAGTTCACTAAAACCCAATTTTCTCTGGAATAATTCCATAAACTTTGACTTGTAAATTTCAGCATATCCCTTCAGTATCCATTCAGCTGCACGCTTCTGTTCCCTATCCATTAGCGGATGTAAGGCCTCTTTCAGTTTATTCAGATTAAAGATCCCGACATCCGGTTGTTTACCGTAACTGTATCTTCCTTCGTCATCGGAAGTGTTAGGCACAAATTTGGGGTTGTATTTCTCCATGAATCCGAATGGGCCATAGTCAATTGTGATAGAAAGTATGCTGAAATTGTCAGTATTACACACTCCATGCGTAAAACCCACACTCTGCCATTGCGCAATCATTTGTGCAGTCTGAGTTACAACCTCTTGAAAGAAAGCTAGCAATCTATCTGGGTCGGTTTTGTTTATGGAAGGAAAGTAATTGGTAATGATAAAGTCTGTCAGATTGCGTAAGTTATGGATTTCGTTTTTCTTTGACAAGATTTCAAGGGATCCAATCCTGAACCATGACTTTGCTAGTCGTAGGACAACAGCTGCCCGCTCTCTCTTCACATTGCCGTTGTAGAATTGGTCACGAATCACAGGATCTGAACTGACAACCAGGCTGGCCGCTCTACTGGTGGGTATGCCTGTGGAAAATATTAAACCCTTACCCAAACAAGACCTGAGAAGCGTTCTTTAGGGCGATATGTTTTAACATTTCTCAAGATGTTTTTGATAAAGCGTTTTTAAAACCTAGCTTATGACTGAGGTGTTCAAAATGCTCCATACTACATACAAATGATGTCATCATGATGCATTACCATGGTACCATGGAGCTTTCAGAACAACTTGGTCAATTCTCTCTTATATTGTTTCCAAGGCACAGGAAGTATAGGTCATGGGGCCTCCAATTGAGCGTCTTAAAAATCTTGCTCTATAGAACTCTTTATCCCAAAACATCTTAAGAAATCTCAAGAAATCTCCATCTAAAGAGCATGCTTTGGGTTTCAATATCCTTGATAGAAAATGCATAGGAAAATGTCGAGACAGAAGAAGAAAATCCTGATAATCAGCATTTTCTTATTTTGTTTCAATATTTACTGTGCCTTATTGCATATAGATTCTTTCCTCATTAACACTCATTTTGTTGTCTGTCACCTTTCAGGTTGGAAAAGTAAAAGTATGCTGTTTGGAGAAAGGGTTTAACCTTTACTTTAAAAGCATGAGAATTTACACTGAATCAATTTGAAACTCAAATTGAAAGTAGAAAACAAAATGGACACAGATAAAGATAGTTTGTTGACAATATTGAAAAGAAAATATTGAGACAAAAGGAGAAAATACGGGCAATCAACATTTTCTCCTTTTGCTTCGATTTTGTATCAAGCATTTTATATGTATGCTAAATCAAAAGGTCAGACTTTCCTGGGTTGAATCGGCTTTCATTAGTCAACAATTGTAACCTATGTCGTTCAAGTAAACTTGCCTTGATTGATTAAAAAGCTGAGCATTTAAATTTAAGGTGGAATATCCGTAATGAAACTCAGGACGCCAGAATTATTCGGGCGACGTCGAAAATATTCGGCAGTGGAATTTTCCACCGCCGAATATTTACAACCGCGCCCGAATAAGTTTGGAAATGTAACAACGCCACTCGAACAAATCGGATGCTTTTTTAATTTCAAAATGGCCACATTACGGGTATTCTACCTGAATACAGACAATTAGTTTCCACATACCTAAAGCATGCATTGCTTCACTACAAAGGAACTCTCTAACAGACGACCTGATGACCGCCCTGCCGTCCGCCCTTCTGGAGTAAGGTGTCAGACCCGAGCCTTTAAGTTGCAGTTCCCATCTCTCACCACGACTATTTACATACTGGCCCAGCATCACTGCGCGGCCATCACCCAACTGATCTGCCCAGTAACCAAACTGATGACCTCCATACCTAATGAATTTAGAAGGGATCTAATTTTAAGTGCGCATAATACTTAGTCCACAACACGCAGTTTTACTGTTCATTGTTTAAAACAACTACAAACTTTATATGATGATAAAACAAAAGTAGAGCATAAGAATTCTTACTTATATACAGTGTGACGTCTATTATGTTGAATTTTTACCTTGATCTGAATGTACTGACTCTAGAAACTTTTTCAATGTTTCCCAAAACAGCAAACATTTGTTCCAATTTGAAAGCTGTTGTAGATGACAAAATTTATAATGGATTAAGGGATCATTTTTTGTACAATTTTGCACAGAAAAATGGTCATCAACATTTTTGTTTCCATGAATGTTTTCGAAAGTATTTTCTTCGAATGTGTTGCTTTTTGGGAACTGGTAAAACAAAACAAACCTGTGAGCTAGTGGAGTCGTTCCTAGAAGCACTGTATTCCCACTTACAAACTGCAGAAACTCTGCTGTAGAAACCATAGATGGATCCAAATCCAACAGATTTTCTAGCACCGGGGAACTTACAGCTGCCAATTTTGGTGTATTTGTCAAAGGAGTTGGGTACACAATGGAGAACACAGCATTCGGAACTTGTCTAACATAATTTTGTCTGATTTTATCGATGGGAAAGTAATTTAGAAGCATCTGATCCTGAGTGAACTTCCATGTTGAAAAACTTTTATGCAAGTACCAGTGATTGTTTTTCCAGCAAATATTGATTGTCAGGTCATTTCTCAGTGTTAAATTGTTCCATGAACATTTGATGGACTGAGTGTAAACGTTATCACCGATTGTCAAAGCATAGAATGCAATAAAAAGAATACAAAAACACAGAAAATTAAATTTGACAGCTGACATGTTTACACCGGAAGTAGTAAAAAGGAAGCGTGAATGACCTCCCTTTGTATTTTAGACTGGTAATCCCTCTTTTATGTTGACTAGAAACCCTATCCAAATGAAAAGTTTAATGATCTGACAAGCAAATATTGTTCAAAGCTGTCTGCTAAAGCTTCTTTCTTGCATGCATAATAATTGGGGAAAATATGGCTAATGCAGACAAATAATTATTCCAAACACTTTGTTTGGATTGGACTTGGAGTTTAACTATGTCCCAAACAAAACACTCTTCTAATGATGTCCCCTGCAATTTGGTCCAAAGCTGCTGCACATGGCAAAATCAATTATAATCAAAAGAGGATTTGTCTACAATATTACTCAGAAAATATTGAGACAAAGGAGAAAATGCTGATAATCAGCATTTTTATGCTACCGAAAAAAATCGGGGGAGCATATAGTCACCACGCTGTCCGTCCGTCCGTGTGTCGGTCCGTCCACAGCCAGATCTCAGCAACCTTGGACCAAATTCAATGAAACTTCACATGTGAACTCCCTGGGATAATCCCTAGGGACCTTTTTCTCCGTTTCGTAATTTGAGGCTGTGTCATGGAGAAGGGGCCTTAATGTAAAAATTAGTTTTTCTCTAATTTCTCTTCATCTAATGGACAGAATTAAGGTAAGAAGGGCCTAATTAGCACAAAAGAGCCAGCGGCAAAATTTGAAAAGTGCCAGTAATTCCTAAACTGTGTTACATTTCCATTCCAAATACAAACATAAGCATTTCGTACGGTTTAGAATTTTGAATTAATGCATATTTATGGAAATATTTGACAAAAATGTTCAAAATTACCTCCCTTGCATATGAATATAGAGTAAAATGATATTTGTAAATTATTTTCTTCTTGAGGCATAATCTTGAAATCCGGCACGGTGAATCAACTTATGTGAAGTGTATTTACAAGTGTGTGTAATTTGATACATTTCGTATGGCTAGAAAGTGGTGTTTTTCATTAGGCACTTTATACCTTAAATGAAATGTTGTACTTCTGCGATAAATGAGATGTTCTAGACCATATCCTATAAATAATGTGTGTACAAAAAATCTGTCATGGGAAAAGGGGGCTTGATCTTATTTTGTGACAAACACTTATTCGGAGAGCATAATCCGTCTATGACGGCTCTTGTCTTCTTTTGCCTCAATGTTTTCCCAAGCCTTTTCGATAAGTGATGTCAAAACCAGATCTTGTTTGGAAAAGGGTTAAAATGTCTTTTCAAAGGAGTCAGGTAAGCCGCAAACCAACAAACTAAAGATTTCTCTTACCAATTTCTCAATCAAGGCCTAGTTTTGATATACCCGACAGAAGTGCTCAAGGAAAAACATCGAGGCTATGGAAAATGTTGATAATTGGTATCTTCTCCTTTTTTCTAAATATTTCATGCCATTTTGTACACAAGCCCAATTTTTATCAACATCCATTTTGATGTCAGCATTTTTTGGTCATTACATGTGGATAACATTGTGGGAAATGTGTCACAAGCATTTTTTCATTTTCCACAATGTTTTCCAAAGCCTTCATATTGAGGGCCGTCAAAAAGTGTCACTGTTTAGGAATGGATTTAAGGTCAACCCTTTCCCAAACAAGACCTGGTTTTGACGTCCTATTAGAAAAAGGCTTGGGAAAACATTGAAACAAAAGAAGAAACTGCTGATAACCAGCAGTTTCTTCAGTTGTTAGCTCACCTGAGCACAAAGTGCTTAAGGTGAGCTATTGTGGTCGCTCACCGTCCGTCCGTCCGTCCGTCTGTCCGTCCGTCCGTCCGTCCGTCTGTCCGTCCGTCCGTCCACAATTTCTTTAAACATCTTCTCCTCCTATACCATTGGGCCAATTTTTACCAAACTTGGCGGGAATGTTCCTTGAGTGACCCTTCTCAAAACTTGTTCGCGGATTTTTGATTGGCCAAAAAATGTGGGTGTGGCAGGGCGGGGCTTATAAATCTTAAGAAAATTCTTTAAAAATCAACCATTGGGCCAATTTGAACCAAACTTGGCAGAAATGTTCTTTTAGTGACTCCTTTGAAAATTTGTCCACAAATTTTAAGATTTGTCAAAAAATGTGGGTGTGGCAGGGTCAGACTTCCAGAAATCCTAAGAAAATTCTTAAAAAATCAACCAGGTATAATATGGTTAGTGGGAGTCAAAACCTCATAACTACAGCTCGACAAAGCTGGAGTTACGAGCTTTTGATCCCCCACTGGGGATAGGTCTAATCCCCATAATATCAACAAATAGGAAAAATGTTTACTTTATAATCGATTCACTATTAAACGAGAATAATTTCAGTTGAACTGCTTTATCAAAACAACTGAAATTATTCTCGTTTAATTGTGAACCTATTATAGACGGACAAATGTTTACACTAGACAGGCCAGAATGGGGAGCTGCAGGTTAAAAGGGGTAAATACAATTCTATTTGTTATTTAGACTATCCTTTGTTGTTGGCACTCATTTAAATAGTTTTGATTAGATCATTCAAATGAATACATTGAAAGATATTTTATAATGAGGAAAGCCCTTAACCTCTCTTATTTGATTAAACCCTTTCCTGAAAATGCCTGGTTTGACATCCCTAAATAATTAGAAAAGGCTTGGGAAAATATTGAGTCAAATGAAGAAAAGGCTGATAATCAGTAATTTTCTCCCTTTGTCTCAATATTTTATCTGCTTTATTGTGCATGAATCCTTTCATTATCCATATCAATTTTATGTTCTTTTTTTAACCCTTTCCCAAACGACAAAAGTTTAATTTTTCCAATTAGAAATCCACTACAGACGTCAAAATGAAAGTCGACAAAGACAGGATTTGTGTAAAATATAGCACATAAAATATTGAGGCAAAAGGAGAGTCTGCTGGTTTTCAGCAGTTTCTTCTTTTGTCTCAATCTTTTCCCAAGCATTTTCTATTAGGGACGTCAAAACCAGGTCTTGTTTTTGGAAAGGGTTAATTGGAACAGTCTATTCCTTTTCAGTTTGGGAAGGGATTAAGCAGGTTTTGGCTCACTGATTGAAAATGCTGGGAAAATGTTATAGCAAAAGGAGAAAATGCTGATAGCCTATATTTGCCTCATCATTTTCTGGCCACTTTTGTACACGAATGCAGTCTTGCTCAACATTCTGTTTTGTTAGTTACAGCAGATTTTAATTCTACTGCTTTGATGTTATGCTGTTAGGAAAAGATTTAATCTGAATCAAATTGTATCTGTGCAGTGAATAGCTCCCCTATGTTGTGGGTTGACTGGGTTCCATATAAATATGATAAAGAAGGCAGTGTTTAACAATCTTTTCTCAAATTATAAGACAATCTTTTCTCAAATAATTATCCCTATGCTGTAGCTTCTGATCATAACAGAAAGTCCTTAGTTATATGCCTTTTCAATTGACAAAATTACCATTTTTGCTCATGTCACCTATGTTCAGGTGAGCGATATAGGACCATCATGGTCCTCTTGTCTCAATATTTTCTGTGCCATATTTTACACAAATCATATCTTTAATAATATCCATTTTGTCCTTTGTGGCAGTTTTTGAAGTGGATTACCCTAAAATTTTGTTGTTTGGGAAAGGGTTAACGCTTTCCCGAACGACAAAATTGTGGACCAGTCCAATTTTGAAGATTTTGCAGATGACAAAATTGATATTAAAGAAGAAACAAATGTGCATGCATTATAGCCGAGAAATGTTGAGGATAAAGGAGAAAATGCTGATTATCTTCTGCCTCCATATTTTCGTATGCCTTTTCAAAATAGAGACATCAAAACCTGGCCTTGTTTGGGAATGGGTTAATCCAATGGATAGGACTGCAAGTGTTATGGCTCGGGAGATTATTGTAGAGATAAAGGCTTTCAAAAGCTTTCTTTGAACACTGTCCCAAGTGGCAAATTTTAACGGTGGTCAAATTTGAAAGCTGCTGCCGAAAACAAAAGGGATATTGTTAAAGATTTGTTTTAAAGAATTTGTGTACAAGAAAGCTCAGAAAATATTGAGAGAAACTCCTGGTTATCAAGTTTCTTATTTGTAAAAATGTTTTCCGAAGGCTTTTCTACTAGGGAAATAAAAACTCAATCTTGTTAGGGAATGCGTTCAGCAAAAAATATGGCTGTTGTCGAGCGTCGTTACGTATCCGATTTTATTCAGGCACAGTCTTAACATTCAGCGGTGGAAAATTCCATCACCGAATGTTTTTGACGTTGCTCGAATCTCACTAGGGATAGACTTCCTTTAACCCATTACCAAACAACAAAATTTTGGACCCTTCCAATTCGAAAGGTGTTGCAGACGACAAGTTATGGAATTTTTAATTTTTTGGTGTTTTGGTTTAGAAAACATTGTGGAAAATGAAGAAATTGCTTGTCACAAGCAATTTCTTCATTTTCCACAATGTTTTCCAAAGCCTTTATCTTGTGGGGTGTCAAAAGACGTCATTGTGTGGTAATGGGTTAAAACCCCTTTTCAAAACAATGACTCCCTTTGATGACTCTTAGAAGGAAGACCTTCGTGGAACATTTGACAGTCTCCTTTTCCCTTCATGGTCTACTTTTTGACCACATTTAATTTCGTTGTCCGCAATGGCTTTTAATTCAGATCAGTCTAGAATTCTCTTCTTTGGATCGGAAAATTTTATTTATTGGGTTTTAACGCATTTTTCAACAGCTATGGTGGATGGGGCACATAACCATGTATTCATGTGAGCACCTAACCATGGATTCCTGTTGTTTCTCATACCAGCGCTACCAAAACATCCTGACCGAGCCTCCAGCTGCTCACCCACGTAGGTTAACTTGGGCTAGAAAAAAAAAGACATGAATGCAATATATATTTCACATATTTAATTTTCAATATAAAACACAATAGTGCACAGCACTGGCGAGAAGATCAGTATTTTTATGATCTCAAGAAATCTAACCCTTTCCTAAATAATCAATGAGTTTGATAATGATTTTGATGTCTGTGTGGGATTACTTTTTGCAAACATAGTAGAAAAATAAGAAACTGCTGATAGCCAGAAGTTACTCCTATTTCTTTAATGTTTTCTATACTGCTACATATAAGTGTCATGTTTGAACAAAATTCAACAAACATCTTTTATCTTAAACACCTTTGAAATTGGACTTGCCATTGGAAATGGGTTAATTTTTAACTACATCATGTATATTTGATTTTGATATTCTACTTCTCACAAGTTCAATCTTCTAACCCAATTTGATTATGACAGGTAGAAAAAGGGTTGATAGTGGTTGAAGAAATGGAGTAGCATTTGTTCAACCTGAACAAAACCTAGTTTTGATGGCTCTAGTAGAAATGGCTAAGAAAAACATTGAGGCAAAAGAAGAAAATGTTGATAACCAGCATTTCCCCCTTTTGCTTAAATATTTTCTGGGCTACAATTTACACATATCCTATTATAATCAATATATACATTTGTCAGCTGTAGCATATTTAAATTGAAAAAGTCCTTTTTTTTGCAAATTTGGAAAGGGTTAAACAGTCTTTTACCTGAAATAAAGCATACCAAGCACTGAATGTTTTCTTTGCATGGATGTGTATTCATTATTCAACAATATTAACATGATTTCAATTAATTCGTACATATTCCAGCAAAAAAAAATGCTACTGTAACAATAGATTTATATGCCGCTTTTTGAATTTATTTTTTGAGACACAGCCTAAAATAGCAAATCCCATAAAACAAGTAGGATCATTCTGAAAATTTCATCCAAGCCTGTCCTTGAGGAGTTGTGTTAAGGTAGAATACCCATAATGTTGCCATTTTGAGATTCATAATACATCAGCCTTTTTTTGAGCGGTGTTGTTACATATCCGAACCTATTCAGGAGCAGTCGTTAACTTTCGGCGGTGGAAAGTTCCACCGCTGGATGTTCTCGACTTTGCCTGAATAATTGCAACATCACGCCAATCTCATTAGGGGTAGACCGTAGACTACCTAACAAGATATGGACATACAGACAGACAGACGGAGAAAATGATGTCCACCTATGGCAGCAAACAAAATTGGCGTCTTTCACAATGCTTTCATGTCATAGTGTATATTCTTCAAATTTCACATTATGTTTGTAGCTAGTTGTTTGTATCCATATGTTTCTGGTCAAAACGACTTTTAAAGTTTTTGGCCATATAGATGAAATAGGTCAACGCCTCCTTTTCGACCACCGGGATAGACTTGAAATGCCTGGCAACAGTCTGAAAAAGAAGAGTTTGAGTAAGAGTTTATTGGGGTTTTACGCCGTTTTCAACTACCAGGGTCATATTGCGGCGGCTGGAGCACCTACTCATGGATTCCTGTTGTTTCTCAAACCAGTACTACCACAACACCCTTACCGAGCCTCCAGCTGCTCACCCACTTAGGTTAACGATTTCAAACCCATTGGTGGGTGACAATTTTGTCAGAAAGGGTATTAGCCGCGGCCGGGTATCGAACCCGGGACCTCTCGAATGAGAGGCAGATGCGCTACCAACTGCGCTAAGGCCGCGGCCCTGAAAAAGAAGAAGTAACAGATGAACAACAGTCTGGACCAAGAGCTGTCTCGGACAACAAAGTGTGAGTAATAAGTGCTGGATAGTGAAAAAATTCTGAGTACAAAAAGGGTAAATATTCCGCTTAACCCATTACAAAACAGCAAAATTTCAGAATGGTAATATCTATTTCCATACTGTATTCAACATAATTTTCCCCTAAATCTAACAAGAGCCGTCAGAGACGGACAATGCTCCCCGAATAAGGCATTGTCACAATAAATATATGCCATGCAGAGCTAATATAAAGCTAACAAATGTTAAGCCCCCTTTTTGCATGACATATTTTGTATACGCAAATTTTAAATAGTTTATTGTCAAGGGCATCTGATTTGCTACTCAAATATGAAATTTCATCAAATTCTGACCATTAGACTAGGAGAAATTAGAGAAAAACTGTATTTAAAGAGACATTTCAGAATTTTTTGTCATAAATTTTACTTTTATTTTTATCTGAAAGAGCATATTTCCTTATGAACATTCTGAAAATTTCGAGCCAAAATATTGCGCCGTTTACGAGAAATTTATATTTTTGTGTTAAAATTGAACAAATTGTTGTGGACAACAGTTCGGATTTATATGCAATTTATCGATTATGTCTTAACTTTAAATGCGTGTTTCTCGCTTATTGGCAACAACTTCAAAAAACCAATAGTATTTATACTCATTAGAATAACCTATCTTGGCATCAAGACATACTTTAAAAAATTGAAATTGGAATGAAATGTCCCTTTAACCTTAAGTCCCCTTTTCCCATGACGAGGCCTCAAATCCCCAAACCGGGAAAAGTACATCGGCATTTTGTCATAGGGAGTTCACATGGTAAGTTTCATTTGATTTGGCCCAAGGAGAAATCGCTTCGGACGGACGGACGGACGGAATGACGGACGGACAGGACGGACTGACGGACGGACGGACAGACAAAGCGGCGACTATATGCTCTCCCTTCGGGGAGCATAAAAATGTTCTAGGATCCAAATTGTACACAAATAAGGGTTGCCATTCGTTAGAGAAAATGAAATTCCCTGACATTTTCCTGACAAAATCGGAAAATTTCCCGACATATATTGTCACAGTAATTTTGCAGTAACTCGCAACTTTTTGACAGAATTTCAAAAACCAATGTTGAAATCATTACTTATATGGCATTGCATCTTATTTTTTCAAAAGTAACTTACATATGCCTGTATTTTCAAATTTCCGCGGCAGTTAACAAAATTCCTTGACCTAGAAATAATTGATTCCCTGACTTTTCCCTGACATGTGGCAACCCTGACATTGTTGTCTGCAGCAGAATTCAAATTAGCCTAACTGTGCTTGGTTTGTCTAAAAATTACTTGATCAATTATTGTGTACGGGTAATTTGAGCATACCTACATTGGACAATTGTGCTTTGTTCATACCGGCTTTAACAAGAAGTTTGTAGTGTCACTTATATCTCCTCAATGTATTCACAGGCATTTGGAAAATATTGAGACAGAAGGAGAAAATGCTGGGAATCAGCATTTTCTTCTTATGCCTCAATAATTTTCCAATTCTTTTGTAAAAGGTGCATAAAAAATTGCCACAGTTTGGGATATGATTACAGAGTAATTCATCGATTACTGTGTACAACTGTACGGGTAATTTGAGAATACTTACATCTGACAATTGTGCCTTGTTCATGCCAGGTCTGGCGGGAAGTTTGTAGTGACGCTTATATCTCCTCAATGTATTCACCGGCATTTGGAAAAAGTCAATCTAGAAATAGAATAGAAATGACTTCAAATGACACAGAAAGTGACAAAAAAGGCCCTTATGTCATATAAGGTACCCAAACCCTCAAAAGCACCAAAAGAGCCAATGGCTTAAAAGATCATCCTTTATAATGACAAATATGATTTTTTGGCAAATGTATCTTACACAATCAGATTATTTGTAAAGACTTAAGTAACTCAAATTAGTATTGGATGTAGAATTGTTAATGACTACAGAAAAGCACACAACAAACCTCTGGAATGTCATCGTCAGCGTCAGGTGACCCGTCACCATCTTCGCTGTCTCGTCGTTTACGCTTGATTCTCACGCTCTGAATCATGTTCTTGTGGTAATCACAGATATAGATGTGGTTCACCTTAATATAGAAGACAAAGGTGTCCTGTTATAGCATGATAGAAAATATTGTCAAAGGAAAAGAAAAATGACGTCTTGTCATTAAAGCTCTATTCTCACACTTGATTTCTGGATTTCTAATTAGTCAACTCAGGGCTTCTGAAATTCATTGTCCGAGTTGCCCAGGTTGTCCCAAAGAGGTTATGGACATTCACAAGTAGATTTTGCCATCATTTTGATCTTTATTGTAATATTGTTCATAGGGACAACTGACATTTGTCATACAAACAAACACGGACAAATACTGTAAAAGTCTATTTATTCGCTAGGACTTAATTTTCGCTAATTTTCGCGAGTAGGCTATCTCGCGAATTCATCAATTTCGTGAATATATCAGTCTCAGAATGCCGGAGATTGCCGATGGTTCTTCGGAAATTGGAACATACCGAAATTTTATATGTTCATAAACCCTTTCCCGAACGACAAAATTTTAGGGTGATCCACTTCAAAAACTGCCAAAAATGACAAAATGGAAGTTATTAAAGATAGGATTTGTGTAAAATATAGCACAGAAAATATTGAGACAAAAGGAGAAACTGCTGGTTATCAGCAGTTTCTTCTTTTGTTTCAATGTTTTCCCAAGCCTTTTCTATTAAGGACGTCAAAACCAGGTCTTGTTTGGGAAAGGGGTAAAACACTTCAAATCGGAAATTTTGATCTTTACCCACCTTTCAATGTATGAACAATGCAATTAACATCATAATGTTATGTTATTATGATGATATACATTGTACATGATTACAAATACAAAGTATAAATGTTACATGTGTTTTCCTAGAATATGGTCGTAAAAGGATGACCTCTTTATTGTTTACAATTCAGAAGTACAGTACATTTAATGGAACAAGAGGCCCAGGAAAGGCACATTCCTGCAAAGTTTGGTTCAATTGGGCACACTGGTTGATTTTTTAAGAATTTTCTTATGATTTCTGTAAGTCTGATAAGCCCCTTCCTCCCTGCCATGGCCACATTTTTTGACAAATATAAAATATTGTGAATAAATTTTGAAAAGAGAGACCCAAAGAACATTCCTGCAAAGTCTGGTTCATATTGGCCCTATGGTTGATTTTTAAAGAATTTTTTTATGATTTCTTGAAGTCTGAAAAGCCCCTTTCTCCCTGCCATGGCCACATTTTTTGACAAATGTAAAAATTTGAGAACAAATTTTGAAAAGAATGACTCAAGGCACATTCCTGCCAGGTTTGGCTCAAATTGGCCCAATCGTTGATTTTTAAAGAATTTTCTTATGATTTCTTTAAGTCTGAAAAGCCCCTTTCTCCCTGCCACAGCCACATTTTTTGACAAATGTAAAAATTTGTGAACAAATTTTGAAAAGAATGATTCAAGGCACATTCCTGCCAGGTTTGGTTCAAATTTGCCCAATGGTTGATTTTTAAAGAATTTTCTTATGATTTCTTTAAGTCTGATAAGCCCCTTTCTCCCTGCCACGGCCACATTTTTTGACAAATGTAAAAATTTGTGAACAAATTTTGAAAAGAATGACTCAAGGCACATTCCTGCCAGGTTTGATTCAAATTGGCCCAACGGTTGATTTTTAAAGAATTTTCTTATGATTTCTCTAAGTCTGATAAGCCCCGCCCTGCCACGCCCACATTTTTTGACGAATCAAAAATTCGCGAACAAGTTTTGAAAAGAGTCACCCAAGGAACATTCCTGCCAAGTTTGGTCAAAATTGGCCCAGTGATATAAGAGGAGAAGATGTTTAAAGAAAAAGTTAACGGACGCACGGACGGACGGACGCACGGACGCACGACGGACACAAAGCCATGACAATAGCCCGCTGGCCTTCGGCCAGTGGAGCTAAAAATGAAGTAGTTACGTTCTTATATTATTCACTTTTTGTCATACATGTAGGGACAATACATGTATTGACCTTTGAACAGTTACATATGAAAAGGTGTGAAAACAATTAGAAAGAGAAGACAGGTGTGATAAACATTTTGTCTAACCATCGCTTGTGTATTTATCGGGGTTAAACGGACATGTACGGAATATAACGAAGGGAATATTTCCGGAAAACAACGGAAATACCCGAGCTTTACATCAAACACGCGCGAATTTATAAACTCGCGAATAAATCCCAGACAACGAAATCGCGAAATGTTGAGCTCGCGAAAATAAAGACTTTTACAGTAACCAATTTAAAGATTTCAGAACCCCTGCAACTGGAAATGTCAAGATTTTGATTAACACCCTGAATAACTTCAATATATTGCATATATTTTGTCACATATCTCTCTTAACCCTTCACGAGACAAGACCTGGTTTTGATGTCCCTCCCAAAAATGTCCTGCCTTTCTTCTTTTGCCTCAGGATTTTCAGATAAATAATGTACACAAAACTTCACAAAGTCCCTTTTAATTTACTTCAATGTTGTTGTCTGCAAGACTGCAACGGCTTTTTATGTTGAACAATGGACCATTTTGTTGTTTTGGAAAGGTCTTTGCATTGTCCATTTTGTCATTTAACCCCTTCCCAAACAAGACCTGGTTTTGACGTCCCTAATTGATATGGAGTTGGAAAACACTGAGACAAAAGAAAACAAGAGCTTCGCAGAGCGGCGCATATTCGCCCGAGAGGGGCTTGTCAGTAAAATGGGCATTTTTTTTAAATTCAAGGGCAGATAATTCAAGAACGAAAAGAGTTATCTGAATTCCGTAAATGATGTGCACAACTAGACACCATGGAGATTCATTGCCACAGGTTTTATCAAATTCTGATCAAAACTGTAGGAGGAATTGCGCACACAAGAAATTGCTAACGGACAGACGGACGACCAGGGCCATAACATAATATGACCCTTCGGGCGTATAAAAAATGCTGATAATCAGCATTTTCTCCTTTTGCCTCAATGTTTTCTGTGCTACAATTTGCGCAAATCCAATCTTTTTCAACATCTATTTTGTCATCTGCAGCAGCTTTCAAATTAGACCACCCTAAAATTTTGTCGTTAGGAAAGCGATAACAAGACTTACTCGGTCGTTTCTCACAAGCCTCAGCCTCCGTTGCAGTACTGTTTTCTGGATTCGTTTACTATAGCTGGCGTTGCCGGCCCGTCTGTGACAGCTGATTGTTCCCTCGATTAAACAACACACTTGGTTTGGTTCTATAGATCGTGAAACTTCACCAGTGATATACCCATTCATAGCAAACTTAACAGCTTACCTACAATAAGTAAAGAGACATTTAACCCATTTCCACACACGATGAAGCTTTTTGACACCCAACAAGTTAAAGGCTTTGAAAAACATGGAGGCAGTGTTCTCCCCAGCCCAATAAGCTGTATCAGCCCCACTACAGCTTCATGTAAATCAGTGTAATGCCCCTACAGCTTCAAAACTACCCCACAGCTGAATTTCTTCAAAATGGTCACCAAATAGAGGAATTTCAGTTATTTCATGTCATAAACTGATGAATTAAGCCATTTTGTACAATCAATATACATAAAACATTATGGGAAAAGGTGAAATTGCTCAAAATGAGCAATTTCTTCTTTTCCCATATGTTTTTATTCACAGTTATTTGCGTAAACACTGTATTGTAAGATTCGAAAGATACTGTCATGGTTTGGTTCTATAGATCATGAAACTTCACCGGTGATATACCCATTCATAGCAAACTCGACAGCTTACCTACAAGGAAAGAGACATTTAACCCATTACTACATGTAGCCGGGTATAGTATAATGGGCACTTATACTATCTCGCTGTTTAAGCTAGCTTTTATAGCGACGTGGTAGAGTGTTCACTTAGGGTTCGAGAGGTCCCAGTATCGAATCCCCACAGGAGTCGATACGATATTTATTTGCGGGTTAGATTTGACGCCCACCGTAAAAAACCTGCATCATGCATGAGATTTTGGTTTGTGAGAGTAGCGAGTCGATGTTGAAAAAAAAGATTCGTGGAAGAATCTTAATTGTCGAAGGGGTGTATGTAACCTTGTGAAGTATAAGGGGCACTTATACTATCTCGCCGTTTAAGCTAGCTTTTATATCAACATGGTAGAGTATTCGCTTAGGGTTCGAGAGGTCCCAGGATCGAATCCCTACAGGAGTCGCTACGATATTCATTTGCGGGTTAGACACACACGATGAAGCTTTTTGACACCCAACAAGTTGAAGGCTTTGAAAAACATGGAGGGAAATAAAGAAATTGCTTTTGACAAGTAAAGTGAAATAATCGGGCTATAGAAGGGTCAGTGTTGAATCTAGAGTGCGCCATTGCGCCATGGGCCGGCAAAATTCGCAAATGACGCAATGGAAACACAAGCTCGGGCCCGACGGGCGCACTCGCTTCTCGATCGTAAAAAGTCCATTCCGGTATTATAAAGCCCGTATGGTCATCCTAACTTCAAATCTAAAATTCACTTTCTTCTTGAAATAATTCATTTGATATTTTCAACTTAACTTTTCCGCTTATTTAGAGGTTCCCTGTTTGGTTTGTTTACATTTTTCCAATATCCGCTAACGCGCATGGGTAAGGAAGAGATCGATGAGAAATTTGCATAAATGGGCGGAACTTAGTATCACCTGACGGCTTGAGTGGTTACCGGGCGATTTAATCAGAGAGGAAAACTCCGAAACCTACGATCGAATACGCTTCAAATTAAGTTATTTTCTGAAAGTTAAACCAATTACCTACAAAAACAGAATACACTCCTTCGTGTGAAATGCCTTCATTGATAATTTTTCTAACCCGATTTGACTTGCTTCAAAAAAGACGCTTCCACGCACCTGCCCGAGTAATTGATCATATTAACTTCATTGAGAGCACCCCTCTAGGAGTAAGGTAATTTACTCATGATCTTTGAAACGCTTTTATGAGTTCATGTTTACTTAGAATCAAGCGTTTACTGGACTCGATCGTTGTTAATTTTGGTTCTACTTTCGTTTTTAAGAAAACTATCGTAAACAGTTGATATTCGAAAGAACTATCGTGATATTTATCGACTTTTAAAAGTTCTATCGACATTTCGCTATCGTAAGGTAAAATATTGCGAAACTGCCATAAGCTGACATATCGTTACACATTTTTAAATTTGAATATTACAAAGTCAACACAGTGTTTTTTTGGCTTACTTATGCAAGAAAACAACGTACATTCATGTGTATAAACCAATTAAAAGTAAGTATCGTAATTTTACTTCTTTTTCTAAGTTTGCCTTTTTGTCCCCCATTTTCCCCAAATGTCCCCCTGTTTTGATGGCTGTGGGCCCGACGGGCCCCCTCTCGGGCCAAGCTAGATTCAACACTGAAGGGTTTGTTTAAACCCCTCTGGATCCGCCACTGGAGTGGTCTGAAGCAAAGATGAAATTGGTTGATTTCCACATGAAGCCATTAACTCTTAACCCTTTACCAAACGGCAAAATTTTAGGGTTATCCAATTCAAAAACGGCTACAAATGACAAAATGGATGTTATTAAAGATAGAATTTGTGTAAAATATGACATAGAAAATATTGAGACAACAGGAGAAACTGCTGGTTATCAGCAGTTTCTTCTTTTGTCTCAATGTTTTCCAAAACCTTCCTGATCAGGGGCGTCAAAACCTGGTCTTGTTTGGGAAAGGGTTAAATAGTACTAATAACTATAACTTCTGGTTGATTGAATGATGCTTTCGAATGCCTCTTTCAACAACACCTCAGTCACAGTAATGCAGCTGGGGCACCTAACCGTGGGTTCCTGTCATTTCCTCAACTCAGGGTTGCCACTAGTCAGTGGAAATAAAATTCCCTGACAATTCCCTGACATTTCCCTGACACAATTGGAAAATTCCCTGACATGTTTCGCCACGGTAATTTCGCGGTAACTCGCGACATTTTGAGAATTTTTTGAAAGGCAACGTTGAAATCATTAAACATGTGGCAATGCATCCAATTTTTTTTCAAAATTCCCTGACAATTCCCTGTATTTTCAAATTTCCCTGACAGTTCACAAAATTCCCTGACAATTCCCTGACCTTGAAAAAATTTAAATTTCCCTGACGCGTGGCAACCCTGCAACTGGTCAGAGCAGCAGAGCTACCAACATCCCAGTCAAGGCATGAGAATTTTTGTCAGACATTCAGTCTGACAGTACTAGATAATCATTTGGGCCGAATATGTGTGTGCTTATAGCTGCGTCATTATAGCTGTGTCATCGCAGCAACAAACTTGATGATGGGTAACCCAGATCAAAATTCATAGAGGTTTCGGTTACATTATTGCAACTATTAACGCTCGCGCATGAGCTAAACAGCTCTTGGTGGTCAAATGGTAGGGTAAAAAACATAGTGTGAATTCAGAAACTGAAAGGGACATTAGGGTGGGTAGGTCTAAAAAGCAGACCAAACCTAGAGGACCAGAGGACTGAGGACCAGTCCTCTGAGGACCAGAAGGGTCTAAAAAGCAGACCAAGTCTAGAGGACCAACTACCTATGGGGGGATTATTACATAATATTATGTCACATGTGATAGACAGAAATACACTTTGGCCATCTGTTGGGTCTTGTGTATTGGTGATTTATGATCTTGAAAAAGATAATTCACCAATATTTGATGACTGATTTTCTCATATTTTGATTTTGATATCCTTATCTCTTTTTTTATTTTATTTATTTTTCTAAAAAGAATATTTTGTTTTATTCATTTATTTTTTGTTGTTGATTTTTTTTCTTTTTAGAATTAAGTCTTAGTAAATTTTGAATTTGTTTTTTATTTTATTTATTTTTCTAAAAAGAAATATTTTGTTTTATTCATTTATTTTTTGTTGTTGATTTTTTTTTTCTTTTTTGAATTAAAAGTTTTAGTAAATTATGAATTTGTTATATTTTTAATGTGTTTGTGTTTGCTTAATTTAAAATTATACTTTATAATTTAATTTCATACTTATGTTGTTGTTGTGTATATTATTGATTTTTTTTTTCGTTTTTGTTTTTACATTTTTTAAGGTAATTTTTTTTAAAATAAAACATATTCAATTTATTTTGTGAATTTGTGATTTTTATACTAATGATGATGAAATTACTTTTTTTTAAAATTTGCATTAGACAATTTATTTTTATCGGCATGTATTTTGTTCATTTTGATATTGTTTTATTTTATGTGTGCTTCGTTCTTTACTACTGTTGTTGTTGCTGTTGTTATAAATCAAATTGTTAATGAAATATTAGTAAGTTGGTATTTTAGTGGGTCGATTTTTAACCCTTCCCCAAACAAGACTAGGTTTGGATGTCTTTTCCCTTTCCCAAACAATACCTGATTTTGACGTCCCTGACTGAATAGGCAAGGAAAATATTCAGACAAAAGAATAAAATACTGAAAACCAGCATTATCTCCTTTTTCCTCAATATTTTCTGTGCTAACTTGTTTACAAATCCTATCTCTAACAACATACATAATGTCCCCTGTAGTAGCTTTCAAAATAAGTTACCTTTAGGTTTACGAACTGAGAATGAAAATATCACTTTCTAGCCATACGAAATGCATCAAATTACACACACTTGTAAATACACTTCACATAAGTTGATTAACCGTGCCGGATTTCAAGATTATGCTTCAAGAAGAAAATAATTTACAAATGATATTTTACTCTATATTCATATGCAAGGGAGGTAATTTTGGACATTTTTGTCAAATATTTCCATAAGTATGCATAAATTCAAAATTCTAAACCATACAAAATGCTTATGTTTGTATTTGGAATGGAAATGTAACACAGTTTAGGAATTACTGGCACTTTTCAAATTTCGCCTCATTTCATTCTAAGTTCGTAAACCTTAATGTTGGCTGTTTGCGAAAAGGTAAGCAGATAAAATATGTGAAAAAAATTGAGGCAAAAAAAGGAAATGCTGATTAATTTTTTGGACCGACAGAACAAGAATAAGATAATGAGGACGAGCAGAGAGGACCACTTTAGAAAATGAGGACCGGCAGAGAGGACCAATTTAGAAAATGAGGACCAAAAGAGAGGACTAGTTTAGAAATTGAGGACCGGCACAGAGTACCAGTTTAGAAAATGAGGACCAGCAGAGAGGACTAGTTTAGAAAATGAGGACCGGCAGAGAGGACCATTTCAGAAAATGAGGACTGGCAGAGAGGACCAATTTTGAAAATGAGGACCGGCAGAGAGGACCAATTTTGAAAATGAGGACCAGCAGAGAGGACCACTTTAGAAAATGAGGACCGGCAGAGAGGACCACTTTAGAAAATGAGGACTGGCAGAGAGGACCACTTTCGAAAATGAGGACCAGCAAAGAGGACCAGTTTAGAAAATGAGGACCAGCAGAGAGGACCACTTTAGAAAATGAGGACCAGCAGAGAGGACCAGTTTAGAAAATGAGGACCAGCAGAGAGGACCAGTTTAGAAAATGAGGACAGGCAGAGAGGACCAGTTTAGAATATGAGGACCAGCAGAGAGGACCAGTTTAGAAAATGAGGACCAGCAGAAAGGACCACTTTAGAAAATGAAGACCAGCAGAGAGGACCACTTTAGAAAATGAGGACTGGCAGAGAGGACCACTTTAGAAAATGAGGACCAGCAGAGAGGACCACTTTAGAAAATGAGGACCGGCAGAGAGGACCAATTTAGAAATTGAGGACCAACAGAGAGGACCAGTTTAGAAAATGAGGACTGGGAGAGAGGACCAGTTTAGAAAATGAGGACCAGCAGAGAGGACCAGTTTAGAAAATGAGGACTAGCAGAGAGGACCATTTTAGAAAATCTGGACCAGCAGAGAGGACCAGTTTAGTAAATGAGGACTAGCAGAGAGGACCACTCTCGAAAATGAAGACCAGCAGAGAGGACCAGTTTAGAAAATGAGGACTGGCTGAGAGGACCACTTAAGAAAATGAGGACTGACAGAGAGGACCACTTTAGAAAATGAGGACCGGCAGAGAGGACCAGTTTAGAAAAGGAGGACCGGCAGAGAGGACCACTTTAGAAAATGAGGATCGGCAGAGAGGACCACATTAGAAAATTAGGACCGGCAGAGAGGACCAGTTTAGAATATGAGGACCAGCAGAGAGGACCAGTTTAGAAAATGAGGACCAGCAGAAAGGACCACTTTAGAAAATGAAGACCAGCAGAGAGGACCACTTTAGAAAATGAGGACCGGTGTAACAGTTTATCTTGGCCCCCCTGGGCAGCTTGGCCCCCGGGGGCTAAGCTACCCGTGGGTAGCTTGGCCCCCACCTGAAATTTTTTTCCAGAGTCCCCCAAAATACAAAACAATGTCTGTAAATGTTACGCCTACTGTTAAATGAAAAGAAAAAACAAAGTTTAATGTGTTTTGGTCAAATTAATTTTTCGCCTTTTTTGGTGTAGAATAGGGGCAGGGGCCAAGCTACCCAGGCCTGGGTAGCTTGGCCCCCACCTAAAATCTTTTTCCAGAGTCCACCAAATTACAAAACAATGTCCGTAAATGTTAAGCCTACTGTTAAATGAAAAGAAAAAACAAAGTTTAATGTGTTTTGGTCAAATTAATTTTTCGCCTTTTTTGGCGTAGAATAGGGGCGGGGGCCAAGCTACCCAGGCCTGGGTAGCTTAATTTAATTGGCCCCCACCTAAAATCTTTTTCCAGAGTCCACCAAATTACAAAACAATGTCTGTAAATGTTACGCCTACTGTTAAATGAAAAGAAAAAACAAAGTTTAATGTGTTTTGGTCAAATTAATTTTTCGCCTTTTTTGGCGTAGAATAGGGGCGGGGGCCAAGCTACCCAGGCCTGGGTAGCTTGGCCCCCACCTAAAATCTTTTTCCAGAGTTCCCTAAAACACCAAAACACATCAAACTTTGGTTTTTCTTTTCATTTAACAGTAGGCGTAACATTTACAGACATTGTTTTGTATTTTGGTGGTCTCTGGAAAAAGATTTCAGGTGGGGGCCAAGCTACCCAGGCCTGGGTAGCTTGGCCCCCACCCCTATTCTACGCCAAAAAAGGCGAAAAATTAATTTGACCAAAACACATTAAACTTGGGTTTTTCTTTTCATTTAACAGTAGGCGTAACATTTACAGACATTGTTTTGTAATTTGGTGGACTCTGGAAAAAGATTTCAGGTGGGGGCCAAGCTACCTAGGCCTGGGTAGCTTGGCCCCCGCCCCTATTCTACGCCAAAAAAGGCGAAAAATTAATTTGACCAAAACACATTAAACTTTGGTTTTTCTTTTCATTTAACAGTAGGCGTAACATTTACAGACATTGTTTTGTAATTTGGGGGACTCTAGAAAAAGATTTCAGGTGGGGGCCAAGCTACCCAGGCCTGGGTAGCTTGGCCCCCGCCCCTATTCTACACCAAAAAAGGCGAAAAATTAATTTGACCAAAACACATTAAACTTTGTTTTTTCTTTTCATTTAACAGTAGGCGTAACATTTACAGACATTGTTTTGTAATTTGGTGGACTCTGGAAAAAGATTTTAGGTGGGGGCCAAGCTACCCAGGCGTGGGTAGCTTGGCCCCCGCCCCTATTCTAAGCCAAAAAAGGCGAAAAATTAATTTGACCAAAACACATTAAACTTTGGTTTTTCTTTTCATTTAACAGTAGGCGTAATATTTACAGACATTCTTTTGTATTTTAGGGGACTCTGGAAAAAGATTTTAGGTGGGGGCCAAGCTACCCAGGGTGGGGGCTAAGATACCCCGGGGTAGCTTAGCCCCCGGGGGCGAAGCTGCCCAGGGGCCAAGATAAACTGATACACCGGCAGAGAGGACCACTTTAGAAAATGAGGACCGGCAGAGAGGACCACTTTAGAAAATGAGGACCGGCAGAGAGGACCAATTTAGAAATTGAGGACCGGCAGAGAGGACCAGTTAAGAATATGAGGACCGGCAGAGAGGACCACTTTAGAAAATGAGGACGGGCAGAGAGGACCATTTTAGAAAATGAGGACCGGCAGAGAGGACCAGTTTAGAATATGAGAACTGGCAGAGAGGACCAGTTTAGAAAATGAGGACCAGCAGAGAGGACCACTTTAGAAGATGAGGACCGGCAGAGAGGACCAGTTAAGAATATGAGGACCGGCAGAGAGGACCACTTTAGAAAATGAGGACGGGCAGAGAGGACCATTTTAGAAAATGAGGACCGTCAGAGAGGACCAGTTTAGAATATGAGAACTGGCAGAGAGGACCAGTTTAGAAAATGAGGACCAGCAGAGAGGACCACTTTAGAAGATGAGGACCAGCAGAGAGGACCACATTTGTAAATGAGGACCGGCAGAGAGGACCAGTTTAAAAAATGAGGACCAGCAGAGAGGACCACCTTAGTAAATGAGGACTGGCAGAGAGGACCAATTTAGAAAATGAGGACCGGCAGAGAGGACCACTTTAGTAAATGAGGACTGGCAGAGAGGACCAATTTAGAAAATGAGGACCAGCAGAGAGGACCACTTTAGAAAATGAGGACCGGCAGAGAGGACCACTTTAGTAAATGAGGACCGGCAGAGAGGACCACTTCAGAAAATGAGGACCAGCAGAGAGGACCACTTTAGAAAATGATGACCGGCAGAGAGGACCAGTTTAGAAAATGAGGACCGGCACAGAGGACTAATTTAGAAAATGATGACCGGCAAGGAGGACCTGTTAAGATAATTAAGACCGGCAAGGAGGACCAGTTCAGAAAAGTAGGACCAGTGGCAAATCCAGAGGGGGTTTGGGGAGTTCAAACAAACCCCCTCTGTAGCCAGATTTTCATTTTCATGCAAGAAATTCAGTCAAAATTGTGTATTACTAAGGAAACGACTCCCCCCCCCCCCCCCCCCCCCCCCACACACACACACACCATTTGTATATTGGAACCCCACGCACAGAAATTCTGGATCTGCGGCTGAGGACCATTAGAGGAGATGAAGACAGATACATAAAGTGACATCCAGTTTAGAGGACCGATACAGAAAATGAGGACCACAGGAGAAAATGAGCAGACCAGAGGCTATGCACAGACAAATGATGAATTGATGCATTCTACTTACAGAATTTTACTTAGATTCCTTATTCACAATGTCACAATTTTTCACAGAAAATTCCTCAATAGTGAAACCACTAGATCTTGTTAATATTTCCATGAAAAAAGGATCAGTTGATGAAAATGTTTGCCTTTTTTCCTTCAATATTTTCTCAGCTCATGTGTACAAAATTCCAACTTTAGTGAAATTCATTTTTCACTGCTGCAAAACTGGTGTACAATTTTTGGTGGGTATACTTCAATCATTGGAATAAACTAATAGGTGAGAAATATTTTATAAGTCAAACAATCAATGTTTTTGGGTGAAAAAGTAACACTAGCTCCAATTTCTTGATAAAATAGTTTTCACTGGGTCCCATTTTCACCACCTTATCAGAACTAAACAATTTTATACATTAAGAACATTGAAGACAAGGTGACAAGAATAAGGCATTATATGTCATGAAGGTGTGATTTGTACAATTTGCACTTACTAAGACATATCATGTCTGTACTTATGACATATACCCGGTATGTCTAAAAGTTATAGTAACAGAACTCTTTCCCAAACGACAAGTTTTAAGGGTGTCACAATTTGAAAGATGCTGCAGACGACAAAATTTGTATAAATTATCATGGAATTTGTCTATATCATTACCAAAAAAAACCTGAGGCAAAAGGAGAAAATGCTGATATGTTGCACACGACAATTTCAAGCCAATAAAATTTCAGATATTTGGTCTTTGTTGTATGTTAAACATAGTGGTAAATGAAGAATTTGCTGGTTAAGCAATTTTGTTTGTTATAAAGTGCACAAATGAACCATTTCCAAGCAAAATTTGTCTTGACATCCATAGTAGTAATTGGTCGTGAAATCATTGAGACAAAAGAAGAAAAAGTGTATGACCGACATTTCGCTCTTTGACAAATTATGTTTTCTGTGCTATATCATTCATTATACACAAGAATTCCTATCCTGCTTTTCCATTTAAAACACCATTCTTAGGCAACATTGGTCTTGATGTCCATAGTATTACTAGTTGATTGAGAAAACATTGAGACTGAAGAAGAAATATTAATACAGACATTTTCTCTCTTTGTCTTGATACTTTCTACTATACATTTTGCACAGGTTTTAACTTAATTTGCAATTAACAAAGCAATATGATCTTGACTACTAGAGTAGCATTTGAATGATTGAGAAAACATTGAGGCAAAAGAAGAAACTGTGTGTAACCAACATTTCTCCCTTTGACACAATGTTATCTGTGCTTTTATCATTTTATTATATCATTCATTATTACTAGACTAAGTATACCATCTACCACCTAACCGAGGGGACTTTGTCCGCCCTTGCAATATCATCAAGGATATTTTGTCCACTATAGCAATTCCGCAGAGGGCATTTTGTCTGCCTAGGCCAAAAATGACAGAGAGGATTTTATCCTAAGGGGATTTTGTCCTACATTCAAGTATAATAGCTGTGCTTATACTGATCAGTGTCAGATCCAGAGGGGGTTCGGGGAGTTTAACCCCCTTCCCCCCCCCCCCCCCCCACCCCCATCCCCCTTCCTCTGTAGCCTGATTATTTGATTTACATGCAGAAATTCAGTCAAAATTGTGTAATTCTAGTAAAAACAAACGGCCCTATTTGTGGGTTGATCCCTGGAGTTGGTCTAATCCTTTTTGGTCTAAAATGCAATTTTCCCAATTCGTCTAAAACTCTATTTGTATGTACAAACCCAAAACATAGAAATCCCGGATCCGCCACTGGTACTGGTATGAGAAACCACAAGAATCTATAATAAGGTGCTCCAATCACGGCCATATGACCAAAGCAGTTGAAAGAGGCGTTAAACCCAAATCAATCAATCTAAAGTAGAAAATATGAATACTTTATCTTGAAAAGCCTCGACTTAAAACAATTTAGTTTCAACATTTTCTTCTTTTCTTCCTTCTTTTTTACAACTTTCTCTTCAAAAATGTGTAATTGTACTGATCCAACTTGGATGTTGCTGCAGATGACAAAATGGTCATAATTAACAAGCTGGTTAATGCTGTTTTCACATTTTTTTCCAGCAGGCATGTTTAAACCAGGCCTTGTTCAGAAAAATTGTTCACCCTTCCCCAAAGGACAAATGGACAGTTGAAAGCTGTTGCAGATGACAAAACAGATGTTTATAAAGATCAACAGCATTTTCTTCTTTTGCATCAATGCTTTCCCAACAGCCAATATGTACAAACTGTGTGCCTTCTTACAACAACAAATTTGATGCTTCTGATACCAATTTTATGGTAAAGAAAATGTGTCTTGTCTCTGCATCAAAGTTAATTAACAGTATTCAGGGTGTGTAAAGGGATATAGAGGATTAATGTCTTTAAAATCAGTCAATTGGATATTTGGGCTAGATGCTGACATGTGAAAGGTGACTGCAACACTGATCTATGTACAGTAGCCTAAGGTGTAACTTGCAACTTTAATATCAAGATCACCAAGATATTCTGATACCCTCGACCCCATTTTTCTCCATTTTTCCAGCAATTTGGAAAGAAAAAGATTGAATTTTGAAACAAATCACATCTGTTAATTAAACTTAAATATCTGATCATTTTTTACTCAAACCTGTTCAAGAAATGTAGATCTAGATTCTTTTAGTGCATATTGTTAGTGAGGGGACCAAAAACTTAATTGTAACTCAATTGTTTTTACAAGCTATTGGTCTCTCTTAACCCATCTCTTAACCCATTACCAAACGACAGAATTTTAAGGCAGTCCAAATTGAAAGAAAGGGAAAGGAATTTTTAGGTCTTTTTGGATGGAAAACATTGTTGGATATGAAGAAATGGCTTGTGACAAGCAATTTCTTCATTTTCCACATTGTTTTCCAAAGCCATTTTTTGTGGGGAGTCAAAAAGAGTAACTGTGTGGTAATGGGTTAAACAATGTTAAAAAATTAAGCTTAACGAACAGCAAACCCAATTTATCTCAAGACCCATTCAATAATTGAGGCCTGATGAAAACCAGAGAAAAATGCTGAATGCCAGCATTTTCTCCTTATCCCTCAATACTTTTCCTGTGATAATGAAATTGCTGTTTGGTAACCAACTACGAGTAACATATATATGTTGTTAGCAGGTAGCAATCCACTACAAAAGCAAAAATTCTATTAATTCAAAAAATGAAATTCTAATAAAGAGCTGAATAAAAATAAAATAAAAAAAATCCTCAACAAATAACATTTTTTTAATAAATATAGGGAGGACTATTGTCCAGGTTGCTTCTTTTTGGGGAGGGATATTATCCGGAGGGCAATTGACCAGGGGGCAATCGTCCGGGAGGGCAATCATCCGGGAGGGCAATTGTCCGTTCCCCTTTATTTTGCATTTTTAATAATTAATTCTGTCGTCTAGAAACATTTGAATTTGGACTAGCTGGTACAAAACTCTGAATTTGGGAAAGGATTAAAGAAAAAAATGCTACTAGTAATTACATACATAGATTTTTATATTTGTTATTTTTCTTTGCATAAATTAATCCCTTTCCCAAGGAAGACGAGTTCATGCTAAACTTCAATTGAATACCAATCAACATTGATTGGTATTCAATTGAAGTTCACATGGATTTTGTGTGATTTGAGCACGGTGCTCAGATTTGAGTCTGAGAACGTACTTAAGTTTTTTCGAGAAACCGGGGCCTGGTTTTGATGTCCCTGTTAGAAAAGGCTTAGGAAAACATTGAGACAAAAGAAGAAAATGTTAATAATCAGTATTTCCTCCTTTTGCCTCAATATTTTCTGTGCTACAGTATAGCTATATCCTATCATTATCAACATTCATTTTGTCATGTGGCATAGCTTTGAAATCGGACCACCTTAAGATTGTGTTGTTTGGGAAAGGGTGAGGCATTTTGAATTTATCTTTGGAAATGGATTAAACCTTAAATTTGATCATATGTGAACTCTTTCCCAAACAAGGCATGGTTTCACCAGTCGCCCTCCTGGACAATAGACTATGCAAAAAAGGCCATGGGGAATTTTGTTTTGCCCCATTTTCACACAATGATGCTTGATGACCCATAAAATAGAGACTTTGGAAAGCATTGTGGAAAATGAAGGAATTGCTTGTCACATTAGCAAGTTATTCAATTCTCACTTTTTTCTACCGGGAAAGACAGAAAAATGAAATTATTGTTTACAACATCTTTTAAATTTGGATCTATATAATATTTTTGCCGTCTGGTAAGTGGAAATGGGTTAGGGATAACCGGAAAGAAATGAGCCGGTTAAAGAATTATCCAATTGTTCCAATTTGAAATATTTTGCAAACAGATACTGACATTAATAAAGATTACATTTTTGTACAACATATCTCAGAAAGTATTGAGAAAATTGATGGATTAATTGGTGTTTATGTCTCTTTCAGCTCTCATATCACATTTGCTGGAGCACCTAACCATGAATTCCTGTCATTTCACATACCAGTATCACCACATCACCCTTACAAAGCTTCAAGCTGCTCACCCACATAGTTAAAATGTTATCAAATGATTGGTTGGAGAGAATTTTCTGATTATTAGCAAAATCTCCATTTTTCTCAATATTTTCAATGCACAAGAATATGCTCATCTACCTTTGATATTGATGATTTTATTTTCACCATCCACCTATTAGATTGGATCATTATAAAATATTGTCGTTTGGGAAAGGGTTAAGTACATTATTGAGTCTTAGACTGATTAGGTGTTAGATACTGGTATATTTTTAAAAAATCACACCTTTATGACACATAACACCTTTTTTCACTTTTCCTGTCAGCATCAAATGCCATTTCTTGACAGACAAATTGAATTATTTCTGCATAGTTTGTCAAAACAAGGAGGTTGTCATTATTGGTTGTTATATTTGACATTTTCCATACAAGAACTTTATTTTGTGTCATGTTTATTCTTACTATCATTGATGCTAATTATTGCTGTGAAAATCTTACTTGATAGCCTGTATAGAGGAAAATAATTGACCCGGCAGAGTGACCTTAACTGTACACAAAAGTGGAAAAGTTTATTGTCCAGTTTCGATGGGAATGGTCCGTCGTATATTTACGTAAAATCATCCACTGTATCCGTTATACAACATTGTGCCGCCATGTGAAAATAAGATTTTATCTAATCTAGTCAAATAAAAATGTTAAGCTACCGTGGTCAATTTGGATCGAAATTTTCAGTAAAGCTAATCATTGAAATAGGCGTAATCTCCAAAAAATGAAAGTGTTTAAATACAGTTCACATCCTAGTCATACCCTACAGTTTGCACATGCTGACCAGGATCGGCATTTTTGCATATTCAGTTTACCAATTACCATTTTAACACGACGCGACAAATGTATGCACGTGCAAATACTGTTAAGTCGTTGAATAATATGATTATTATCTGTAAATAGCGAAATATGCGAAGTGTTCGGCAAATCACGAGTAGTTCCGGCATACCTATCACCCCTGGACGACAAGTCTGTTGACCTTTCCGCTTGGTCTGCTCTGCCGGGTCAAATCTCGCCGTCTATACAGCGGACAAATTAGATGGTTTTGTGTACATTTCATCTCAGATAATATTGTTTAATGAGAAAACGCTCAATTCTGTTCACTAGCATATCTTTTCTCCTTATGTTTTCATAGTATTTTTGAATTATTTACTTCCTATGAGCAGGTATTGTTATGGAAAGGTTTGAAACTTTGTCCTAACAGAATACCCCTAAGAAAAGTACAAGAACTGTTCTAGAAAATTAAATGGCACATCTAGTACTTAGGTTCTGGTTGTGAGTTCGAACACCGGCTGCGCAAGTATCCTTTCTGACATTTGACACAAGTATTTTTTCTGTCAACAATGGATTTGCAACGTGACTCAGAGCAGCTCTAGGCTCAGATTGAATATTGTGGTATGATGTGACTGTTTTCATTGTTGTTGGTTATCAAGACTATGTATGTTTATACCTTTATTAACCTTTATTCGACTGTTCCAATTCAAAGATGTACAGACGACAATTTCAAGTGAATACAATTTTATATTTTTTGGTCTTCTTGGGTAGTAAACATTGAGGAAAATGAAGAAATTACTTGTCACAAGCAATTTTTTTCATTTTCCACAATGTTTTCCAAAGCCTTTATCTTGAAGGGTGTCAAAAAGTGTCAATGTTTGGGAACGGGTTAATTGAGATATAGTAATGAAAGGAAAAAGTGATTAAAACAAACAATTTTCTCTTTTTCCTACGACATTTCAATGGCTATACTTGTTGAAAATTGGTTTAAAAATTTTGATATCCATTGATGATAACAGGACCATATTTTCTGTTTGACTGAAGCAGAAATTTGAGGAACTTTAGGAGTTTGTTCGACTGTATAATATTTCATGGAAATAAATTAGATATAGCGGCTTCAATATTCTCGGATTTTGTGTAAAAAAATTGTGATAATGTGCATGAAATGAGGAATTTGAATAAAACTGTAAGTAGGAACCATTCATTTGTCATTTATAAGTAGGTGCTATGACTCTGGTCTGCACATTTTCTCCTTTGACCCTTATTTTCTGCACTGGTGCTCATTTCTGTACTGGTCCTCACTTTCTATAATGGTCCTCTCTGCTGGTCCTCATTTTCTAAAGTGGTCCTCTCTGCTGGTCCTCATTTTCTAAACTGGTCCTCTCTGCCAGTCCTCATTTTCTAAACTGGTCCTCTCTGCCATTCCTCATTTTCTAAAGTGGTCCTCTCTGCTAGTCCTCATTTTCTAAAGTGGTCCTCTCTGCCAGTCCTGACATTTTCTAAACTGGTCCTCTCTGCCAGTCCTCATTTTCTAAAGTGGTCCTCTCTGCCAGTCCTCATTTTCTAAAGTGGTCCTCTCTGCTGGTCCTCATTTTCTAAAGTGGTCCTCTCTGCCGGTCCTCATTTTCTAAAGTGGTCCTCTCTGCTGGTCCTCATTTTCTAAAGTGGTCCTCTCTGTTGGTCTTCATTTTCTAAAGTGGTCCTCTCTGCCAGTCCTCATTTTCTAAATTGGTCCTCTCTGCCAGTCCTCATTTTCTAAAGTGGTCCTCTCTGACGGTCCTCATTCTAAACTGGTCCTCTCTGCCGTTCTTCATTTTCTAAACTGGTTCTCTCTGCCAGTCCTCATTTTCTAAAGTGGTCCTCTCTGTCGGTCCTCATTTTCTAAAGTGGTCCTCTCTGCTGGTCCTCATTATCTTATTCTTGTTCTGTCGGTCCAAAAAATTCATCAGCATTTCCTTTTTTTGCCTCAATTTTTTTCACATATTTTATCTGCTTACCTTTTCGCAAACAGCTAACATTAAGGTAACTTATTTTGAAAGCTACTACAGGGGACATTATGTATGTTGTTAGAGATAGGATTTGCAAACAAGTTAGCACAGAAAATATTGAGGCAAAAGGAGATAATGCTGGTTTTCAGTATTTTCTTCTTTTGTCTGAATATTTTCCTTGCCTATTCAGTCAGGGACGTCAAAATCAGGTATTGTTTGGGAAAGGGAAAAGACATCCAAACCTAGTCTTGTTTGGGGAAGGGTTAAAAATCGACCCACTAAAATACTAACTTACTAGTATTTCATTAACAATTTGATTTATAACAACAACAACAACAGTAGTAAAGAATAAAGCACACATAAAATAAAACAATATCAAAATGAACAAAATACATGCCGATAAAAATAAATTGTCTAATGCAAATTTAAAAAAAAAGTAATTTCATCATCATTAGTATAAAAATCACAAATTCACAAAATAAATTAAATATGTTTTTATTTAAAAAAAAAATACCTTAAAAAATGTAAAAACAAAAAAAAAATCAATAATATACACAACAACATAAGTATGAAATTAAATTAAAGTATAATTTAAAATTAAGCAAGCACAAACACATAAAAAATATAACAAATTCAAAATTTACTAAAACTTTTAATTCAAAAAAGAAAAAAAATCAACAACAAAAAATAAATGAATAAAACAAAATATTTCTTTTTAGAAAAATAAATAAAATAAAAAAAAACAAATTCAAAATTAACTAAGATTTTTAATTCAAAAAAGAAAAAAATCAACAACAAAAAATAAATGAATAAAACAAAATATTCTTTTTAGAAAAATAAATAAAATAAAAAAAAGAGATAAGGATATCAAAATCAAAATATGAGAAAATCAGTCATCAAATATTGGTGAATTATCTTTTTCAAGATCATAAATCACCAATACACAAGACCCAACAGATGGCCAAAGTGTATTTCTGTCTATCACATGTGACATAATATTATGTAATAATCCCCCCATAGGTAGTTGGTCCTCTAGACTTGGTCTGCTTTTTAGACCCTTCTGGTCCTCAGAGGACTGGTCCTCAGTCCTCTGGTCCTCTAGGTTTGGTCTGCTTTTTAGACCTACCCCATTAGGGTGTATGGGTTTCACTAGCTGCGATATCGTACTCCATGAACTTTGATAATTTTGTCGTGTTCCTGACAGGATGAAAAAGTTCGTTACATTATTGCAACTAGGTTTCACTAGTTGCAATAATGTAACCGAAACCTTTTTGAATTTTGATCTGGGTTTCAAACCAATATACCCATCATCAAGTTTGTGGCTACGATATCGCAGCTAGGGTTTCACATGCATTCCAATCATGACATGTAGGTCTATTTGCCTTGGAATGTGCAGTGACCTGAACTCTTTCCTGAACAAGGAATTTCTGGAATAGTCCAGAGGGGAGACTCAGTGGCGGATCAAGATGTGTTTCAAACGAACCCCACTCTGTAACCAGATTATTTCATTTTCATGCAGAAATTCAGTCACAATTGTGAATACAGTACTAGGAAAACGACCCCCCCCCCCCCCAATTTGTATATTCGAACTCCCCTCACAGAAATCATGGATCCGTCGCTGAGACTGGTGCAGACAACTAAGACCCTGGGCTATGAATTTAGAGACATGATGTGAAAGATATATAATCATGTGGAAAGCAATGTGAGAAAAAGAGAAAATGCTCAGTTGAGTTGATAATCAGAAGTTTAGAACTTCTTTTAACACTGTTTTCTATATCACCCCAAAACAAAAGACATGCTAACCCTGAAGGGTACGAGTGAATTTAGAAACCGCAAACTGAAATAGAAATGTTAAACATAAAACCAGGACATGTTGGTAAAACCACAATGAGACTACAGAAGAGAAAGTTGATTTTGACTCCATGATCCATCTTGTGGCAGGATCAAATCTTATCCCAAACCACTAAATCTTACACAAGCACCTGATAAGAAATGATACAAACTATCCGATGAATTGAAATTCACTGTTCTTACATGTGAGCTTGTTTATTGTCTGTCTACAACAACTGCTTCATCCAGAAGTGCGTAGTTTTGTTCCTCGTTTATGTCGGCGAACACAACAAGAAAAATGGCGAATGCCTTGGAGGTCAAAGGTCAATTCATTCCGACCAAATAAGGTATTTGACTCCGCCCTCATGTTATTCATCCGAGAGATTTGTTATGTATGTTTAGATACTAAAAGTCTGCTAAAAAAACTCTGCAAAGTTTTTAAAATGGTCATAATCTTCAGAGAAAAATTTCAGCGTATAATGTTGAACATGATTCTTGTGGTATACATGATAAAGTTGAATAGAAAATAAATGAAAAATAGAAATTATGCAAATTAGGTTGATTGGCTCCTCCCATTGACCATGTTGAATTGTGTACTCATGCGCACACTCCGTTGTATGCAAATTAGCTTTGGGATTCTTGCGTTTTCATTGGATTAGGCACCGGAGTTTACAACTTAAGGACCAATCAAATCACGTCAATACTGTCGTCTACACTTAGCGTGGGTTATTTCTCTGTTTAGCGGGGCCGACTTCGATTGGAACTATAGCTCGAGCCATTCAGAAGATAGCTCCAACCGAACACCGATAGTGCGAGCTATTGACGTCATTTCCGCAGCTATAGCTCCAATCGAACAGCAATGGCCCGAGCTATAGTCCGACCACCGGAAAAAGTGTGGTCCGACCATTCCCGCCATTTCGTCATTCGGAACACCTCGGATATCAGCGAACCAATCAGTGTCGAGGTAAACAAAGATTTTGATTGGCTGACTTAGAACGGGGAGGAATTCAATTGACGGAACAGCGCTGGTTCCCAATAATGGTTCCCGTCCTCGCGAGCTATAGTGCCAATCGAAGTCAGCCCGGGATAACACAGTCGGCTTGAACAGTAAGTTGCATATTTTTATGTCTCTTTTATTGCAAGAATCTGATTTAAATTACCGTTATTGTAAAAATCGAATTGGAATTGTTACTATTGCACGACTTTTGAAGAATTTGCTGATTATGAACTCTAACAATTTGCCACACCGGTTCACGGCGATCAACGCTAGACGGACGGCCATTAGGCCTATGTTCTGCATACTGATTGACTTGAAAAATGCGTTCTTTTATCTTTGAAATTTAACAATTATAACAAGATAACAACCCATTCAAAGGGTGGAATTTATTTCTGCAATGTTTTAACGAATTGTAGTCAATATTTTAAAGGAGATTGTTTGATTCGATGTACAAGAAAATCCACCACAAAAGTCTGCGGTCTTTGTCGTTTTTTCCCTATCACGGCCATTGTGAATACCCTCATAGCAATCTACGTTCAAGCCAGCTTGGCTATATATGACTCTATATAACCAACAGTTTGCATAGGGACTTGAACAAGTTGAAAAAATCTCCCGATTCTGTCAACGAAAATATAATTTCTGTAGACAAGACTTTCCTAAGATGATTTTTAGGGGTAGTTTCATTCATCAAAAGACAACCTAGCCGGATAAAGGTGAACTTTGAGGTCATTCTTTCTCGCTAAAATTTTCATGGCGGATTTCGCATTCAGTCTTATTCCATAGCCTTGCATATGGGTTGTTGCACACTATGAAATACAGTGTATATTGAAGGGAGAAATGGCGTATTTTCAAAATGTTTTTTCTTGTTGAATAAATTTCAATTTTATTTGAAAAACAGTTGAAATGGCTTCCCAAAAACCAGATTAAACCTGCTAGAAGAAAAAATGGCGGTTGCATTCAGCGCTTTTGTGAGAAATTATGCAAATTAGGGGGCTAAAAAAGGACTGGATGAATTTTTCTAAAATCAAGATCTTTTGACTTATTGCCTGTAAATTTGAAAACAAAGAAGAATATTTTTTAAATTAGTAAACTTCTTTTGAGTTTTTATTCCATGTTAAGTTCAAGAATAGATCATACTCAGCTTTATTGAAGCCAGTGTTATGGACATCATTGTGAGAAAATGAAAATAAAGTTAAAATAAGGATGTCTCAGACTCTGGCATCATTTGTTCAATCAGATGTTTATGAAAACCAGTCTTGTACTATTTTGAATTAGATCTGTGAAAGGTAAATCTGAATAATTTCAACAGGAAAATTCCTCCTTTTCCCTCATTGTTTTATGTCAAATCAAACCTCTTGAACCCTTTCCCCCAATTATTGATTTTATAGACTCCTCCAAATGGAAAGATGTTGCAAACGACAAAATTGATACAAGTTTACAAATACTATAAAATTTGTGTGTAAATTTTAGCCTATAAAACAGTTAGACAAAAGGAGAAAATGCATGTTATCAGCAATTAAGCATTTTCTTTCGTTGCAGGGATCAGTTTGGGGCGAGATTTGTGCAAACTGCCTCACTTTTCTGCCAGAAATCTCATTCAAATTGGCTAAATGAGAGAAAATTTCACAGCAAATATGTTTTATCAAAGGATTTGGTACAATTTGCCATTGAAAACTAAGTACTATCATAAGTTTCGTCTGAATAAGATTTTTCTCCTATAAAATTCTGAGCCAGAATAATATCTCTGCTGTTGACTCTGTATTCTCATTTTTTTTTTTTTCTTTTTTTTTTCTTTTCCAGGCTAAAGAAGTCTTACTGAGAAATTCATAATGCCAAGACGAGACGGAAAACCAAGGGGGCGCGTGTCGTCATACGCCTTCTTCGTACAATGCTGCCGTGAAGAACACAAGAAGAAACACCCAGGAGAGAACATCGTGTTTGCTGAATTTACACGAAAATGTGCTGAAAAATGGAAGGTAATTTCTTAAAACAAACAAGAGATTACAGATAATAACAAAGTTTTCATTAAGAGGCGGCTGAAATGACAACCTCAAATCAAATTTCGACTGGCTATAATCGTTTGACAAGGGGTGCTGCCCCTATTACCCCTGGGCCGCGACCTTAGCGCAGTTGGTAGCGCATCTGCCTCTCATTTGAGAGGTCCTGGGTTCGATACCCAGCCGTGGCTAATACCCTTTCTGACAAAATTGTCACCCACCAATGGGTTTGAAATCGTTAACCTAAGTGGGCGAGCAGCTGGAGGCTTGGTAAGGGTGTTGTGGTAGTACTGGTTTGAGAAACAAGAGGAATCCATGGTTAGGTGCTCCAGCCGCCGCGATATGACCCTGGTAGTTGAAAACGGCGTAAAACCCCAATAAACTCAAACCTATTACCCCTGCTGGGTTGAGGACACCCCTGCCTCCTACAGTTCCTTTTCAGCCGCCTACTTCAAAACTTATTGAAAACCCTGTAATATGGGTATTCTTTTGAATAATCAACAAGGTGACTTTAATAAGGTCACAATCCATCGCCCAAACTCTACCTTGTGGGTAAACATTCGAATCGTTTCAATGAGAGTCAGACCATTTGAATCTGATTGTCTCAATGAGATGATTCTAATAAGGACCCATAATGTAGGATTTTATGAACAATAAATGAAATATTGAATTTTGAAAATTCACTCTTATGAGACCTTTTTTTTGAGTTTTAATAATTCGATTATCACTGTGTATAATCACGTGACTAAGAATTTCTGATAATCTTCAATAACTTTGTCAATACTTGACCAATTTGAATTCGGTTTGAAGCAGAGAAGGTGGAAAAATGTCAGGAATAAGCTGTATGTGGTATATTTTTGAAAAATCAACTGATGAAAAAGTTATTGAAGATAAACCAAAAGTTTGGTTTATCTTCAATAACTTTTTTATCAGTTGATTTTTTAGCTCCACTGGCCGAAGGCCAGCGGGCTATTGTCATGGTGTTGTGTCCGTCGTGCGTCCGTCCGTGCGTCCGTCCATTAACTTTTTCTTTAAACAGCTTCTCCTCTTATACCAGTGGGCCTATTTTGACCAAACTTGGCAGGAATGTTCCTTGAGTGACCCTTTTCAAAACTTGTTCGCGAATTTTTGATTCGTCAAAAAATGTGGGCGGGGCAGGGCGGGGCTTATCAGACTTAGAGAAATCATAAGAAAATTCTTTAAAAATCAACCATTGGGCCAATTTGAACCAAACTTGGCAAGAATGTGCCTCGAGTCATTCTTTTCAAAATTTGTTCACAAATTTTTACATTTGTCAAAAAATTTGGCCGTGGCAGGGAGAAAGGGGCTTATCAGACTTAAAGAAATCATAAGAAAATTTTTTAAAAATCAACCATTGGGCCAATTTGAGCCAAACCTGGCAGGAATGTACCTTGAGTCATTCTTTTCAAAATTTGTTCACAAATTTTTACATTTGTCAAAAAAAGTGGCCGTGGCGGGGAGAAAGGGGCTTATCAGACTTAAAGAAATCATAAGAAAATTCTTTAAAAATCAACCATTGGGCCAATTTGAACCAAACCTGGCAGGAATGTACCTTGAGTCATTCTTTTCAAAATTTGTTCACAAATTTTTACATTTGTCAAAAAATTTGGCTGTGGCAGGGAGAAAGGGGCTTATCAGACTTACAGAAATCATAAGAAAATTCTTTAAAAATCAACCATTGGGCCAATTTGAGCCAAACCTGGCAGGAATGTGCCTTGAGTCATTCTTTTCAAAATTTGTTCACAAATTTTTACATTTGTCAAAAAAAGTGGCCGTGGCGGGGAGAAAGGGGCTTATCAGACTTAAAGAAATCATAAGAAAATTCTTTAAAAATCAACTATAGGGCCATTTTGAACCAAACTTTGCAGGAATGTTCTTTGAGTCTCTCTTTTCAAAATTTATTCACTATTTTTTACATTTGTCAAAAAATATGGCCATGGCAGGGAGGAAGGGGCTTATCAGACTTGAAGAAATCATAAGAAAATTCTTAAAAAATCAACCAGTGTGCCCAAATGAACCAAACTTTGCAGGAATGTGCCTTTAGTCGTTCTTTTTAAAATTTGTTCACAAATTTTTATATTTGTCAAAAAAATGTGGCCGTGGTGGGGAGAAAGGGGCTTATCAGAGAAATCATAAGAAAATTCTTTAAAAATCAACCATGAGGCCAATTTGAACCAGACTTTGCAAGAATGTTCTTCGAGTCTCTCTTCAAAATTTATTCACAAATATCAAGATTTGGCTGCCGCTGTGTAAGGCTTTCAAAAAATCATGGGATCATTCTTCCACTTCAACCAGTGGAGCGATTCAGGCCCTCCTGGGCCTCTTGTTTTAAAACTCTAACATGTTCATCTAATGCGTGACATCTGTCCACCTTCTCTGCTTCAAACCGAATTCAAATCGGTCCTGTATTAACAAAATTATTGAAGTTTTTCTGAAATTGTTACATCACGTGATTATCCTGGTAACTATTTGTAGGAGATGGGACCCAAAGACAAGAAGCGCTTTGAAGAAATGGCCAACAAAGACAAGGCAAGATACGAGAAAGAAATGGCTGAGTATATGCCAGACGCGGCCACCAAAGCAGCTCGTGGAGGCAAAAGAAAGAAGGACCCCAATGCTCCTAAAAGAGCACTGTGAGTACAGGATAGGCAATCAGTCAATGAATCCGAAATGAAAAAGTTTTTAGAGGTCACAGGATATTTGGTCCAGTGATATTTACAGAATCACAAGATCGAATCCATTCTAACAGGACCAAAAGCAGTAATTCCTTAAAAAGTTAATTACAAAACTTAATTGTCTAAGTAACCACCCACCCCCTCAGGGTTCAACATTAACTTTTTTGGCTACAAGACCGCCGGGCTTGCTGCTGCCAGATGCTACGAGCCCGGACCAGATGTGCACTAGCTCCGACCAAAAGTTTCCATTTTGTGGGAAATAGTGGTGTAAACATCGACTTATGGCTGTATCGCAATATTTTACCTTACGATAGCGATAGGTCGATAGAACTTTTAAAATTCGTCGCGATAAATATCACGATAGTTTTCGTCTATCGATTGTTGACGATAGTTTCCTTCAAAACGAAAGTAGAACCAAAATCAAGAACAAAAGAGTTCTGTAAACGCTTGATTCTCAGTAAACATGCACTTAAAAAGCGTTTCAAAGATCATGAGTAAAATGCTTTTGTCCTAGAGTGATACTCAAAATGAAGTTAATTGATCAATTACTCGGGCAGTAATTTTCCAACAGGTGCGTGGAAGCATCTAATTTTGAACCAAGTCAAATCGGGTCAGAAAAATGACAAATGAAGGCATTTTGCACACAGGAACAAATATAAAACGTAATCTGTTTTTAGCTCACCTGAGCACAAAGTGCTCAAGGTGAGCTATTGTGGTCGCTCATCGTCCGTCCATCTGTCCGTCCGTCCATCTGTCCGTCCGTTCACAATTTCTTTAAACATCTTCTCCTCCCAAACCATAGGGGCAATTTTAACCAAATTTGGCTTGGGTGACCCTTTTCAAAAATTGTTCGCGAATTTTTGATTCGTCCAAAAATGTGGGCGTGGCAGGGCGGGGCTTATCAGACTTAGAGAAATCATAAGAAAATTCTTTAAAAATCAACCATTGGGCCAATTTAAACCAAACTCGATTGGAATGTGCATTGAGTCACTCTTTTCAAAATTTGTTCACAAATTTTTACATTTGTTAAAAAAATGTGGGTGTGGCAGGGAGAAAGGGGCTTATCCGACTTGGAGAAATCATAAGAAAATTCTTTAAAAATCAACCATTTGGCCCAATTGAACCAGACTGTGCAGAAATGTTCCTTGAGTCACCCTTTTCAATATTTGCTCACAAATTTTTACATTTGTCAAAAAATGTGGGTGTGGCAGGGAGAAAGGGGCTTATCGGACTTAGAGAAATCATAAGAAAATTCTTTAAAAATCAACCATTGGGCCAATTTAAACCAAACTCGATTGGAATGTGCATTGAGTCACTCTTTTCAAAATTTGTTCACAAATTTTTACATTTGTTAAAAAAATGTGGGTGTGGCAGGGAGAAAGGGGCTTATCCGACTTGGAGAAATCATAAGAAAATTCTTTAAAAATCAACCATTGGGCCCAATTGAACCAGACTTTGCAGAAATGTTCCTTGAGTCACCCTTTTCAATATTTGCTCACAAATTTTTACATTTGTTAAAAAATGTGGGCGTGGCAGGGAGGAGGGGGCTTTTCAGACCTGGAGAAATCAGAAGAAAATTCTTTAAAAATCAACCGTTTGGCCAATTTAAATCAAACGTGGCAGGAAAGTTCCTTGAGTGACTCGTTTCAAAATTGTATCTGAATTTTTGATTTTATAAAAAGTATATGGGTGTGGCAGGGTTGGGGAAATTCCGTGCTTTGAAAATTATACTTTTCTGCGGGGTGTCACAGAGATACTTAGTTTTCTTCTAAACTGTTTGGCATAGAACCTTGAAATTTTGTGTAAGACCTCATTTCATGAATGTCTACCAGAATACAAGAAATCATCACTATACATGGAAACTAAACCCTACATTGTTGGTTCAACATGTCACAAGGCGATTTTGAACCATTTTCTTTTGGAATCATACAAGCGGCAGATAAGAGATGATAGCTTTTCAAAAATCAACATTTTGTTTCAATATTCATCAAACCCTATGTTGTTGGTGATCATTTCAATCATCTGCTTGAAAAGATTAATACATTCATTTCTACATAGTGTTTGGATATAAATAATAAATTTAGAGTACTGTTTCTATTTCACTTATCTATTTCTCTTATCTGTTGCTCTGGCTGTCCATATGTTTATCTTATGTAAACAAATAAGATTAGGGATTAGCTTAGCTTATCAAATGTTGATCTTTCGCTATATTTTTTCAAATAATAGACCAAATCTTGTAAATTGTGCTTATAATTTGTTATAATGATATATCATAAATGATCAATCTCTAACAGATCAGTATGCTTTGAAAATTAGCCCTATGCTGTATATTGCAGAATCAAAAAATAACCTCAACCATTGTGCTAATTCATACCCAACTTTACAGGATCGATTTGAACAAAATTATTCCCTAATTGTTTCCAAAGAGAAAGCACTTAGTTTGATATGTCTTTGAATTTGTCCTAATTACCATTTTTATTTTGTCATCTTGATATAGGTGAGCGATTTAGGACCATCATGGTCCTCTTGTTGTAGGAAATTGGTTTGACTTTCAGAAAATAACTGAATTTGAAGTGTATTCGATCGTTTACGCACAATTGTAGGTTTCGGAATTTTCCTCCCTAATTTATTTGCCCGATCAACAACTCAAGACGTCAGGTGATTATAAGTTCCGCCCATTTATGCAAATTTGTCATGATCTCTTCCTTACCCATGCGCATCGTTAGCGGATATTGCAAAAATGTAAACAAACCAAACAGGAAACCTCTAAATACGCTAAAAAACAAGTTAAAAAATCTCAAATGAATGTATCCTCCGTTTCAATTATGACGAAAGTGAATTTTAGATTTGAAGTAAGGACGACCAGTCAGGCTAGCATCTTGCGGGTCTTACTAGCCCGGACGAAGCAACAGGCAGTGAATGTCTGTCGGACGTGCCTTAGTGTTGAACCCTGGCCCTCAATATTGAGTAACAGTTGGCTTTTCGTGCACAACTTAAAACATTACCACACATTGACGCTTTATGACGCCCCACAAGATAAAGGCTTTGAAAAACATTGTTGAAAATGAAGAAATTGCTTGTTTTGACAATTTCTTCATTTCCCACAATTATTTCTATCCACAAATACCCCAAAAATGTTTTATTTCAATCACTTGAACTTGTCGTCTGCAACATCTTTGAATTTGGAAGACTCTAAAATTTTGCTGTTGGGAAAGGGTTTTTGTTGCAAAGCTTATGTTTAAAATAGAGCCTAAGAGGACAATTTATTAAGGTCAAACCTTGGGAAAAATAACTTTTTAGCGAGCCGGGACTTTATGTTCGGGGAGCTAATGTCACAGCCCTAGTGTCGGCGTCAGCGTTGGCGTCGCGTCCCGTCCCGTCGCGTCTTCACTTGAAAAACTTTAACCTGGTCTATATCTCAGGCACTATAAGAGATACAGCCTTGATATTTCATACATAGATACATCTCGACAAGACCTTGCATTTGGGACCATGACCTTTGACCTTGTGACCTTGACCTTGGAGTTTGACCTACTTTTGAAAAACTTTAACCTGGCCTATATCTCAGGCACTATTAGAGATACAGCCTTGATATTTCATACATAGATACATCTCGACAAGACCTTTCATTTGAGACCATGACCTTTGACCTTGACCTTGGAGTTTGACCCACTTTTAAAAAAAATGCTGTTTTTGTGACATGCTCTCTTATAGGCGAGCTACGTTGTCCGCGGACAACTCTTGTTTTAATTTCAGACAGTATGTAACTTGTATTTCACAATTTCACAAACATCTAATCTTTGTCTTTCAGTTCTGCCTTCTTCATTTTCTGTCAAGAAGTCCGTGGAGGCATTAAGCAAGATAACCCAGGCTGGTCTGTTGGAGAAATTGCCAAGGAGCTCGGCAAGAGGTGGGAGAAAGTCCATGACAGGTCGAAATACGAAGCCTTGGCACAAAAGGATAAGGCCAGATATGAGAAGGTAAGCCTGTGTTGTATTTTGGAAAACATTGTGCCAAGCCAATTAGCTCAGTTGGTTACATGAGAGTAGTCTATATCAATTAACCCTTTCCCAAACAAGACCTTGTTTTGACGTCCCTAATAGAAAAGGCTTAGGAAAACATTGAAATAAAAGAAGAAACTGCTGATAACCAGCAGTTTCTCCTTTTGTCTCAATATTTTCTATGCCATATTATACACAAATTCTATCTTCAATAACTACCATTTTGTCATTTGTGACTGTTTTTGAAGAGGATCACCCTTAATTTTTGACGTTTGGGAAAGGGTTAAGGATTTGACAAAACTTATTTGTCTTTAAAGCCTCTCTTACAACCGGTCATACATGACCCTGCATGCAGTCTGTGTCTAAAACGTATGCATAGTCGTGAGATGCACGCACATGCAACGTATGACTATGATGAGCGCAACCACAACGCAGCAAAGAATTGGCCGGACAATTCTTTAAGCCTCTCTTACAACCAGTGGTACATCCTTAAAAATTGTGTGTTTTAAAAATCTCCGAAGATGGACGACAGGTTGTAAGAGAGGCTTAACCAATGGACAAATCACTTAAATGGGTAAGTTAAGCTGGTGTCTTTAATAGGATGTTTTTGTACTGGAACAAGAGATGACAGAAATGTATTATTTGACGCTTTCATTAGACAAAAAAATTGAAGTTTTTGGATTGGGAGATAAAGTCCATATAAACCCTTCAGAAACAAGGCCAAGAGCGGTCATACTATTATCTTTTGCGTAATTACTTGTAACTTTAAACCTGATTGGCCCAATCTGATTTCTTGAGTTTACACAAAAATGTGGTTGTAAGATTGTTGATAATATGGGCCAGTAGTTTTGATGTCCCTAATACAAAAGGCGTTGGAATCATATCAGACTAAACTTAAAGTTTGTCGTTGACATTGCTATGCTGATGCTCTGCTGGACACTTGTGTGTCCGTCTAACTTATTACATCTGTCTGAAATTGGGTGAAATTTTGGCAGAATGGTAATCTGACATGATTCAGCATATTGATGGATTATTGCCATATTATGTTGTTAAGGTAGTCAACCCCTAATGCGATTCACTCGTCGTTGGAAATACTTGGGCGCGGTTATTAGCTCACCTGAGCACGAAGTGCTCAAGGTGAGCTATTGTGGTCGCTTTTTGTCCGTCGTCCGTCCGTCTGTCCGTCCGTCCGTCCGTCCGTCCATCTGTCCGTCCGTCCGTCCGTTCACAATTTCTTTCAACATCTTCTCCTCCTGAACCATTGGACCAATTTTGACCAAACTTGGCAGGAATGTTCCTTGTGTGATACTTTTCAAAACTTGTTCGTGAATTTTTGATTTGTCAAAAAATGTGGGCGTGGCAGGCAGAAAGGGGCTTATCAGACTAGAAATCATAAGAAAATTCTTTAAAAATCAACCATTGGGCCCAATTGAACCAAACTCGGCAGGAATATTCCTTGAGTCACTCTTTTCAAAATTTGTTCACAAATTTTTATATTTGTCAAAAAATGTGGCCGTGGCAGGGAGAAAGGGGCTTATTAGACTTAGAGAAATCATTAGAAAATTCTTTAAAAATCAACCATTGGGCCAATTTGAACCATACTTTGCAGGAATGTGCCTTGAGTCATTCTTGTCAAAATTTGTTCACAAATTTTTTCATTTGTCAAAAATTGTGGCCGTGGCAGGGAAAAAGGGGCTTATCAGACTTGGAGAAATCATTAGAAAATTCTTTAAAAATCAACCATTGGGCCAATTTGAACCATACTTGGCAGGAATGTGCCTTAAGTCATTCTTTTCAAAATTTGTTCAGAAATTTTACATTTGAAAAAAAAAACATGGCCGTGGCAGGGATAAGGGGCTTATTAGACTTAGAGAAATCATAAGAAAATTCTTTAAAAATCAACCATTGGGCCAATTTGAACCAGACCTTGCAGGAATGTGCCTTGAGTCATTCTTTTCAAAATTTGACCACAAATCTTTTTATTTGTAAAAAATTGTGGCCTTGGCAGGGAGAAAGGGGCTTATCAGACTTAAAGAAATCATAAGAAAATTCTTTAAAAATCAACCAATGGGCCAATTTTAAGCAGACTATGCAGGAATGTTCTTTGAGTCTCTCTTTTCAGAATTTGTTCACAGTTTTTTTTCATTTGTAAAAAACTGTGACTGTGGCAGGGAGAAAGGGGTTTATTAGACTTAGAGAAATCATAAGAAAATTCTTTAAAAATCAACCATTGTGCCCAATTGAAGCAGACTTTGCTGGAAGGTTCCTTGAGTGACCCTTCTCAAAACTTTTTCGCGGATTTTTGATTCGTCAAGAAATGGGTGTGGCAGGTTGGAAGGGGCTTATCAGACTTAGAGAAATCATAAGAAAATTCTTTAAAAATAAACCATTGGGCAAATTTTCTATTTCCCTTATCTGTTGCTCTCAGGCTGGCCCCATGTTTATCTTATGTAAACAAATAAGGGATTAGCTTTAGCTTATCAGATGGTAATCTTTCACTAAATTCTATCAATCACAGACAAAATCTTGTTAATTGAGCCTATCATAAATGATCAATCTCTAACAGATCAGTATGCTTTGAAAATTAGCCCTATGTTGTGTATTGCGAAATCATGAAATAATTGTTGAAAATTAACTAACTCAACAATTGTGCTAATTCATACTCAACCTTACAGGATCGATTGGAACAAAATTATTTCTTAATTGTTTCCAAACAGAAAGTCCTTATAAGTTTCATGCGTTTGAATTTGACAAAATTGCCATTATCACTCTTGTCATCTTGATTCAGGTGAGCGATTTAGGACCATCATGGTCCTCTTGTAATAATTTGGCGTGGAACTTTCCACCGCTGAATGTTTACAACTGCTCCTGAATAGTTTCGGAAATGAAACGATGCCTTTAAAAAAAATCAGATGTTTTTTGAATCTCAAAATGGCTACATTAAGGGTAGTCTGCCTTAATGAAAAAAGGGGATTATTGCAAAGAAAGCAAAAGCAGATAATAAATCATTCATGTTTCATTCACAGGAAATGGAGGCTTACAGGGCAGGACAGAGCAGCTCAAAGGGAAAGGGATCTCCGGCTAAGAAAGCAAGGATCGAACAAGACGATGATGATGACGAAGACGATGAAGAAGAGGAGGAAGAAGAAGATGATGAGGATGATGACGAATAAATATGGACAGAGTCGATTGATTGTATAAATCATCGCTTTTCAACAAAAACCTCGTAACTGCAGCTTGTTTCAAGCTGCAGTTACGTGGTTTTTGTTGAAAAGCAGCGAAATGCTGGTTAGCCTCAAACAAAATGTTAGATACCTTCTTTGGTTAAATTTTCCTATAATTTATGGAAAATTCAACCAAATTAGGTAAACAACCATTTGATTATTGGTCACTGGTGGTTTTACAATCAGGCACAAAAGTTCATCGTTAAAACTTGATTATGTCATTTTGGCACCTTTTAACCCAGGGAAAACTTATGATTTAACAAATGTTTAGAAAAAAAGATGCAACCTACCCTTTTGATTAAGCCATCACAAGGCGAAAACCATTTCAATTGGTTCAATTACATGTTATTGTATTACTACATGTACTAGAATAGTCAATTTACCAAGTTAGAAGATGTTCAAAATGTATTTCTGTTATACTTCACGATAAATGACCTGGCAGAGCAGACCATGCTAATCGAATGGAATGCTCTGCCAGGTCAATTCTCGTCCGCTATAGAATTGTCAAAAGGTGTCCATTAGATGAATTGTATTTGTTGTCATTTTAAGGGGCTTCACAAAAAAAAATCATTAAGAAATTTATCGCCAACTGTTCATCTTAATTCTCAATGTTAGAGTAGAAATCTGGGAAAAAAATCTTATGGTATTCAATCAGCTCATGACTTCGTACATTCTGAATTGGATTTCATGCCGATCTTTCACAGAGCACATAAAAAATTATTAAAGTTAGAAGAGAACAACATGGATCTTGATCAGACTGTGTGTATACACAGGCTGATCTGGATCCATGCTGTTCTCAAATGCCATAAGGCGCTTTTTTCCAGATCCCAACTCATTTGTATATGTATTTTGTGCGTCATTGTCATGACATTTTACGTTTAATAGTACCCTAGATGTTTTATTCACAATGTTTATTTTCTCATGTTTTAACAATGATTATGTTTTATCGTTCAGATTTCACCAGATACTTTAGGGAAAAGGGAAGAAATGACATTAAATGCTGTTTAACCCTTTCTTATCCAGCTGTTTTTAAGGCTGATCCAATTTTAAACGAATTGCAACCACTAAAACAAAAGTCTGAAATTATAAATATGTGTATTTTGAAGCCAAAACAATATTTGAAATTTTAATGCCATCAGATTGAAAAGATTGTGTTAAACAGAAGAAATTCTTGTTATCAGAATTTGCTTCTTGTACCTCATAGTTTTGAAAACTCATATTTGAAACCAGGCATTATTATGGAAAGACTTGAAATTGAATTCAACTCCTATCCAATATTTATAACAAAATTCTTGTAATCTCAGTTTTAATTTAGATGAAAGTTTTTAATGCCATTTGTCCCCTTTCTCTTCAAATCTGGGTAAAAAAAAACTCTGAAGTTCTGCTTTATATATGATCTCATGAAACTAGAGTTTAAGGTTAAACATTTCTTATCGCTTTTGTATCATTGCACCAAGATAATGTGTTTAATGGTTTTATTCCACTCCTTAAATTATTTCAACTAAAATTATTTCATATCAAAAGCTTGTAAAATACTAAAACTCGTAATGAAATCATTCTATCTTGGAGTAAATTACTTACCTCACAATTTCTTATATTTGTCAAATATATGACAAAAAACATATTTCGTTGGTTGGGGATCAAAACCCTGTAACTCCAGCTTTTTGAAGCTGGAGTTACAAGGATTTTGATCTTTCACCAACGATTTGTCATAGTTCATGAAAAAATTGCAAGGGCGGACCCAGAATCTTTTTTCCAGGGGGGGGGGGGGGGGGGGTCCAAGCCCAAATGATGGCTTAAAGTGTGATAAAAGCAGTTGCTTTTCAACGAAAACCTCGTAACTGCAGCTTGTTTAAGCTGCAGTTACGAAGTTTTCGTTGAAAAGCAGCGATATGTAACATTACACTAAAGTTATATTGTCAAAATTTAATTTTTCAGCCGATGCCAGGGGGGGGTCCGGACCCCCCTGACCCCCCCTCTAGATCCGCCCATGAATCGTGTTTCAAACTTGGCATCATAAGTGTAACATCATTTGCATCTGTAAATAATCGTCTAATTGTATATTCACATTGGCAAAAGAAATTTTGAACCATGCTTAAAATCAAACAAGTCCTTAAAAAAATATGGTTTGTTATTGTCCAGCAAGATTAACCCGGGACATCTGCATATTAAATGACCTCACTTCGGCATTGTTTTGTTTAGACGCTCAACTAATGGACTTTGCTCACGAGAATTAAGTTGTCCCGGGTTAATCTTGCTGGACAATAACATGGAAAAGTTGCACTGAAGTTCGCTTATGTGCATCAATAATGTCTGTGCAGTGGTTTGTAATTCGGCAGAACATCATGTTAAGCTTTTCGGTTTTCTGAATTACAGAAAAAATGTCAGAAAAGAAGATATCAAATTTAATTTTGTTTCAACCAAAGATGTGAAAACTCGCTGTGATCTCAGTTTTCATAGCTGGCAATCAAGCGATTCTTTAATATTTACAAAACTATCGTGTGGACTTATTAAATTAAGATTTTATTCGTGGTTCTTTTAACCCTTTCCCAAACAACAGGACTTTGAATTAGAATGTTACAAGTTGAAAGAGGTTCTGCAGGAAAAGTGGTACTACCAGTATATGTTTGATTATGTACATTACAGTTGGAAAAGTATTGAGAGAAAAGAAGAAAATGCTGAATTTCAGCATTTTCTTCTTATCTCTCAATGCTTTCTTAAACATGTTTGATAAGTAAATTCAACTTCATGGCTCACTGACTAGGAATTGTAATGTCAGTCAAAGCTTGTTTGGGAAAGGGTTAATATTTTATATGTGAGTCTGTGCGCTCAAATGTCTGTATATCATAATGTAAAGTAGATTATAAATGTTAGTTTTATACTGTAAAATAAATCAGTTGTATTTTACAGGAACTGAAGTCTTAAGTGTTGTGATTTTTTATACGCCGCCGGAGGCGGACGTATATTGGCGTCATCTTCTCCGTCTGTCCGTCCGTCCATCCGTCCGTCCGTCCATCCGTCCATCCGTCCGTACGTACGTCCACTTTTCTTGTCAACGCAACTCCTCCTAAGTTTCTGGCTGGATCTTCTTGAAACTTGGTCAATGTTATCACCTCAATTGGTAGATGTGCATGAAGGAAGGATTTTATGGTTCGTTGATTTTTGCCTGAGTTATGCCCCTTAAAAACTTAGTCTCTGGGGCTTATTGAAATTGCAGCCTTGTCAACGCAACTCCTCCTAAGTTTCTGGCTGGATCTTCTTGAAACTTGGTCAATGTTATCACCTCAATTGGTAGATGTGCATGAAGGAAGGATTTTATGGTTCGTCGATTTTTGCCTGAGTTACGCCCCTTAAAAACTTAGTCTCTGGGGCTTATTGAAATTGCAGCCTTGTCAACGCAACTCCTCCTAAGTTTCTGGCTGGATCTTCTTGAAACTTAGTCAATGTTATCACCTCAATTGGTAGATGTGCATGAAGGAAGGATTTTATGGTTCGTCGATTTTTGCCTGAGTTACGCCCCTTAAAAACTTAGTCTCTGGGGCTTATTGAAATTGCAGCCTTGTCAACGCAACTCCTCCTAAGTTTCTGGCTGGATCTTCTTGAAACTTAGTCAATGTTATCACCTCAATTGGTAGATGTGCATGAAGGAAGGATTTTATGGTTCGTCGATTTTTGCCTGAGTTACGCCCCTTAAAAACTTAGTCTCTGGGGCTTATTGAAATTGCAGGCTTGTCAACACAACTCCTCCTAAGTTTCTGACTGGATCTTAATGAAACTTGGTCAATGTTATCACCTCAAATGGTAGATGTGCATGAAGGAAGGATTTTATGGTTCGTTGATTTTTGCCTGAGTTATGCCCCTTAAAAACTTAGTCTCTGGGGCTTATTGAAATTGCAGGCTTGTCAACACAACTCCTCCTAAGTTTCTAGCTGGATCTTAATGAAACTTGGTGGATGTTATCACCTCAATTGGTAGATGTGCATGAAGGAAGGATTTCATGGTTCATTGATTTTTGCCAGAATTATGCCCCCTTCAATCTTAGTCTCTGGGGCTTAATGATATTTCAGCCTCGTGAATGCAATTCCTTCCAGGTTTTTCACTGGATATTTATAAATCCTTTTTGTGAACACAATTTTTTAAAGGTTTTTCAGTGAATATTTATAAATCCTTGTCAATGTCATTTTTTTGTCTCAAGTTTTATAAGTGGCGGCGTATATTGTGACGATGGCACTCTTGTTACCCTTTCAGACTAAAGGCTTTCTAGCCCGCCGGTACTTGATGACTGCGTGAGCTAATATCACATCCCTGGTCCCGTTTTACTTACAAAACATTTTGTTCTTCGTAAATTTGAGAGCAATTCGTGAATTGCATAACATCCAATCTGAATGTCAGACATATTTCTCGTTCAATCAGATGTTTTGTTGCTTATTTACAAGTGAAAAATGTTCTTTGATTAAACGCGGCCCTGTTCACACACAAACAGCGTAATCTTTCTTGGAGATCGTTTAACCCATTACCACACACTGACTCTTTTTGACTCTCTAATAGAAAATGGCTGTGGAAAATGGAGAAATTGCTTGTGACAAGCTATTTCTCCATTTCCACAACTGTTCTATATAAAAAGACCAAACAATGTTAATTTCATTCACTTTGAATTGTTGTCTGCAACATCTTTGAATTTGGACCACTGAAAAATTTTGCCGTCTGGTAATGGGTTAATAAACATGGAGGAGAATCATTTGACACGGCAAACTGAAACATCCTAACTGACAAAATTGTCTCCAGGGTTGGGGCCTGCCCTGCGTTCAGTAAGACAAAATGTTAGCTAACAGTTAACCGTTTCATTCGGAATACTAGGTCAATTCTGTAAAATTTGGGTCAAAGAAGTTAGTAACGTTAGCTAACAGTTTGTCTACTGAACACAGGGCTGGGCTCTCGTTTCTGTAAAAAAGCTCATCAAAATGATTTTCAGAAAATGTTCATGCGCCAATGCAGTCGGGCCCCACCTGGAAAACAAGGGTCCCCTCTTGGAATAAATGTCTGGAACTGCACATGCGCAGCATTGGTTTTCCGCAACCTTGGCGCAGTTCGTAGCGCATCTGTGATCTACCTCCCGTTAGAGAGGTCCCGGGTTAGATACCCGGCCGCGGCTAATATCCTTTCTGACAAAAATGTCGCCCACCAATGGTCTGATATCATGCAATCTTTATGGGGGAGCAGCTGGAGGCTCGGTAAGGGTCTTGTGGTAGTACAAGTATGAGAAACAACAGGAATCTATGGTTAGGTGCTCCCGCCGCCGCAATATGATCATAGCAGTTGAAAACGGCGTAAAACCCCAATAAACCAAGCCAAACCCACCACTGGTTTGATAATCTTTCATTAATTACTACACAGTGACGCGTTTTGACTCCCTCACAAGAACAGGCTTGGGAAAACATTGTGGAAAACGAAGAAATTGATTGTAACAAGCAATTTCTTAATTTCCCACAATATTTCCTACCTAAAAACAGGAATTTTTAAGATGATGTCGTTTGGTAATGGTTTAACCCATGTAGGTCCGTAGGTAGCAATTTCAGATGGGGGGGGGGGGGGGGGGGGGGGCTAAAGCCCCAGTGTGTGAATATTGGGGAGGGGTAATATGGATTCTCCCTAAATTTTCAGTGTGAAAAAAGGAAAATTCGGCATTTTTGGCCAACTTGGGCAATCTCCGAGCAGAGTTGTCGTTCGTTACTCTCACATACATCTCTGCAACGGGCTGGGCGGCTGAATGACAAGAATCTTGTCAAACCGAGGAAAACGTGTATTATTACTGTTTAACTGTTTCATGTGTAACATAATAAAGTAGACAAAGAAATGACGATTCTGGTTACATTGGAAAGGCACTATAACTGATGAAATAACCCATATACAATGGAACTATTTTCTCAAGCCTCCTTACCAATGGCAGGAATTTTGTGCTAAAAATAGACTAGGTTTAATGTTTTGTTTTGATAAATCGTCGGTGTTGTTATATAATATCGTATCTACAGCTTGAATCAAGTCGTAGTTGCGAGATTTTATAACAACACTTACGAAATACTATTGTTTGTCCGAAATACGTCACGGTTAGCTGGATAAAATCGTTCCCTATCAGAATGAAACGTACAGAAAATTTGAATGAATGACATCAATCTAAAAAAAATAAATTATTTTCGTTGAAAAATGATATTAAATTTTAAGCAACGTGAAATATGACATATTTTGGACTTTGGAAAAGAAAAATTATTTGTTATTGCCGTTTTGATGTGATAGAAAGTGACGTAATCTAGCAGATGATGACGCAATACTCTCTGAGGCAACTACAGAGGTGAATGTAATGAATGAACCGTGTGCAAGAGAGTGCAACTTGGGGGGGGGGGGGGAGGGGGGGAGGGGGGGGTAGCCCCCCCTTCCCTGTTCCTCCAGATTGAACGTTTCGTTTGTTACAAGCTGAGATAAATGCTAGGAACACATAGTAAATTTTACCAGCTTCCCCAATATAACAAAAACGCTGAAAGCGGTGTCAAATACCATTTAACCAATAGCAGGCCCGTATGAACGGGAGTGGGGTGGGGGGCTTAGCCCCCAATAATAAGCCCCCCAATGTTGGCTAAAAATGCCGGATTTTCTTTCTTTTGCACTGTAAATTTAGGGAAATCCAATTTACCCCCCCCCCTCCCCCCCCCCCTTTTCCCCAATATTCAGACATAGGGGCTTGAGCCTGCCCAATATGAAATTGCTTCCTACGGGCCTGCAATATCACATTCAAACATATTTTTCCGCAGAATTAATTCCAAGGTACAGAATTACAGAGACAGAGCCACGCATTTCAGAATGTTTTATAAAATTTATCGGTTTCTGACAAGAAATACCCCAACACACTTTTTGTATTTTGATGAAGGAGAGGGGAGAAGAGAAATCATTGAAGTAAAAGAAGAAAAAACTGCTTATCAGCTTATTCTTTTATTTCAATTTTCGTCGTTTCTCTCATTATTTCATACGTCATCGTAGATGGTCGTAGGCTAATCCAAGTTTTCTCTGACGAAATTTGCTCTTTGCTATGTTGATGTCGCTCATTTTAGTAAATGAGCGACATCAACATATTAAAGAGCGAATTTCATCAGAGAAAACTCGGATTAGTCGTAGGCCTACAAGTAACATGTACATTTGTATTGGTATCATCTCCGTACGTACGGAGCCATCTGTCGTCAAAATCCTTTGAAATAAATGTATACTCAGTTCCAAAAGAAAGTGTGCACTTTTAAATTTGGAATAACTCGAAAAGTATACAGTCTACATTAAGGAAAACTTGTACGACATATCTCAAGACTATTGAAAAACGATATATTGATGAAGAAATCACATACCACGCACGAATTTTCGGCTTGATTGCGATTTTGCATTTTAGAGTTTTACGTATGTCTCACGTACTGGATGAGTTATCGATCAGAAATTACACTCGCTGCACTCCTTTTGGCATATCGTAGCATAAAATCACATGTTCATTACATTTGTACATAGTGCATTAGCGTGAAACGAATTACAATTAACGTTGGTGAGCAAGACCGAACCTGGTGAAAACAAAAACCTTCCAAAAATTTGAATTTGTACGGTATTTATGTTCTAATAGCAATTGGTCATTTGTATGACATCTTAAAAAGGCAAACAAATTCGCTTTAGAACATTATTGCATCGTTCGACGGCAATTCACTAGACTACCAACGTAGCGATTACTATCGTTGACGTACACGTAACGTCTACGAGAAAGTTCAAGCTTTCGCGTGGAAATGGCTTGGCCAAAACCTGGCCAAACCCTACAACGTCATATAAGCTTGTAACTCTGTCCACAGAGAAAGCTGTAAGGAGTGAAAATCTCAACAACATAAACACCATGATGATCTGAGTCTGTGTATGCAATATGAGCAACTCTATCGACATCTGTTTTGATCCCAATTTTCTTTAAGGTCTAATCTGAAGTATGATATCATTTTTACTCCCTAAATTGCCATTAACTTTGTGAAAATTAAGGTAAAGGTAAAACGCAAAAGTGCACACTTTCTTTTGGAACTGAGTATAGTTACGTCAACGCCATAAATTGTTTTTGAAAAGGTTAAATTTTGTCATGTCGTTTAACCTTTGTTCATTGGCGATTTTCGTGAAGTTGGTAGATCTAACAGGGTTGTCTATTCACAGCAGGGGAACTAATCAGAAACTTTTCGTTAGACATACCCAAACTCCACGCAGCGACAATGCCTTACTTCTCCCAAATCCCAATTCAGGGGAGATAACTGCGAATGAGATTGAGACATACCTGCATCTGAGATTTATTTCCCTTGGTAAATTGTTTCGTCCTTTTTGAAAAATACCAGTTCTTTCCCCCTTAAAAGACAATGTTATAGGACCTATAATAAAAATGCAATTGTTTGGTGATGGGTAACGAAGTCTGACTGCTACAATGGCTCAAAGTTGAAATTTGTATTCGAGTTTTTGCTCCATTTAATTGACACTATCACATTCAGTAGATTTCAAGATAACTAAGGTTAGTCCATTTTGAGGGAGATTACATACAACAAATGAATGCCGTCAACTATCGCTCCCGACAAACCTGTCAAGGCGATGCACCCGTTTTTGAAACACATGGCGTAGATTTTGCATCATGGGATGGATAACGACTACGGACAAAATAGCCTTGATTCTGGCAAGATATTTTGCAAGTAGGGGAGACCGGGGCAAAGTGTTACATTTTTTCGAATTATTCAAATTTTGGCGATATTTTATACCTTACAGTCGTGTAAACCATAATATCTGAAAATGTACAATATTCTGAACAAATATTATGTTTTTGCAACATAACTTGCCTATTTATTGATGTGTTAGAAAGAAAACAAAAATGATGACAAAATGTAACACTTTGCCCCGGCATTGGGGCAAAGTGTTACAGTACCCGGGGCAATGTGTTACAATGTTACTTTTTTCTTTCTACGATAATCACTTATCATATTTATCTCTTTGACACTAAAGTTAAGGCCCGGGACATAAATCTGAGGTGAAAAGGGACAAAATACAACAGTATTGCAAAAACAAGCGTCCAATTTTCTAAATTTTACAATCCGGTGAAGAAAAAACCCCAAACTAATAGTGACTTAGCCCATCACTTCAATACCGACTCTTATAAACAGATTGGGACTGCTGCTATTCATTCTTTTTCTTGGAATAACTGTAGTTATATCTATCTGTCTAATAATATTAGTTCTTGTCAAATGTATTAGGGTTTACAAACTTTGCTGATAAATATTTGAGCATTGCCCAAAATTAGCAACATGTGGGAAAAAGTCCCAACTACAAAGAAGTTTCATACTTAGATTAATTTAGAAAACAGGTGACAAGCAAAAGCTACTGGTATAAATTACTAAAGAATGGGCAATTTATGTAATTTCCATCATTTCTCATGAAGGTTTTCTAAATATTTTAGCTGCAGACACAGATAACAGATTTGATTCAATCTTTTCAATGTTTTAACGTCAAAATATCACTCATTTACGAAATTTGGTCTTTTATTTTACCTATAATTGCTCATAGTATAAAAGTATGTAATGCAATACGGATAATTTAGTGTTTTATCATTAATCGCCACCTTATTACCCAACTTGCGCCTTATTTTGAAAGCAAAAATTACTAAAAGTAGAGTGTAACACTTTGCCCCGCATGCAGTGTAACACTTTGCCCCAACATACAGTCATGTTGAAAGTAAGGCCATATCTCGGAACCGCGTGCATTTTTCAAAATAGAACGTATATTAAATTAATAAATAATGATGACTCTAAACTATTACCACAAGTATCAAAAATAATCTAGTCATGGGCATTAGATAGACCTATTTTTAAAGATATTGGAAAATTTACTTTTTTGACACAAAAAGTAAAATTCACGATTTTAGAACAATCATAGAGACCAAGCTAGCCTCAAAAATCAGATAATGTAAAAAATCTGCATATAATTTGTTACTAAGTGGAATTTTCTTGGTAGAAAACATTATTGACATGAAAATCAAATTTATCACTTTGCTCCGTGTAACACTTTGCCCCGGTCTCCCCTACTTTCTTATTTCTGTGTCAATTTTCAAAAGGTTTATTGCATGTACCCCGCCTTATTCAGCTCTTTCATCGGATGCATGGCATATTAGAAAACTGTTTGTCCTTTTCGCAAAATATTGTCCAAACCGACAAGAATGCGAAATAATAACGACTACGACCGAAATAGTTGCGTTTCAGGTAAAAATTTGTGCAATAACTTTCTTACTTCTGCGTCATTTTTCAAGCGGTTTGTTGCATGTACCCCGCCTTACAGAGATTTTTCCTCATGTGTGTGACTTGTTTGTGGAGTTCTTGTACTTATTCCAAAAATTGATCCCAACCAGCCAGAAAAACGACAAAAAATCAGATCATTTTTCTGATCAGTTGGGATCATTTTTTTTTTGGGGGGGGGGGGGGATAAAAGGAATTTCCATATAAGAAATACATTTGAGCGGGGCAAATTTGTCTGTATTCGTTATCCGTCCCATGATGCACAATCTCCACCGTGAATATCACGGTGGAGATCGTGCATTATGGGATGGATAACAACTACGGACAAAAATAATCTCCATTCTGGTAGGTTATTTTCCGATAACTTTTTTTTTTATCAGAACTGCGTCAATTTTCAAAAGGTTTGTTGCGTGAACCCCGCCATACGGGGCTCTTTACTCAGATATATAAATTATTTGTGAAATCCTTTTACTTTTTCTAAAAATTGATCACAACCTACCAAAAAACGAAATGATAACGACTACGGACAAATTTGCCTCGCTTCATGTAAGAACTTGTGCAATAACTATTATTTATTAGTCAATTTTCATGCGGATTGTTGCATGCACCCCGCTTTACTGAGTTCTTTCCTCAGATGTATTGAGTAAAGTTATCAAAAGCATGTAAGAATCCTTTTCCATATGACTAAGTGCACTCATATCGTCGGTTTCATTGCAAAACCTTGTATCTTCATCTTTAAACAGCTGGATATACGAGGTTTTGCAATAACACAGACCATTTGATATCATTTATATAAATAATGATATGATTCATACATTATACGCGTGATCATATGATTTAACATTTTCCAAACAGCAAGTTCTAAAAAAGATTTCACAGTTCTATAGTTGATGTAGACGACAAAATGTCTATCGATATGAATAGGGTTTGTATACAGTATATAACAGAAAACAGACAAGTATTTCCTCCTTTTGTTTCAATGTTTTCTTCTTGTCCCAATGTTTAATTTTTTCCTCGAACTTTGGGGGGTGGGGGGGGGGGGGTGATAACGTCAAACGCCGGTCTTGTTTTGTAAAGAGTTAAAATCCTTGCCAAACTAAAACTGGTTTTGAGGATACTGATAATGAAAGCTTTCAACGCAAAAAAAAAAAAAAAAAAATAGTTTAAAATGACAAGAAAGACAAGAGATAGGCTACCTGATTTCAGAAATTTCCTTTTTATTTCCAAGTATCGAGATTTAGACAGGGAATGTATTTGTTTTTCCTTATCTGTCTGTCTGGACAATTGTTTTGAAAAGGGAATCTAGACATATCATAGAAATTCTAATAGGAAAGGGAGAAAATGCTAGTTATCGCCATTTTCTTCTTTTCCACGCTGTCATCCTGCAGTAGTGTCACCAGAATCAGGAAAGTCTCTTATATCGTCTATTTTATACTAAGTCTTGTTAGTGTACATAACCTGCTTGAATGTAAATTCATGCCCAAAATATCGCCACTTTTCTTAACCCTTTCCCAAACAAGACCTGGTTTTGACGCCCCTAATGGGAAAGGCTTGAGAAAGCATTGAAACAAAAGAAGAAACTGCTGATAACCAGCAGTTTCTCCTTTTGTCTCAATATTTTCTATGCCATATTTTACACAAGTTTTATCTTTTATACCTTCCACTTTTTCATTTGTGGCTGTTTTTGAATTGACCACCCTAAAATTTTGCCATTTGGGAAAGGGTTAAAAAGCCTCAGTAAGTTCTACACCTTACTTGAAGACGTACTACTAGGTTTTGGGAGAAAAGAAGCGTCGTTTTATCGAACAACAACAACAACAACAACAACAACAACAACAACAACAACAACAACAACATATAAAGCTTCTTGGTTTTAAAAATTAAGAACTCTAGCTCTAATATTAAGCTTTCATTTTTAGACTGGGAATATAGTTATTTAAGGAATGAATGCAATTTTGTTTATTTTTTTCATGCAGGTATAAATCTAATCACAATGTATGAATCCGCGAAGCGGTTCATACAAAAGTGTGATTAGATTTTATTTTTCATACTTGCATGAAAATAAATAAAATTGCATTCATTCCTTATCATTTGATAATACATTTTATTACCGTAAATAGTAATATTTGCGACTAGAGAAAATGAGAAATCGTCTGGACTATGCTCAAAGAAGCGGATAGATGTGCGATATCTGGCCGTTGCCAAGGTATTCAGATCTTACGCATGTACCTTTCCGTGAAAGCATAGCTATGATGGATTTGTGTAAAACTATCGTAAGTGCTCATGATTTCTATTTGCACTTACATATATTTGCCGTTTGTCAGTCACGTTCGAAATCTACGCAACTACATCTTGAGTTGTCTATGGGAAGCGTCCCCTATATCACTAGCTTGCATGAGCAAATCGCTGCTTTTCAACAAAAACCTCGTGACTGCAGCTTAAAACAAGCTGCAGTTACGAGGTTTTCGTTGAAAAGCGACGCAATGTTGCGAAGATTTTGAACGTAACTTCCTGACAGCATATTTCTCTCGTTTCCATGAAATTATTTCCTTTATGACAAAGGCATTGCTTTTAAAAGGTGAATTGAGTTTATCGTCGCTTTTCATAAAAAAAAAAAAAAAACCCTCGTCATTGCAGATCGATTAAAGCTGTAAGCTACAAGGTTTTGGATCAAGAGCAGCGTTATATTCCGGATCTACTGAATTTCATCCATACATCCAACGTCTTTCAAACTCCTTCCAAGTTGCTATTGAGGTATCTGTATTTGGTGAATGAACAAACACGTATCTTGTCTTGGTATCATTCGCCAGCAACCCCTTTATATTAGCTGTATTTTCAAGGATATATCTATCAGTCATAGAGGAAGCGGAAATGTTAGTTGCGTGCGCAAGCATACCGGTGACGTAATAATCGTCCACCCAGAAAAATGGCGTCTTTTTAGAAGCTTTATAAAACTTTTCGACGACGTCCGGTGTCATGAGATACGCTGATCCAGAACAATATTTAAGAAAGAATTTATCTGGGAATTCCTCCGGGGACGTATACCATTTGCTGCTCTTATTGCGATCCACATTCATGTGTGACCAGGTGTATCCCGCGAGCACGTTTTCCACGCCCACTTTCTTCTCGACATGAATATGCATGAGTCTGACAACTCTGCGAATGTCCACAGCCATATCGTCGTCAGTTTTAAGAACATAATTAACGTCTTGACAATGGTCGTTCACCCATTTAAGGCCCGAGATGGCTTTGTACGTCAAATTGCGGTACGTATCCGTAAAATTCGTCTGTATGATATCCTGATATAGTTCATTTTCATTGGCGACGGAAGCTAGAGTATTGACGTTTTCCGGTATTCCAGTAACAAACACCAGTCTGGCCTTTAGCTGTTTAAGTAACTTAGGCTCACCCCACGTTGACCGTATAACGCGACGTCGTTCGGTATTTTCTGGACCAGAATGCACGTAAATAATAATGTAAACATCTTTAGAACACTTTCCCTGTCGGAGTCGATATTGCAGCGTGTCCCCGTCGATGGTGAATTTAGGACGATATGTTGTAGGTAGTTCGGTTGTTGTTGTAGTTGGCGTCGTCTGCTCGCCTGACGCGTACCTGATTTCTTCATAAAGCTCTCCTAGCCCGTCCAGTGACGTACCGTCCGTAACCATGACAACTCGTCTGTTTATCACGACCTCAGATTGGCGGTTATAGAACAAGATGACTATCAATAATAGTGACGTCACCAACGTTACCAGCTTAAAAATTAAAGGATGTCTTGGCAACATTTTGAAGCTTTATCTCACGTATTATAATGCTTTTGATGACAAACAGAATGAATAAACTGCCTTTATCTTTTGGATGAGAAACCAATGAGTAACTAGGCTTAATAGGCTTACTATGACGATAAGCCGTATTTTATTCCTACGCTATTAGCCTCTTCCTTTGGCTAACAAATATCTCTGGTATTCTAATGCATTCGATGAAAAACTGAATGAATGACCCGAGGTCCTATTATCCTTATATTGATTAAACGAATGAAATGAGTAAACCGACTTTATCCTGTAGATAATAAGCTGTATTAACGTATATTGGCCTCCTTCCTTTCGATACTATCGGTCACATACCACGAATTAAGCCAATCTGTACGGTTTATTAAATTCGTCTGATCTCTGTTTTGGGAAATTCGTGTGATCTTCTGCTCTGTATGCTTGTCAAGTTAGTGAAATTGGTCCTAATATGTTGCGAAACTTGGTAATCTGAAAAATTGACATTTACAATAATTGAATAAGTCATTATAAGTGCATCGACGAGGTCTCAACGAGATATCAATCATCGTCGCTTTTCATCGAAAACCTCGTATCTGCAGCTTTTTAAAGCTGCAGATACGAGGTTTCCGATGAAAAGCAGCGTTATGCTAATTTGAGTTGCCTATCAACATGTCTGATCTCTGTTTTACGAAAGTCGTGTGATTTTGATTCTTCTGCTCTGTATGTTTATCAAGTCAATGAATACTGGCCCTTATGTTGCGAAACTTGGTGATCTGAAAATTGATGATAACAAAAATTGAATCAGTACATGGGATCCAAAGAAACCTCCGGGGTATCCTCACTCGCTACATCAACGATGTAATGTTTGAGGAAACCCGGGGGTTTATGAATAGGATGTGAAAAATGAGTACTATGGCATTGAGATTACCCAGAAACCCAAATATCACTTACCGATAAATGTATTCCAATCAGAACCCATGCTTCTCTCCTTTTATAATTAAGGTAATCAATCCCTAAAGAGATTCATGCGACGTCGGACTATTTCGAGCAACGTCATTAATGGGCCGAATGTTTACGACGTCATCCTAATAATTCCGACGTCGCGTTAATCTCATTAGGGGCGGACTACTTTAACGTAGAAATTATAGGAGGACAGCATAAATTTTTGATTGGTACATTCGTTCATGTTAGCCCCAGATGCCATTATGTCATGCTCATAATAGCACAATCTAAATAAAAATTACTTGTGGTAGATCGAACAAGAACTTTTAAAACCTGATTAATGAGCAGAAGGCGATTACTGTCCAAAGGATTTGACAAGTCGACACAAATGTTTTGTTAATTTTTCTCTTATCTAAAAAGGGTTTTTAACTTTGGACATTAAACTAGTACTGGGGAAAATAAAAATAACGCTTAAACTGTATAATCTACAATGTTATTCAGTCTTTTCCGTTTAGATGAACAGCAAGAGGAAATGTGTTAAGATAATAGACACCAATTACCAACCAGACCAGACGGCCTTCTTAAGACTGGTCCAAATTCAAAGATATTCAGACGACAATTTCAAATAAATGAACTTTAAAATAATTACATTGTTTGGTCTTTCTGTACAGAAAACATAGCGGAAATCATCATTTTCGATAGTGTTTTTCCAAAAACATTGTTGGGGCCTTAAAACGCCGCATCATTATCATATGTGGAAATGGAATAACCCTCCACCGAAACAAAAAATACATATAATAGGGAACGATTTTATCCATTTACCTAGACGTAATTTCGGTCAAACAAAAGCATTTTCATAAATACGTGTGTTGTGGTAAATCTCGTAACTACGGCTTGATTCAAGCCGTAGTTACAAGATTTTATAACAACACGCACGGTTTATCAAAACATAACCCTAAACCCTGTCTATTTTTAGAACAAAATTATTTGCCATCACGTAAAAAAAAGTCACTCCTGCACGTCGAACTATAGACTGATACAAAACTTAAGATGTTTCAGAAAACAAAACGAAATTTATTAATGCTACTGAAAAAGAAAATCTAACACTCATACCGCAGAATTCTTTGACAGAAAAGGATTCATCGCCTATTTTCTTCATCCATAAAAGGTTTCTACACTGATATTATGTAGGGTAGCCAAAAAAGTCATGTATGAGAAGGGATTATATGATAGTCTCAAGTTTATGCTTACTCTTACCCAAACGGTGAAATTTCACGAGGCCCTAATCTGAAAGTTGTCACTGACAATGAAAGGGATTTCTGCAACAATTTTTGTATACCAAACATTATTTAACAGAAAGTAAGACAATATTAGAAAATGCTGCTTCTTATAATAAAATTCATCTTTTGTCTAAATGAATTTCCAAGTCTTTTGTAAGCCTTTATGGACGTATTTGTCACGGTGTATAATCACGTGACTCAGAATTTCCGATAATCGTCAATATCTTGTTAATACTTGACCAATTTGAATTCGGCTTGAAGCAGAGAATGTGGAAAAATGCCAGGAATAAACTGGACGTGTTGGATTTATGAAATATCAACTGATAAAAAAGTTACTGAAATTTTGGTTTATCTTCAATAACTTTTTTATCAGTTGATTTTTCAAAAGTCCAACACGTCCATCTAATGCGTGACGTCTGTCCACATTCTGTGCTTTAAACCGAATTCAAATCGGTCCAGTATTTACAAAGTTATTGAAGATTTTCTGAAAATATTGTATCATGTGATTATCCACCGTGTTTGTTAAATGTTTAAAGTTGTTCGCTATCTGGGTATTAGATAAAAAACAATGAAATGTTTGGTCATAATCTTTTAACTTTTATCGCTGTTCAAACATAACCTTTCACCATCACAATGATTAGGATTATACTTTCATGGTAGTCAATCCCTAATGAGATTCACATGACGTCGTAATATACATGTACTCAGTTCCATAAATAAGTGTGCACTTTATTTTGTTTCATTTCTCCTTTGGTTCTCGACTAAAAATACTGCAGTTTGCTATCATATTGTAGCTAAGAGTTCTAAGAAAATGACATACCCCTAAAATTTTGTCAAAAGGACAGCTTTGGTTTATTTTTCTTAGATTAAATACAGGTGGTATAAAAATAAAAGTTGCAAAAGTTGGTTACATTCAAATTTTGTTTATATCAAGTAAATTGGAGTCTTTTTTGAAAATATTTTATGACCACCAATGTTGTCGATGCAAGCGAGTATGTGACGGTCGCAGAGAGCTCAAAAACCGCAATATAACTACAGCAGGAATGTTATTTTATTCCTGGGTGAGAGCAATGACAAAATCCTGGATATAGCTGATGTTTAGCAGTGATGGAACGTTCCTCGCTAAATGACCCACACATGTTCAATTGGATCTAAATCAAGTGCCAATCGTGGCCAGGAAAGAACTTCAACATTGTTTCTGGTAATAAAAAAGATTCAATTCCATATCGAACGGTATTAAATAAAATTAATAATGTTCGATTAACTAGAGATAATCAAAACTTTAATTTGACCAGATTTGTGTACTTTTGCAACTTTTATTTTCATACCACCTTCATTTAACCTTAGAAAAAACAAACTCAAACTCTCTCAGTGCCCAAATTTTAAATGTCTGACACGTTCTTGTGACTATAAGCGACACTATAATACCAAACTCAGTTATTTTTAGTGAGAGATGGGGGGAGAAATAAAACGAAAGAAAGTGCACACTTATTCATGGAACTGAGTATATTTCGATGTCGTTTAAAACAGTCGTTAGGTAACCGAACCTACTCGGGTGACGTCGTAAACATTCGGTGGTGGGACGTTCCACCGTCGTACGTTTTCGACGTTGATCAAATAATTTCAAATTCGCGCAAATATCACTTGGAGTGGGACTACCTTATGCTATACTATATCATTATTATCATGAGTGATTTTAAATTTATAAGAATAGACGAGTGATTCAGTAGTAAAGTATTTCACTTTCAATCCTGGGGCCCGGGGCCCAGTCTTAAGTAAATTAAAGGAATTGCTCCCAAACATTCTGTGTATACGAAATTTATTCCATTTCCTCTTATGTAGTGGTTTAACCCTTTTCCATACAATGGCGCCTATTGACGCCCAACCAGATAATGGCTTTGGAAAACATTGTAGAAAATGAAGAAATTGCTTGTGACAAGCAATTTCTTGATTTCACACAATGTTTTCGACCATGAAAGACACAAAAAATACTATTTCATTCATTTTGAATTGTCGTCTGCAACATCTTTGAATTTGGATCACCCTAAATTTTTGCCACCTGGTAATGGGTTAATCGATTCCCACGAAATAACCCTTTTTGACCCATTGACAGTCGTTCTGGACAATGAAGAAATTGCCTGTGACGGGCAATTTCTTTATTTCCCATGATGTTTTCTTCCATAAAAGACGTACACACGAAAATGTATAATTTGCTTGACTTAGTCGTCTGCAACATACATGTACATTTTAATTTTAAGATTTTTGTTACCAGCAAGGGCGGACCCAGGACCTTTTTCCAGGGGTGGGGGACCAAGCCCAAATGATGACTTAAAGTGCTTGGGCGGATCTGGTGGGGGTCAGGGGGTCGGGACCCCCTCCCCAGCCCGGCATTGGCCGAAAATTAAATTTTGACTATTTAAATTAAGTGTAACGTTACATTTTTATAACATTTTAAGCCATTATTTGAGCTTGGACCCCCTCCCCCCTCCCCCTGGAAAAAAATCTTGGGCTTGAACCCCCACCCCCTCTGGAAAAAATTCACGGATCTGCCCTTGAAGTGTGATAAAATAGTTGCTTTTCAACGAAAACCTCGTAACTGCAGCTTGTTTTAAGCTGCAGTTACGAAGTTTTCGTTGAAAAGCAGCGATATGTAACATTATACTAAAGTTGTATGGTCAAAATTAAATTTTTCGTTCAATGCCGGGGGTCCGCCCCCCCCCCCTGACCCCCTCTAGACCCGCCCTTGACCAGTAAAGTCTGCATGGCCTTCTGAAACAAATTTGGGAATAAAATTGGTTTTTTTATGTCTGGGAAAGGATTAACTCGGCAGGCATTCACGTTGATATCTCATTTCTGATAACGTTTAGTTAGGAACTTTAAAATGATACATAAAATAGATTATAATCCTTTTAAAACTAAGCTCTTTATTTTTAAAGTGACATTTCACAATTATTTTTACACAAATTTTACTTTTATTCTATCTGAAAGAGCATCTTTTCTTATGAAAATTCTGAAAATTTCAAGTCAAACTGTTGAACCGTTTACGAGAAATATATATTTTTGTGTTAAAACTAAACCAATTGTTGTGGACAACAGTTCAGATCTATATAAAATTGGTCATTTCTGTTTTCAACTTTAAAGGCATATTTCTCGCTAAAAAATGACAACTTCAATAAACTGATAGCATTTCTACGCATTAGAATAAACAATCTTTGCATCTAGACATACTTTTAAAAAAATGAAATAAATGTGAAATGTCACTTTAATTAAATTGTTGAAGGTGAAGAAGAAGGCTAATAGCAAGCACCTCACAAGTACATTTGAATTTTCTAATATACATTGTATACTGACACAAAAAAGAAAGTGTGCATTTTGTTACAGGGAAATATCAATTTGAAAAAAAAATGTATTAACCCTTTCCCAAACTGCAAAAAATTGGCACTGTTCCCGTTTCTGTATATGACAAAATACAAATATAGGTGTTTATAAAGATTCGCATACATTAATTAAAGCACAGAAAATATGGAAGCAAAAGGAGAAAATGCTGATTATCAGCATTTTCTTCTTTTGTTTCAATGTTTTCCCAAGCCTATTCTATTAGGGACGTCAAAACCAGGTCTTGTTTGGGAAAGTGTTAAAACTGAGCTGTTTATTTTGAATTGTTGAAAGGTGAAGAAGAAGGCTAATAGCAAGCATCTCACAACTACATTTCTAATACATTGTATACTGACACGAAAAAGAAAGTATGCATTTTGTTACAGGGAAATATCAATTTGGAAAATGTATTAAGGCACCCAACCCCTCATTAGCACCAAAGAGCCAGAGGCGAATTTTGAAAAAGTGCCAGTAATTCCTAAACGGTTTGGCCAAGATAATCCCTAACTTTTGGAATTTTCATTGTTATGGTCCAATATTTATGTACATGTAAATATAACCTTAAAACAAATGATGCCACGTGAAAGGAAATGTTGAGACCTTTCCGTGGATGTATACTTTTACATATCTAAAATGGCAAATATCGACCAGAGATGGCTTTCAATAGCTCAAAAATGACCTTTTTGCATGTTATGCTGTTGCACCAATAAATTGTTATTTTTGAAAAGTGTGCAATTCAAAATTATCTTTTCAAATTTGAAATACTTTATGTCATGTCCAAGCGAAATCCATTCCTATAGAATTAAATCTTTACTACAAGTAATTTAAACAAGTATTTTTCTTTTTGTGTTCAATAGTGTAAACCTTTGTGGCTGGATTTTTTACTGTTTTTACCCCCTCACTGGTATGAATACCAGAAAATACATGTGGTTTGTGCCAAAGATAGTTTAAGATGCTGATAATATTGTACAGTCATTACTTATTACATATACAATTGGCAAGTGTTATAACAACTAATGTTTTTTTTCGTGATTTCATAAAGAAAATCGCTCTTTTTTGTAGTGTCCGTAGCCCCCTATTGCTTAAACCTGTAGAGAAAAAGTGAATCATATTTTAATGATAGATAGTCCATATTTTGCAGCAACTTCATTGGACAGTTCATAGGTAGTTTTGTCTGAATGGTGTATAGACAACAAGTCACTGTGGAGAGTAGAATAAAGCCTGTGGGCTTGTAGTGTCCGTAGCCCCTACAATTTGTGACATGTTTAGCTTCGAGGCGTCACAAATGACATGTAGATTATGGTCAATCAGGTTGATTTTAGCATGTTTATTGTCATTAAACACATTTTTAGTCTTTTCAAATTTTTTGTACATTTCAATCATAAAAATTGAGAATAATTCTCTAAAAATCAACAAAATTCACCAAAAACAGGCCTTTATAAGGTTAACACAGAGCCTATTTAATCTTTATAAAGAAGGCCAGAACGTTTTTGTACAAAAATAAGCTAAACGATAAAAATAGTACATAACATTTTACCATATAACCATATAATAAAGGTGGGCTACGGACACTACAGAAAAAGCGTAACTACCCATTTTGTCAAATTCTTTAAAATCTATTTGAAGTAGAAGCACCAAAATTGGCACGCATACTCCTTTAAGGTTACTGATATGAATTGAAATATGTTGGCCACCAGAAATTCAAGATGGCTGCCATTTTTTCAAGATGGCTGCTTTTCCGACTTATGATTTGCCTATAATACTAGAAAATATCACTACAGTGCCCAATTTTAGTTATATTTATGTCCATGAGTATCGTGACAAATATGGAAAATCAAAAATACAAAAGAAAATTGAAACTAGAAATTCAAAATGACTACTTATTTTCAAGATGGCCACTATTGGGCATAGAAATTGCCTAATTTCCCTGAAAATGTTTATAAAGAGTACAGTGTCAAATAAAGATTATTGTGGTGTCTGAATTATCTTTCAGTTTGTCTTGTTAATTCAGAAATGAAACATATAAATCCAACATCAATTGGAACTTTCACTTCGACAATTTTAGCCTCACTCAAAACATTGAAAATTAGCAGGCACTAAACAATTTGCAATATTTTGAAACAATGCTTTATCAGACAGAGCACATACATCTACAACAATATTTTCTGCAAGTTATAGACAACCACAACTAGACATAAATTTTGTTAAAGTTTAAGTCCTACATGTTTAATACGGAAATTCTAGAAGTATTTGTTGCAACATTTATTGGCACATTCGGTATTTACATGTACTATTCAGTCTGCCATTAAAATGGAACTTAAATAACTAGGTCTAATGCTCACATCTGCAGCGTATATTTCTGTATAAATATGGCAAAATAAATCACATCTTCGTAAGTGGCATTCAGACTTGCAGACACACAAAGTAAGCTACTAATGAAGAAACGTTGAACTCTGATGATTGACTCCATATACGAGGGATGATCCAAAAGTAATGTCACAAACGTTGTTTTCGGTGATTTTATGAACGTATCCTCATGCAACTTTAGATGCCGAAAGATTAACATTCGTTTAATACATGCACGAATTTTCATAAAGTCTAGTGTAAAATTACAAAAATAAACTACATGTTTACATAGCGCATCGGTGTCCAGCGCCGCACAACGCACGACGTCATTGACGTCATTCTACTCCTTTTCAAAATATCGCCCTCTGTGTTTAATTAATGCAACATTCGTGGCGTTCGACCCGCTTCATAAATGCATTTAAAAAAGACACATTCAGCAATTCTTTGAATGCATTCCTTGAATCAATTTGATCTCAGTTGGTTTAGGTCGACATGATAAATTATTCTTGAATTCAGCTTAAGATGCGGAAATGGCGCAAAGTAACATGGACGTTGGCGTTCCCCAGCTCCACATGTCTTCCGGCTCGTTTTGATCTTCAAACGACTCATATTCACCCTCCAAAAAGCTTGCACTAACGGTAGACGTCTCTATCATGAAATGTCCGTTCTTTTATGTTGATTTTGTTGTTTCTGTTGCTTCAATCGGCCATTTTGCAAGCCTTTAGCGAAAGTTAAGAATTGCACGTTGTGGGCATTTATCCGATTCTGCCATTATCCCGAATGCGAGTGATGAATTCAATAAGACTTATTTGGTATTTTAACGCACCGATTTTATTGAAACGTTCTAAAATTGCTTAGAAATATCTTGACGTAGCGGCATTTAAATATCAGCTTAATTGTCTTGATTTTTCTTTTATATAATGACAGAACACAAAGTAATATTAAACTTCAAAAGAATAATCTAGGGCGTGCGGCGCATATGTACGGCATGGATTCTTTTTGGCATTTTATTTTCTCGGATATATAAACAATATTCAAATAATTCAGAAAAGCATGTTTCCAATAGGATAAGCTTGAATGATAAGTCTTTATTTGTACATGAATACGTCGAATAACCAAACTATAGACACTGTGACATTACTTTTGGATCATCCCTCGTACAATTTAAGCCAACCACCTCATAAAATGCATTTGCAGACTGCCAGTATGGACAAAGATTGCCCAAATTAATTTTAATGACCACAACTTCAAGAATCTATATCGCTGACTTCATGTTGCTATTATCATCATTTTTCTGCTCAGAAAAGTCAGTTTTATACATTTTGATTAGTCAAAGAATGAGATTGGATGTCATTTTACTGTGTTCTTTCTACACTAATATGCAATACTCTAAAACTCTTATGCATCAGCTATAGATAGCCATTGAAACAAGGACAGACAATCTCAAATAATGTAGTTGAGTCCCATGTTGGATGACCTCCATCACCACATGGTACTGGGTGCTGGATGGAACTAGTTTGAGAAATAGTTTTGAGAATTTCCAATGCTTACTGTAGCACTTTGTTTCAGTATCACTAGTAACTGAATTTGTCAAGAACATCCTTTCTTGAGAAACAATTAACATTAACAACTAGCATCATGTTTGATTTATTGATCACAGTCACTCTGCATAAGTGTCCGTAGGCCTTTTAAGTAGTAGAACAAATCTCACTAAAACAGCAATAATGTTTATAAGTTATGTTTGTGGTGATTAATAACTTTATAATACAGTTACAAATTTAATTCACAAATTATCAAAAAAAAAAAAAAAAAAAAAAACATCATCATATACATGTATTATGTTTTTCATGTTTATACTAGCAGTGTCAATTGTGTTTACCAACTATCTGTTCGAAATAAATAAAATAAACAATCTGAGCTGTCTCAGTACAGCCAAGCGCGACTATCAAGTGCTGGATAGTGAAAAATCATAGGACCGAAAAGGAAAAATTCTATCAAATTTAAAGCCAGAGTAATGGATCTCTGTCTAGATTGTGATTTTATGGTAACCGAAGCATGTGTAAAGTTTAAGAACAATTATAGCTGTTACAGAAAAAAGTTATCACAGATATGTGAAAGTTGCACATAACAACTTTACCAAGAATTTCTTTGTCCAAAAAGCGGGAGATTTCCATGAAATTAAATCTCGGAGTAACTTATCTTTGCCTAGATGCTTATATCACTGTCGCAAAAGCATGTGTAAAGTTTGAAAGTGATAGCTGTTACAGACAAAAAAAGTTATCACAGATATAATATGGAAGTTGCATGTAAAAACTTAACCAAGAACTTCTATGTCAAAAAACGGTAAAAATTCCACTAAATTACACATGTGTTAAAGTAACGAATCATTGCATAGAGGCTGATATTATGATCACAAAGGCATATGCCAATTTTCAGAACAACAGAAGCGGTGGAAACAGAGGTTTGACAAATTTGCACAGTCATGAAAATTTATCCAAAGCATTACACCGACGTCTATGCCTGGGTGACTAGAATAGCCCAGTATTCTACAAAAAGTCGCACTAAAATGCAACTTTTTGTATAAAAAATTATTTAATATGATACTTAAATATTACTTGAATGTAAAAATTCATGACACATGTAAGATTTTTGCCATATCCATTCTTTTGACAAATACACTTTATAGCTTGCAATCTGTAGTGTCCGTAGGCCCTGTATCACATTATGTACAATGTAACATATAAATAGGATAACTCTGATAAAACTTGTGTTTCACGAAGAGAATACTTTGAACTAGTCAAAAATGCCAAACAATTTACTTTTTGCCAGTCTTTATGAAAAATGCATGAAAGACAACTTGGTGGTCCATGTGTAATTCAGCTTATAACGACAATTTAATGTAGTTTGAAAATATTATTGATGGCATGAACAGTCAGACCGCATTTGAATATTGATAATAGATGTTGATGATACATTTCACTCACTTTGTGCAATACAATAGTCAATTTAAGACTCTTTGTAAAGCATGTTATGCTCAGGGGTGTAGTGTCCGTAGGCCCCTAGGGGTGATAGTAAACATTGTTGTGTATATTTTCTACCGCTCATAGAAAATTAAAATCCTTATAGCCGTGGTTGCACAAGATGTTAATCTTTCATTACGAATGAAAATATTTGACATCCAACAACTTTGAAAATTTGACCCTAGTGCAACATTTGGGTAGGAAATATCTTGGCCAAGCCGTAAACTGTGTTACATTTCCATTCCAAATACAAACAAGAGAAAACAGTTGGTAAGCATGCGCAACAAAATCTTTGAAAACATTGTGGAAATGGGGAGAAAATGTTGATCATTTATTGACCCCTGCCCCCCCCATCTCGCACCATGTCCTTTACCAATATCATAGTCTGTCCATCAAGACTTCAAACCAAGATCCCATCCAGTGGCGGATAAAGAGGATGGTAAAGAGGAGGGGGGGGGGGGGTCGGGAATTCGTTTTCGGGAGTTCAAACCAACCCCCTTCTGATGTCTAATTATTTCATTTTCATGCAGAAATTCAGTCGAAATTGTTTGATACTAGTAAAACGAACCCATTTTGCACTCTTACTTAATAATGTGTCGGTATATTTTCTACCACAACAAATGACTCAAAGAAGTCCTGCAACGCCTTTGGATTTTGACCGTTCTAAGATGTTGACCTTTGAAAGAGGGTTCAGTCGTGCTTAATGAGTTAAATTAGTCACAATTTGTATAAAATAAGTCAAAAATCAAGATTCATTATGTCTAATCATATACCACCATAATTAACCCGTTTCCACATATTTACGTTTTTTTGATGCGCTGTCAGATAAAGGTTTTGAAAAACATTGTGGGAAATGAAAAAAAATGCTTTCATAAACAAGACCCGGTTTTGACGTTCACAATATGAAATTGTTCAAAATATGTTGAGACAAAAGAAGAAAATTTTGTTTATAAGCATTGCGCTGCTTTTCAACGAAAACCTCGTAGCTGCAGCTTAAAACAAGCTGAAGTTACGAGGTTGTCGTTGAAAAGCGACGATTGTTTTTTTTTTTCCTCAACATTTTCTTTACTACACTGTATAATTTATGCAAATGGCGTACAGTTTTCTGGATTATTTTGTTTTGTCTGCATCAACTTTCAAACTAAATTCATGTAGAATTTCAACAGTTGGGAAAGGGTTAAAACTTAAAGCTATCGGGAGCTAACCAAATACCACTCAATAAACTATGTTTCATTTTTTAATACTTACCAAAAATTAATCAAAAGAGAAACAAATTTTAACCTCAACCCCCCCCCCCCCCCAAAAAAAAAAGCGAAATTTTCGACAAGTTCTGTTGAAAAGAATTTACGAATGACAAAAGGGATATGTTATATGCTTATTAGGCACAATAAATATTGAGACCAAATGAGAAAATGCTTGTTATCTTAGTAATGTCAGCATTTTAAATAGTCTCGACCTATTTCTCAATGTTTTCCCAAGCTATTTCTACTACGGGCGTCAAGACTAGTCTTGTCTAGGGAAAATGCATTCACTTGAATAGGGGACGATTTTATCCAGTTAACTGTGACGTAGTTTCGGACAAACAATGGTATTTCGTAGGTGTTGTTATAAAATCTCGAAACTACGGCTTGGGTCAAGCCGTAGTTACGAGATTTTATAACAACACCGACGGTTTATCAAAACATAACGACAAACTTACTCTATTTTTAGCACAAAATTCATTGCTATTTGTCGTCTGCACCATCATTAAATTTGGACCAGTATACTTATTATTGGTCGAAACTAATTAACTTAATGATACTTTTCCGAACCTAGAATGTTTTTCCTTGACTTTATCTATATCTTTTATTTTCATTTTTCAAATACGACAAAAGGTTGATACAGATCTACCGAACCTAATTTAATAATCAAATTCTCAAAAATCGTTTTTATGGGCTTTCTGGACAGTATTCTTTAGGGTGACAGATTCACTTCATTTATTGTATATATTTTTTTTAAATCATGTTTTGCAGATTTTGAAAGTCCGACTCAAAAATCATGTACGTATCGCTGCTTTTCAACGAAAACCTCGTAACTGCAGCTTAAAACAAGCTGCAATTGCGAGGTTTTCGTTGAAAAGCGACATTAAAGTGTACGAAATGCCAAAATTTCGTACTCTGACAGAAACAAACCTCTTTTTTTTTTAAATCCAACTGTCATAAGTCTTACTTAGAATTGTACGAAGTATCCAATTTCACGAATTTCAACATCGAAATTTCGAAATCGTCCATTTTGTGAACCACGTCACATTTGGTGCGATGTTTTCCCTCATATGGGAAAAATTAACAGGGAAGGTCGTAACGTATTACTACAGTTTATAAACGCCGTGATAAAATGTATCATTTAATCCTTAATCTTTCCCCCCAAACGATAAGATATTCAGGCTGACCCATAGAAAATATATACGAGGTTTTTTTTATTTTCTTCTTTTGCCCAAATGTTGTTCAATAGTATCTGCCATTTGGATCGACTAGTCCTTTCCCAAATAATACCCGATTATAACGCCACCACCAGAAAAAGCAAATCGAAACATTGACAGAAAAAATAAAAATAAATATAAAACTCCTTTCAAATTGGACAGTTAGGAATCGTGTAGATTAGGAAAGATTATCACCAAACGACAAAAAGACAAATCAGACGACAATTTCAAGTGAAAGAAATAATTATAAAGATTTTTGGTTTTTATAGATAGAAAACATTGTGGGAAATGAAGAAATTGCTTTTGTGAAAAGCAATTTCTTCATTTACCACTATGCTTTCCAAAGCATTTTTCTCTTGTGGAGTCAAAAAGAGTCAATGTGATGGAATGCCTATAAAGGACCGTTCCTAGATAGGCCAATCCATTCATGCCGCGAACTATGCTGATAAGATTGTTTTATCTGTGTGTTGTCGTGGCCTGAATATTTTAATAAATAAACCGTATATCAACCTGAAAGGGACCTTGTCTCCAAAATCCAAAAATCCAAATTTTGACAAATTGATCTGAAAAAATGAATTTATACGAGATACAGTAAGTTAGTGGAAACATTCCCGATTCAGAAAATTACTTAAAGTGACATTTCACATTCGTTTCATTTTTTTAAAGTATGTGTTGATGCAAAGATTGTTTATATTGATGCGTAGAAATGCTATCAGTTTTTTGAAGTTGTTATTTATAAGCGAAAAATACGCCTTCAAAGTTGAGCAGAAATGACAAATTCTATATAAATCGGAACTGTTGTCCACAACAATTTGTTTAATTTTAGCACAAAAATATGTATTTCTCGTAAACGGTGCAATATTTTGGCTTGAAATTTTCAGACTTTTCACAAGAAAATAATTATGCTCTTTTAGATAGAATAATGGAAAAATTTATGTACAAATAATTGTGAAATGTCACTTTAAAAGTGAGAAGTATTGATCAGTCCTCGTCTGTTTGCGCAGACTGCGCAGACTGACTAGAGTCGATATTTTTTTTACAATTCCTTTGGGTCTCTTATGGCGTGACGGGTCAAAAATTAAGCGTATGCCTGACTCATAATCATTCGGGCAATGAACTCTGATAGGCTTACAGCGCATCGGACGCTCCATCATCAGGTCCCGGATTGGATCCCCTATCGCGGCAAACATTCTTTCTGGCAATTGTCTTCCACTAATCGTTGGAAATGTGAACTTCTACACTAGGAGGTAAAGCTCGGATAGCTCAGTGTTTGACCCATTACCAGAATGATGGCAAACTTTTATACTTTTTCAAATTAAAAAATGTCACAAATAACGATTTCAACTAAATGAAATTCTTCATTTTTTGTCTTTATGGAAAGAGACGTTGTGGAAAATGAAGAAATTGCTTGTAACATGCAATTTCTTCTTTTCCCAAAATGTTTCCCAAGCCTTTATTTTGTTGTGTGTCAAAAGGCGACGTTGTGTAGTATTCGATTAAACATTATTAAGGGATCATGGGTTCGAATCCAGGGCTGGTGAAAAAAGTCGTTCTGACATTAATTTTGACAAATGTCATTTCGTCGATGTTATTGCAAAACCTCGTAACTCCAGCTTAATTCAAGCTGTGGTTACGAGGTTTTGCAATAACTTGAGTTGTCTCTTATAATACCAATGGCTGGATCATGTACATGGATACTCAACCTGCGATGATCAGCTTGTGGCTCGGATTTGGATGTTGTTTTTAAACTGGTGCGAGAAATGCTTGTGACACATGAACAGGTTCAACTGCTGCCGAAAATTAAATGAGAAATTGTTGCGTATGAAGAATTCCTTGAAAATGCTTTTTTACGACTTTTTTTGCAAATTCGAGGGGGGCGGGCATCACCCTCTCTGGATCGGCGCATGAAGTTTCTAAAGGCCTATAATCAATCTGATTAAAATCCAGTGTTAACTTACAGTAACATCTGATGGCATCCGTAACGGTACATCTTCTATGGCCTTTTCTTCTGACCAGTCAAATAAATGTTTAATTGAATTCTGGAAGAGAACACCTGATGCCCGAATAAGTTTGGATACGCATTACGTAAGGAAAAACGACGTCGCGCGAAAAATGCCGAAATCGCGTGAACCTCATTAGAGATAAACTACCTTAAATGCCGTGACACATTATAACTAATAGAGCACCGTACTCGCCCTTATCTTATCTCCTATATTGACCTTTAGTACAGCAATTGTGTGCTACCTAGTACACGACTGAAAACATCAAAACGCTGCTTTTCAACGAAAAACTCGTAACTGCAGCTTTTCATAAGCTCCAGTTACGAGGTTTTTGTTGAAAAGCGACGAAAAGTTATCGTGGTTATCTGAAGACCAATTCTGATTCATCGCATTTCGCAACGTAACATGATTTAAAGAGAAAATCTGGCGAGGGAAAAAAGGGGAAATACTGAGGACATAGAGTAGAATGATCATGTTATCGTCGATATTCAAAAAAATCTTTCTGACCTCTTTTCAAAAATTCGCATGGTGTAAAGAGAAAATTTGGAAAAATGTTGAGAGAAAGGCAGAAAGTAACACCATCAAAATAATAGTAGCCTGCAAGGATTGTGTACTGGTAAGTAGGAACACGTTTGAAAACACACACACAAAAAAAAATACGAATTTTCATATCCCTTTTTATCCCTTTTTGCCATAATGCCTGGTTTTGACAAGAATGCTTAGGAAACATTGGCAGAAAAGAATAAAGTACCGACAATACGACAACCTGCAATACGACGATTCTGTCCTACCTACTTCTTATACAAATATCACACGTTATCGTCTTGGATACCGTAAAGTGGACTTGGTAAGATAAGTCGATCAACTATTTCGAAAACCGCAATATTATGGACTGGTCTTTTTTAAGGAAATGCAGAAAACAATGTTTATATGACTTCGTCATTTATTTATGTAATCTGATTATGATTATAGCGAGGAGAGCTTTGAGAGAAATGAAGATATTGTTGATTATCACTAGTTTCTTCTTTCCTCTCGGTGCTTTATAAAGCCTTCTTCATTTGGTGACGTATAAACTAGACGCTGGTTAGGAAAGAGATAAAAGATGTATTATATGTTCAATATAGTGTGTACCATGATATTACTGCATTTCAACAAAACCTCGTAACTGCTGTTTAGAATACCCGTAATGTGGCCATTTTGAGATTCATAAAACATTGGATTTTTTTCGAGTGGCGTCGTTACGTATTCGAACCTATTCTGGCGCGGTCGTAAACATTCGGCGATACGACCGCGCCCGAATAATTCTGGCGTCGCGCGAATCTCATTATGGATAGACTACCTTAAGAACAAGCTTTGTTTTTGTTGAAAAGAGAGGACAAAGAGTACTCTTTGTATAGAGTTTATCACTCGTATTAAGTGGTCTGATTCGACCTCTGTGGTTTATATTTAGACTATTTTGACCTTTTAAGTTCTGCGTCATTGTTGTTATCCAACATTATCAGATGGAAGCACATACCGATAGCGCACACACATTTGTGTGGTCACATAGAAAAAACGAAATTTTTTTAAACTTGTGGCTATACTGTACGCGATTCTACCGTAAACAATCAAGACCAGGCTGAGCCTAAGTGCAGTCTGACCTGGATCCATGTTACTCTCATAAATGATGGTTGCTACAGACCATGAAAAAAAACTTTTAGAGATCAACATGGTTCCTGATCAGACTGCGTGTATACGCAGGCTGATCTGGAACCATGTCGGGCTCAAAAGCCTCTACAGTGTCACGTGATTTTTCATAAGCCTATGGAAGCTTGTTCGTATAATCATCTGATTTTGTAATGCCATTTACAATTATCGTCGATTGGATGACGAAATCTCGCAGAAGACGAACGAAGAACGAGACTTGACTTTGTGACACAAGAGGAAAATTGTTTAGAAGTGAACGGTGGCCGATTTTGGGAGAGAAGTAGAATGTAGAAAAGACAATTTAACCATTTCCCAAACTGCAAAATTTTAGGATACTAGTAATCCAATTTGGAAGCTGCTGCAGATGACAGAATGGATGTTAAATAAACATTTTACTTTGTGTACAATACATCATAAAAATATTGAGACAAAAGGAGAAAAGGCTGGTTATCAGCACTTTCTTCTTTTGTCTCAATTGTTTCCCAAACTTTGTCTTCTGGACACGTCATAACCATGTTTTGTTAGGGATAAGGTTAAGTCAGGAATGTCAGTGACACGTCCTTCTCTGAATCGATTCGTCTGGGACTTGAAATCGAGGCCCCTTTACGATCTAGCTTTTAGGTATCCGTCAAAGGGGTATAGTTCACAAAGCAGTTTTACCTTTTCCCAAAAGTAAAAAAATGTGGACTATTCTAGTTTAATCTATAAGCTGCCGCAGACATCAAAATGGATGTTAGTAACTATTGGATTTAGTACAACATAACACACAAAGACGTTGCTCAAGGCAAAGTGAAGAAAATGCTAATTATAAGCATGTTCTCCTTTTAGCTAAATATTCTCCCAATCTTATTCGCTCAGGGACGTTAAAATATGCTTGTTTGGAAACTGGTTAATTTCACTTTTCATTATGAATGCGGATCTTATAGGGTCAGTATCCGCGATACAAAGAACTAGTCTAGGAGCCAGGTCCTGGTATGGAACTTTTCTTGCAACCGGTGCCCTATAAAAATTGGAGTGGTATTTTTCAATACGTTAGGGTCCCACGCTTTGGTTAAGGGTGGATGACATGCTTAAAAGTGGTAGGATTTTTTTAAGATCAAGGTCAAAGGTCATTCGGTGCACTTTTCATACATACCTCCTAAAAAACCCCATAACTTACTCATTCATGAAGCTAAAACAATTATTTTGGTATCAAAATAAAGCTGATAAATTGCACTTTGACTTACATGAATAATAAACAGCTTTTTGATTTTGTATTTTTGTGAATATTGATAAATATAACAAAAATTGGCTAAAAATCACCAAAATAAGTTTTGTCTACAAGTGAAAAAAAAGTTTTTAAAATACAAAAAGTATGTTTATGTGGTTGAAGTCATATTTAAAAATTGCCCAGATACCTGTTCTTGAGTTATACGTATTTCTTCACAGAATTAGTCTTTAGCTAAGGCTTGTAGTCATAGCTGAAAGTGGGTGGGGTAAATTTTCCCAAAAATTACAAAATATGCAAACATTGATGTAACAAAAAATCTTACACATAAATGTGATGTTTAGTAGAAATTATGCTTTTGAAATCATATTTGCAGTGATTTGTAAAGCTTTTAATGCATATTCCTGGAAATTAATTGGAATTTTAAGAGCCAAAATAACAATTCAATAAAACAGCATGTGAGATGGATACAACACCATAGTGTCAAAGCAATGACTCTTAAAACGAATATTTATCAAGCATCAACAATTTTTTTTTATATAAAGCAAGACTCAAATTAGCATAATCGACAGCTGAACATATTCCTCTTTCTATCTTACGGGCATATGACATTAGACCCATGCCAGATTTTCAGGAAACAGAACGACATGGGGACAGCCAGAATTTGCTTTGTTGTGTAGTACATTGCTTTTATAGAGCCAAAAGGAAAACAATTTTAGCGCTGGAACTAAATTTTTCACTATCAAGGTTCAGTGACACATAAATGTTACTATAAATATAAAGTGCGGGTAAGTTAAATATGTACACTTTATTTAGAAAAACAGACTTAATTTAGAAGAACTAAATGAACTTTATTTGAAATTCCCTTAGGCAGAAATGATCTAGCTATCCAGGTCGACCATTCCATACACTATTTCGTGAACATAATTATTTCATATATGTTTGTATGCTCGACAACCTAGCATGGGTCTCTTTAAAGATAATTACGAAACTACCGTCATTACAATGCTTACACCTGGTAGCGAACATTCGAGCATGTATACATAAAATGTAATTAGGAAAGAATATTGCATACTGTGAATAGTGAATACATATCAGTATCATCAGTCTGGAATCTGGTTGTTATGATGTGTGATTATGAAGGTCTCCAAAAGTATTCATGAACATGTTAGTACCGTATATTCGTTTATGTACATGCCTTCAAAAGGGACAACAGAGTATCTGGTCTTTTAATTAATTTTGTGACCCAATAAGCTGTAATTGTAAAAAAAATTGAACCCAATAATCCCTATATCTTTTATTATGCAAATCATTCATTGCATGTGACATTATGTTACAAGTAAATAGTAGAAAATAAAGATACCACAGTTGTTGATCCATCCTTCACAATCCCATCATGATAACATAACTTTGTTTATTGATTCATGACTAATACATATTTGAGTAGACACAGAGAAACTTTTGGTGTAAAAATAGTGGAAATCTTCGGACCTACGGTTGTTATAGCTCTAACCCCACAAAAATATACCTGACAAAAATCTGGACAATGTTTTACTTATTACATGGCTAAAACTATTCCTGGTAATAACGTTTGTTGTAATCAGTTGTGCATCTATCATTTGTAGGTATCTATGTAATCTATATCAAAGAAATCATTAACCTTTCCCCACACAATACCTCGTTTTGACGTCCCTAGGAGAAAGGCTTGGGCAAAATTAATACAAAAGGAGAAAATTCTGATTATTTTGCCTCAATGTTTTCTAGGCTATATTGTACGCAAATCAAATCTTTTAAATCGCCCATTTTGTCGTTTGCAGTAGCATGACTTTTTGACTTTTAAACCAACCGAGTTGAAATTTTAAACACGTATGCTTTGAAGAATTATACATTTGATCCTGCAACAAAAACGCTGCTGTTTGGATAAGGGCGCACTCGACAGTTGCTATGGAAACATAGGGTCCAGTTGAGCGGGAAAACTTTGGATGATTTGCAAAAATATGACTTATCAATCGCTTTTAAAGCGATCATATTTTGTATTTTTCACTTCAACGGTTTGTAAGAAATGCTTGTTACCTTTGAGTGGGCATTTTTCTCGGCAAGCATAACATCGTCAGCTGACATTTGGAGTCAACAACCGTAGGTGAATACATCGCTTAGCTTATATAGCAAATATGGTGCTAGGGCAATGGTATTCAATAATGATTTGAGTGTAAATTGGAAAATTAAAATCAGAGACGATCTGTATGATTATGAACACGTACAGCAATACTTCTATGAGAAAAAAAGCATTTATGAGTGGTATAATGCATTTATAAATGATTTTACCCATGATGCTTCTGACATCAATAGATCTGGACGTCGGCGAAATCGTCAATGACTTGCCAATTGTTTCCCAGAAACTACCTTCAGAATTTCCCAACTACAGTTCAGACGCTTCTTTGAGAAATAAATTCATATGTGGGAAATGTTGATATCGTGCAATGGCAAATATATAGAAAAGATGTAATTATTAGATGTGTAAGACAGACGTTCCTGACGTATCCATCTCAGACCTAAGTTGCGCCGCTCAATATGACCCTACGTTGCCATAACAACTGTAGAATGCACCTTAATGCAAAAAACTTAGATTTTGTTGCTGGATCAGAAGCATAATTTCCTAAATTTTAAGTTTTGAAAATATCCTAACAGTTAGTACATGAAAAAGTTATGACATAATTCCGGATACTTTATCAACAGCCCTCATACAAACCAAATGAGATTTTCATGTTGAATACTTTTGGAGAAAATGCCAATGTAAATGACGACAACAATTTAGTTCCTATAAGAATACGTAAAGATCCTGCAACTCTAGCTTTGATTGACATCACAAAATGCTCGTGTTAAACTGACTGCCACACGCGAAGGTGTAAGGGTCAAAGAGAAGATCTTTTATGTACTGATGCATGTGTTTGTGAGTCAGAACTGTGTATAAATAGGCGTATCTTGGTGCATTAGACAGTGATAATGATAAATATATATGGCCTGAGTTAAGTGTATTGAAGTGTTTAGTATATGGTAGCTATGGATATTAAAATTCTGGTTATTGCTTCAAGTGTCTTGTTGTTTTGTTGTTGTTGTTGTTGTTGATGATGATGGTGATGATTAGGATAGTGTTGAATATAAGAACATTATATTTAGTAAAGTATACAAGATACATAAAATGAATAAAACAATGAGTTTATGCACGACTTCTGCTTTATGCAAGTATCATGCAGAAGACATTTCGGTCATCATTTGACAAATTAAACTCTTTATATTGGTCTTACTTTCTTAAATGCACATCACTGGCTATCTCTCAAGAATTCATATATAATTCAGCCCAATCTTGAAACAAGATGTGTTTGTGAAGCACGAATGCCTCTGAAAAGGCCAATGATAAGTTTTCATGTTAAGCTTTTGAGTAAATGGTTGATAAGGGTTAATGGATGAGCTTGAGGAAGGTCATATTGCATGGGACAGATAGATATTATTAAAAGAAGGTTACATACCAAATTTGAGCTTTGTATGTGAAATAGCCTACTTTTGGAGAAAAGGCCAATGTTAAGTTTTCACGTTAATTAGTTTTGATATTAAGATTTCATGTTAAGGGTTGATAAGGGTTAATGGATAACCTTGAGGAAGTTCATATTGCATGGAACAGATAAATATCATTGAAAGAAGGTTACATACCAAATTTGAGCTTTGCATGTGGAATATTTTTGGAGAAAAGGCCAATGTTAACTTTTCATGTTAAGTTTCAAATTGACGGACGGACGGACAAATGGCTGGCTGGACGGACAGACAGACCGACAACGGTAAAACATTATGCCATCGATCTATCGATAGGGGGCATCACAATCACTAATTTGTGGTCTTATTTTTATCTATATTTAATTTTCGACATATACACAATTATGGGGGTCAACTTGAATTCAGTTGGCCATTTTTGACAAAACACAAAGATGATTTTGAAAAAAAGATGTATCTGTATCCCTAATAAGTATGTAATACCAGAGATATTGTTTTACTCCCTTAAACTGTAAACTGTGTTTCAAGTGATGTGTTATTCATCATATGTAAAATTACATGATAGAACCGCAAAATTTTGTGTATGAGCTATTTGGTTCCAGCGCTTAATTCCTTTCCCTTTGGCTCTATGAAAGCAATGCGCTACCCTACCCAACAATACAAACTCTGACCGTCCCACGTTGTTCTGATTCCTAAAAAATCTGGCACGGGTCTGGGGAATATTTTCAGCTGCCGATTTCTAGTACATAGATACTTGATAAATATTCGTTTTAAGAGTCATTGCTTTGACATTATGGTGTTGATATAATCTGTATCCATCTCACGTGCTGTTTTATTGAATTGTTATTTTGGCTCTTAAAATTCCAATTAATTTTTTAAATTAAAGGGACATTTCATTCCAATTTCAATTTTTTAAAGTATGTCTTGATGCAAAGATTGGTTATTCTAATGAGTATAAATACTATCAGTTTTTCTAAGTTGTTGCCAATAAGCAAGAAACACGCATTTAAAGTTGAGACATAATCAATAAATTGCATATAAATCCGAACTGTTGTCCACAACAATTTGTTCAATTTTAACACAAAAATATAGATTTCTCGTAAATGGCGCTATAGTTTTGCTTGAAATTTTCAGAATTTTCATAAGGAAATATGCTCTTTCAGATAAAAATAAAAGTAAAATTTATGACAAAAAATTCTGAAATGTCACTTTAATTGAATTGATAGTGAAAAATTTAGTTCCAGCGCTAAAATTGTTTTCCTTTTGGCTCTATAAAAGCAATGCACTACACAACAAAGCAAATTCTGGCTGTCCCCATGTCGTTCTGTTTTCTGAAAATCTGGCATGGGTCTAATGTCATATGCCCGTAAGATAGAAAGAGGAATATGTTCAGCTGTCGATTATGCTAATTTGAGTCTTGCTTTATATAAAAAAAAATTGTTGATGCTTGATAAATATTCGTTTTAAGAGTCATTGCTTTGACACTATGGTGTTGTATCCATCTCACATGCTGTTTTATTGAATTGTTATTTTGGCTCTTAAAATTCCAATTAATTTCCAGGAATATGCATTAAAAGCTTTACAAATCACTGCAAATATGATTTCAAAAGCATAATTTCTACTAAACATCACATTTATGTGTAAGATTTTTTGTTACATCAATGTTTGCATATTTTGTAATTTTTGGGAAAATTTACCCCACCCACTTTCAGCTATGACTACAAGCCTTAGCTAAAGACTAATTCTGTGAAGAAATACGTATAACTCAAGAACCGGTATCTGGGCAATTTTTAAATATGACTTCAACCACATAAACATACTTTTTGTATTTTAAAAACTTTTTTTTTACTTGTAGACAAAACTTATTTTGGTGATTTTTAGCCAATTTTTGTTATATTTATCAATATTCACAAAAATACAAAATCAAAAAGCTGTTTATTATTCATGTAAGTCAAAGTGCAATTTATCAGCTTTATTTTGATACCAAAATAATTGTTTTAGCTTAATAAATGAGTACGTTATGGGGTATTTTAGGAGGTATATATGAAAAGTGCACCGAATGACCTTTGACCTTGATTTTAAAAAAATCCTACCACTTTTCAGCATGTCATCCACCCTTAACCAAAGCGTGGGACCCTAACGTATTGAAAAATACCACTCCAATTTTTATAGGTCACCGGTTGCAAGAACTTTTAATTTAACCCCCTTTGTAAAAGCTGGCTCCTAGACTAAACAGTGATAGAGATATTTGAACAGTAAATCACCGAATAAGATAAAAAGTAATCCCACATTTAGAATCAACAAGGGATTGGATAATCGTACATTATAGTCCACTCACGATGGGATGACGCATGTTTACAGATTCTATCCATGTAAACAAAGGGAAAGAGTTCTTGATTTTGAATATTCTCCGTTTAAATTAAACTACCAGGATGTGGCTAAGCCAAGGGGTTACTCGACGAGTTTACTTCTCGATAGCTTGGTTAATATAAGAGAAACCGTGCGTCACGAACATGAATACAACCCGAAATTGAAAGAATGAGCGACAATACCAACATTTCGTCGGTGTTAAAGTAAAATCTCGTAATTACAGCTTGCAATAATAATAACGATTCGCCGCTAATCGAAAACGCTGGCTCTCCTCAAGCTTAAATGCAATGAACCAAAATTTACTTGGTTCCACCCTGTCTCCCGAAAGAAAACCGAATATACAATTTTGGTTGTGATAGCTTGAATCTTGCAGATGTGAGACTGTATAAACATAATACGGAACGATTTTATCCAGTTAACCGTGACGTATTTTCGGACAAACAAATAGTATTTATCGGATGGTGTTATAAAATCTCGTAACTACGGCTTGTTACGAGATTTTGTAACAACACCGACTGTTTATCAAAAAATAACAGTAAACCCATGCTATTTTAGCACAAAATTCTTTGTTATTAAAGATTTGAAGTGATCTTGTCTGTAAGATTTTTCTCCGTGCAACTGTTAAATATTCTATTTTTAGCCTCTGTAATCAAATTTTCAAGGTCATCGTTCAATAAATTAGACCTTGACATCCATTCCGGTTTTGAAGGTCGGTGAAAGGAACCTTCTTGTCTCAAAGTTACGCACCACAGGTCTTTCAACGTTATATCAACGCCCAGAAAAAGCGCAAGTTTGTCCAAAGAAGCAGGTAAGTCCGACTTTAGTTTGTCATAAAATAATACAAAAACTGGTCCAGGAAACGACAACATCCATTCTTCGTTGAATTTCACCCATTTGTCCACCTTAGATTTCAATTTCTTCTCGAAATCTAGAAGAGAAAGAGTAAAATGAATGAATAAAACACGATTGCTTGTAAATTCTTTTTTTTTTTAAATAAGCCCTAGTTTTGACGTACGTACTAGCAGAAAAGAAGAAAATCGTTGATTTTCTTCAAAACCTCGTAACTGCAGCTTAAGGTATATGACCCATCATTAAAAACTCCAATTTCTAGCCATACAAAATGCACCAAATTACACACACTTGTTAATACGCTTCACATAAGTTGATTCGCCGTGCCGGATTTAAAGATTATGCTTCAAGAAGAAAATTATTGACAAATATTATTTTACTCTATATTCATATGCAAGGGAGGTAATTATGAACATTTTTGTCAAATATTTCCATAAGTATACATAAATTCAAAATTCTAAACCGTTCAAAATGCTTATGTTTGCATTTGGACTGGAAATGTAACACAGTTTAGGAATTATTGGCACTTTTCAAATTTCGCATCTGGCTCTTTGGTGCTAATGATGGGTTATATACGTTAAAACGAGATTAATTCATGTCTTTATTAACATCAACTTTTGACGTCTGCATCAGTTTTTAAATTTGTACAGTTTGAAATAATCAAGTGTGAAAGGATTAAATGAAGCATAGGGGAACTCACCCTTTAGGAAAGATTTCTGTTTAGTTGCCGCTATTTTGGTGTGTGATTTAGTAGATTGTAGGTTAAATAGAGCGAGACTGCTCTCAAACGGGTCTCGAACAATCAACACGGTTCTGTCGTAAGAGTCCTTGGTCCAGGGCTCATGAGTTTTGACCACGATGACCCCTTCTGTCTTGCCCTCACCAGGAAATATCGGCTTGAGTCGTTGGTCCGAGTACACGCTTCCAGTATAGATGCCTTTCACGATATAAGGTATTGTATTTATATAGGAATTGACTCATTACCAAACGACAAAAATTGGACTAGTCCAAACTCAAAGAAGTTGCAGACAGCAATTCCAAGTGCATGAAACTTAAAATAATTTGGTTTTTGGGGGTGGAAAACATTGTGGGAAATGAAGAAATTGCTTGTCACAAGCAATAGCAATTTCTTCATTTGCCACAATGTTTTCCAAAGCTATTTTCTTGTGAGGAGTCAAAAGGAGTCACTGTGTGGTAATGGGTTAAGGTATTGCATCCATCGTTAGGTACCAAACACTTCGTGCAACTTCGGGCGTCATCCGTTTCAACGGATGTTGGCGATGGTATATCCTAGTCAATTTCCGTTGCCCCAAATAGATCTCGAAGTTGCACGAAACGTTTGGTATCTAATGATGGATGGGATACCTTAATTTAATTATACTTCAAATGTCTATGAAATGAATATTTTAAAAAGTGTATCCCTAGCAAAGTTTGAGTAGGGTACTTCGAATCGTCTAGGAAATACAAATGTTTCAATAAGTGCTCATAAGCAAATTTTGAGCAGCATACTTCGAATTTTCTAGAAAATGCATATGCTTCAATAAATGATAATAAGCAAATTTTGAGCTGTATATTTCGAATTGTCTATGAAATACAGATGTTGCAATAAATGACCTTTTGCAAACTTTGTGTTGTATATTTCGAAGTGTCTAGAAAATGCAAATGTTTATATAAATGACCGTTTACAAATTTTGAGCAGAATACTTCGAAATGTTTGATACCTGTCATTTCCTCGATCAGATGCCGTGTCCACGTGTTTCCTGACCCGGGAATACTAGCCAGAGCTGTCTGTAAATGGAAATTGTATGATTAAGGTAGTCCAGCCTTAACGAGATTCACGCGACGTAGAAATTATTCTTGCAACGTCGTAAACATTCGGTGGTGGAACCTTCCGAATGTTTAACGATGTCACCCGAATAATTCCGACGTCGCATGAATCTCATTAGCACAGGCGGCAATCACGTGACTTTGTTATGATATATTTTCCTCACTTATGTAAACAAAAACACTAGGCAAAAACACATTTTCTCAAATTTTGAATCAAATACTTAACACGTAATATTGAGATACCTGCCATTCGATACGTCATACTCTCTGGTCTATTTTGGTATCAAGATCTTCCCTCAAATCCCTGTCAAAGCCGAGAACATTCGTGCAAAGTATTTTTAAATGCCATGATATATTTTCTTAAGAAATGTTTGCACTTTGCACGAATGTTCTCAGCTTTGACATGGATTTGAGGGAAGATCTTGGTATCAAAATAAACCGGAGATTACGGCGCATCGAATGGTACGTATCTCAATACTGAGAGTTAAGTATTTGATATAAAATTTGTGAAAAATGTGTTCTTACCGAGTTTTTTTGTTTACATAAGTGAGGAAAATATATCATAACAAAGTCACATGATTGCCGCCTGTGATTAGGGTTATGGCCAATCATTAAAAACACCGCGTGCGTGTGTGCGTGCGTGTTGTTGTTTGAAGTACTGACAAAATTTTAAAATTGTACTTCTTTTTTTCTTCCAAAAGACCGCGTTTTTCCGACAGTATTTTTTCCATTTTTTTTTCTGAAACTAAGAAGTGTGAATAAATGACTGTAAAAAGTTAGGTCACCATGCGATTGAAAGTTATTGGTTTTCAAGGGAGACTACTCTTGTCCAATATGCAAAAAAAATATGTGTTTTATCTTCCTTGTTAAAGCTTTGAACAATAAACGACCGTCGAATTTTGTTATCATCTGAAGCGGACTAGCTCGATACGAAATTTTATAACAACACCGACGGTTTATAAAAACATAATAGTATGTAAAATCTATTTTAGCACAAAATCCGTTGCCATTGTACCACCCGAATTACTTTCACACTTTGATAGACCAAACAGAGAACTTGGAAATTACCGGAAAAAGCGTGTCATTCTATCAACAAAATGTAAAAGATACAATGTCTGAAAAGATCTATATCCGAAAGAGTCGTATTTCGGGTATGTGCATTTGGGCAATAAAAACTCACCCATACGGCCTTACAACAGTTTTGATCGGTTTCATCAATTTCACGGTACGGAAACTACAGAGACAGAGCCATTGGCTCTGCCGCTTAAATCCTCTGGGGGGCTTCCGGCCATGCGTGGCTCTGTCTCTGGGGTCGTGATCTTTTGACAAAAACAGGTGAGTGTTCAACTTTGTTGTTCATTTATTTTCTTCTGGTGCTTAAAATCGAAAAACCGGGAATGTCATGCTCCCCTAAGACCATTTATCTGCCTGTTCTAATTCTGTGGGCTTCAAAGTCGGCAGGGTTTTCACAGGATCATTGTCGTCGTGGGTCGACCCTATGTGATTTTTTCTTGTTTACATCATGTATTCATGTACATTTCAACGGTAAATAGCCAATTGCTGCAGCCAAAACATGTGATATGCTAATCGAGGGATAATCTCGATCAGACATTGCTTTCCCATGTAACAAAACCTTAGAAATGATTGGCAAACGTAAAGTTTGAGCAATTTCTATCGGTGGCTCTGTCTCTGGTGGCTGGCTCTGTCTCTGGCGGCTGGCTCTGTCTCTGCGTGCTTGGTGAAAAAAATTAATCTATCGCAAAATTCGTGTCGAAGTAATTTACTCACACACTGAATAGATCTGTGTATGGCGAATGGTTCAGTCACCGATTAAACCATTTGCAAAACATCGAACATTCAGCGTTGTTCAATTTCAAAGCTACAATTAAACAATGTCCTTTGAATGATCAAAGATCAGCGTGTCTAAATTGACGGGGGAAGAGGGATTTCGATTTAAGTAAATATGTGACTCGAAAACGAACATCCTGTGATAAAGACATCGTACTATCTGGAGACAGCTACTGAACTCTCACGGCCACCGCGCAAAATGTGCCATTATTCGCTTTTATTCAGTGGAAAACATGCTTCTCTTCCAATTTACATGTATTGGAATATACACTAACCTTTCGTCACGGCTCATGATTCTATGTAGTACTGTACTTAAGGCGACAAACTGAGTGTTGACAAAGAAACAATTACACGATGGGTAATCCACGTGATTTGGGGACAGGTCCACACCGAAAAATTGTCTGTTTCAAGTATATTTTGTTCTATATCTCAGTTTAAACTCTACGTATTTTGACGAGCAATTGCACCATACGCGCCTTAATTTGAGATGGCCATTCCTGAACCTCTTTATGCAAAGTATTCCATAGTTTTATTAAAATGCAACCAAAAACATTCATTTTGAATGTTTCGAGAAACCATGGGATTTGATGCGGAGTGAGTTAGAACCGGGGAATGTCCCTCTCAATGACGCGCGTGCGGTGCACTTTATCTCGTCAAAATCCGTCGAGTATTAGCTGAGAAAATACACAAAACAGACTTGAAGCAGACGATTTTTCGGTGTAAACGTCAGGGGCCTGTTTCATCAAAACATTTTTAAAAGAAGTAATTTTGACTTAACGATGTCTTAAATATCGGTTAAAACAACAATCGCATAATCAAGGGGCTCGTATTTTCAACGATCTTACGACAAAGTTTTTGTATAAAATGTGTAACAAAACATCTGAGTGCACGAGAAATCAGATTGGACCAATCAGGTTTGTTGTTACAAGTAACTACGCAAAAATTAATCGTGCGAGCGTTGATAATACGGGCCCCAGGTCTTGATAAATTGGTGATACGCGTTTCTTGTCCAAAACTTGTCGTAAGTCATCGGTAAGACAAAGACTAAAATAAGTCTTAAAAATGAAACTGGCCCTTGTTTTTTTTTTCTTTTTTTTTATTTGCACCAATATATCCGACATCTTTCCATTTAATCCTTCCCAAGCAAGACATTTTTCTGGTGCATTGCGAGAAAAGAAAATTGCTCATAACCAGCATTTTCATATTTTTTCTCACAGATTTCAATGATAACTATTACATATTTGATACTTCGGAGCTATGCGCAGATACATACATGTCTCTCTCATGAGAGGGGGGGGGGGCGCCCATCTGCATCCTTGCATGTCTGGACATCATTTTGAATTGGAGCAGTCCTAAATAAGAATTCTATGTATCACCTAATGTGATATAATACCCCGCCATTACATTTGTCCGGATAAGTGTTTTTTGTCGAAAACAAAGGACAGTGACTCACAAAATAAGAAAGGAATATTTATGCTCCTTTGATACAGAACTTGTCTTTATTGAGATATATCCACCCATGAAATTTCATGATCATAGCTTAGATACTTTCAGAAATATGCTTTGGACAAGTATTTTGTAAACAGACTAAAATTAACCGACAGTTCAAAGCAGAGCCAGCCGCCAGAGACAGAGCCAGCCGCCAGAGACAGAGCCACCGATAGAAATTGCTCAAACTTTACGTTTGCCAATCATTTCTAAGGTTTTGTTACATGGGAAAGCAATGTCTGATCAAGATTATCCCTCGATTAGTATATCACATGTTTTGGCTGCAGCAATTGGCTATTTACCGTTGAAATGTACATGAATACATGATGTAAACAAGAAAAAATCACATAGGGTCGACCCACGACGACAATGATCCTGTGAAAAACCTGTCGACTTTGAAGCCCACAGAATTAGAACTGGCAGATAAATGGTCTTAGGGGAGCATGACATTCCCGGTTTTTCGATTTTAAGCACCAGAAGAAAATAAATGAACAACAAAGTTGAACACTCACCTGTTTTTGTCAAAAAATCACGACCCCAGAGACAGAGCCACACATGGCCGGAAGCCCCCCAGAGGATTTAAGCGGCAGAGCCAATGGCTCTGTCTCTGTAGTTTCCGTACCGTGAATTTGTATATGCGTGTGAAACAGTAAATGAACAGAGACAAAGAACACTTTGGGGGAAAGAAAGTACTTGTATTATATTAACGAAGAAAACATTAATTTTATACCTTTTTGAAAATTGTGTTGTTTTTCAACAATCTTTTATTCACCGCGGAGCAGTTAACGTCGACGAAAGCATCTATCTGCATGAACCTAGATCAAGAAATAATACATCATCAGAATAGAATATTCATTCATTCATTCAGAAGGGTTATTTTTGTTTGGTCGCCAATAACTTTTAAATCAGATGCTTGAAAAAAATAACTTCAACATTGACTATATCCCTGACATTCTCTACATTGCTTGCTTCAACCCAAATTCAAATTGATAACGTATAAATACATATTTATTGAAGATATTCTGCATTCAATTTCTATTGTGTCACATTATCCCCTGTCTTGAAAATGATCGTTTTTCCTATATCATAAGTGCGCGGTAACAAAAAGAAGATATTGTTAGGGCCATATGTTGATGCAAAGGCTGTCAAAAATATAGTGTATACGTATATGATATTTCTGCTTGTGAACAAAACTCTCGTAACTACAGCTTAAACAAGCTGTAGTTACGAGGTCTTTTGGTGATTTCAAAGAGCGATGGTACGAATACGGCTAATATTGTAATAGGATGATAATTGTGTAACACATTGTAGGTTTCAAATCATTCTCCAATCCACTAAATGAAGATACCAAACCCTTTCCCAAACAATAAAATTTTAGGATGATCCTATTCAAAAGTTGCTGTAGACTACAAAATTGATGTTATGAAGGAAGAGATTTGTGCACAATATAGCACAGAAAATATTGAGACAAAAGAAGAAACTGCAGGTTATCAGCAGTTTCTTCTTTTGTCTCAATGTTTTCCCAAGTCTTTTCTATTAGGGACGTCAAAAGCAGGTCTTGTTTGGGAAAGGGTAAAAAACTTAAATTTTAGCTCTGTAACAGCTTAAATTTAAATGCACGCAACAGCCCGGCCTCGATATTAAGACACGCGTTTACAAAATAGCCACGTAAACAATACAATTTTGATTGTTAAATTGATTGGAGCACCTTATACCTCATGATAAATGGCCTTGCAGAGTAGCCCATGCTAATCGAATGGAATGTTCTGCCAGGCCAATTTTCGTCCGCTATAGGTCCTATGCATGGAGTTCTGTCCTTTTTACATTCATGGACTACGATTTAACATCATTATCAAGCATCCAGTTGCTCGCCCACATATGTTTACGATAGGCTATCGAAACATTGGCACAGTCATTTTTGCCATCACTGCAGAGACATGACCGGGATTTACCATTATCTGCCTCTATATAAATGCTTCCCTCAGGCATCAAATTGGTGCCGGTTCTACCCCCTTAACGTCTGACCGGTAAATTTTTAAGGATGTTTGCCGCGTCCCGGGATCTAACCCCAAACCTAATGAGTGAGAGTCCGGTGCATTACCAACTGTGCTGTGGCCGCGACCTACACAATTTCAAATCCAATATATTCTGTATAACTACTGTTATCTTGCATGTGACGGTTTAAATTTTGCAGATGTCTTACACTAAGTCTTGCAAGATTCGAACTAATTGTTGTTGTTTTTGTGTGTTTTTCGGAACGTGTGTTACTTTACTTTGATTTATTGTCCAACTACATTATCCACCTCATATAATGGAACACAACTGTCTTCAATTATTTCATTCTAATTTCTTGTCAAGATAGGCCTACCTCTGTATTTCGAAGACTGACTTTCATGTAAATCAAACTGAGGGACTGGCCGAATCTAAGTTGCGAGAACTTATGGCCAAACCCTTTTGCCTTTATTGTAATTTAATGTATGTAGGCCTATATTATGTAAAAATGTATTTTGGCAATAAAATATGTTTAAACCAACTAACACATATAAAATTGTATCGAAAATAAAAGAACGCTTTTCTCTTGCTTTCTTGTGGATAAGTACCATAATATCGTGAATGGACTTGGACTGTATATTGTTTCTTTTCAACGAAAACATCGTAACTGCAGCTTGTTTTAAGTTACGAGGTTTTAGTTGAAAAACGACGATGTACTGAGATGATAAGATTTAGTCAGTATGAAGTTTTTGGGGAATTATTTGGCAAAAAGGTTTTACAATGCGAGCTTATTTACTCATAAGAATCTTCAATCAATTCAGAACAAGTCGGTGATATTTCTTCGTCGACCATATTTTTCTTAACCTTCCTTTCAACAAGTCAATCCAAATGGGATAAAATTGAAAATTCAAAGCTTCGACGTTGACTTTTTGTAGAGTATAAATTCCTGGTAATTGATATAAAAATGTGATCGTTGTACCATTTCTTGCTAGAATAGACCTTTCTCAGTTGACTTAGAGTGAGGAAACTCACTTTAAATGGTTTCACAGTAAATTATGGCGACTTTACTCTCCAAAGCCGAGGTCTATTGATTAACCATCAAATATGACCTCTGCAGTTTTTGTTACACAAACAGCCTATTTGGTCGTCATAATCTAAATATAGCACATCATTTGAATTATCGAATCAAAATCATTCAGCTTTATCGTGCATGGTCATTACGTATCTATAGGCCTACATTGCGTCGCTTCTATTTTTGGCTGAAGCCGGTAAAAATTGAATTATCGAATCAATATCATTCAGTTTCATCTTGTTTGATTACGTATACATTACGTCGGTTCTATTTTTGGCTGAAGCCGGTAATTTGAGGCGTCAGCCTATGAAATTTTGTATCAGTTTTTTTAAATTGTTTTGTCGTGTTTAGCCAACGATTGGATACCGAAATCCCGCCAAGGCCCCGAGATTAGACGTGAAATGACCCCGCGGGAACAGAGTATCATTCTATCATAATGTAATGAAGAGAGAATGTGCTCTGTTCTTAAGAGAGTATGGCGACTTATGCACCCAGTCTGTTGCTCAGTCTGTTTACTGCATTGCCAAGAAATCGTCCAATCAGGAGCAGTAGCTGTTTTTACCACTCGTACGAGGTTTTTAAAGGGACATAACATTCCCATTTCATTTTTTTTTTATTTATTGATGGCAAGATTTGTCATTCTAATGCGTGTAAATGTTTTCAGTTTCTTTTAAAATTGTTGGTGATAAGCAAAAGAAACGCCTTAAAAGTTGACCCGAAATTGACAAATTCCATTTACATCTGAACTGCAGTATATAGATTAGGTAGTTTAATTTAAGAGAGAAAAATCTCGTAAACGGCGCAATACTTTGGTTTGAAATTTTATCTTTCAGATAAAATTTAAACTAAAATTTATGAGAAGGTATGTGAATGGCTCTTTAATTGTAGACAGTTGCAGCTTGAAAAGCAACGACTCCCTCTTATCTGTATCCCTGAGCTTTTAAATAAACGGACTCGTGGACAGACAGAGGAGATTGTGCCAATGCATGCGCGGAGCCCTTTTTCAATTGGGGACTTCAAATTCGCGCATTTTAAGGACTGAGTTTAATTAATCCTTTCCCAAACAAGACGTGGTTTTGACGTCTCTGATAGAAATGAATTCGGCAAACATTGGGGCAAAAGAAGAAAATGCTGATGATCAGCATTTTCTCCTTTTGCCTCAATATTTTCGCTATAGCCTTCATGTAGGCCCTACACAAATTTTATCTGTATCACAATTACATTTCGCCACTGTGCAATACCTTTAAAAAGGGGCCACTCTAAAATTTTACTGTTTCGGAAAGCCTTAAAAGGGTAAAGGCGATAAAAGTTTTAAAAACTCACCTGCTAATACCAGAAGCACTGTTATTTACTCTTAGACATCTATTGTGTTCCGATGACCACAAATTGCCATTCAGATCCGACGGCGAAATTTCGCCATATATATCAACCGACAATCGCGAATTTATTATTTCGTCGAAAGTGTCAGAGGAGCAAGAAAACGACAACTCCGCGAATGGTTTGTTATCATTATATAAAACCAAACAAATGAACACAAAAACAGAAAAGATGCAAATAGATTTAAATGACAAAGATTTTGCCATTATATAATATGCCTATATCCTTTCAAATATCCAAGCTTTGGAACTTCTCCGTTATTGTCCGGTGACGGTAGTATTGGAAATGTATACAAATACCTTTGTACACATTTAGGAAAATTGTCTTTAATATTCATTATTTTGCATGCAATAGTTTGTATATTGCTGGTGTGATGAACCTGCAATATTTTGAACCACCACATGCAAAATAACATTAGGCCTAATTTTGAATTTCATCTTGTGTTGTTTACATTGGTAAATTTTGTAAACATGTGCCATAATATTGCAACCAGCGCAAAGAGGATGTTCGTCAAAATGACGCGACAACAATCAACGAAATTATTGGTGGTATCATGCGGAGTATCTGAATAGGGAACGATTTTATCAAATATAGCATGCCGTATTTCGGACAAACAATAGTATTTCGTAGGTGTTGTTATAAAATCTCGTAACTACGGCTTGAATCAAGCCGTAGTTACGAGATTTTATAACAACACCGACGGTTTATCTATACATAGCGGCAAACCCAATCTATATTTAGCACAAAATTAAATGCTCTTCAATTTTAACAGGCAATCACTGGAAATAGCAATAACAACAATTTTTAATAACGCGATGGAGATTGTGCACCATGGGTTTGGTAAATCTACGGACAAATTAACCTCGTTTCAGGTAAGACATTTTGCAAAAACGTTCTTATTTTTGCGCCAAGTTTCAAACGTTTTTTTTTTTGTTGTTGTTGCTTTTGTTGTTGTTGTTGTTGTTTTGTTTTTTGGTTTTTTTTGCATATACCCCATCTAACTGAGCTCTTTCCTCTGATGTATGACGTACTTGTTGAAACCTCCATGTACTTCTTGCAAAAAATGATTTCAACCGATCAGAAAAAACGACAAAAAAATTCAGATCGTTTTTCTGGTCGGTTGGGATCATTTTTTGGGAAAAGTAAGAGGACTTTTCAAAGTCAAACATCTGAGGAAAGAGCTCAGTAAGGCGGGGTACATACAAAAAAACCGTTTGAAATTGACTTATCAAGCAGAATTTTATTGTACAATGGCTTACCTGGCACGTGGCTAATTCGGCCGTAGTTGTTATCATTTCGTTTTCTGGTCGGTTGGGATCAAATTTTGGAAAAAGTAAAAGAATTACACAAATAATTCATATATCTGAGAAAAGAGCTCAGTAAGGTGTGGTGCACGCAATAAACCTTTTTGAGAATTGACGCAGAGATAAAAGAGTTATTCCAAAGTATTTTACCAGAATCGATATTATTTTTGTCCATAGTTGTCATCCATCCCATGATGCACAATCTCCACCGTGAATAATGAAACTGTTCATACGAGGAAAATTTCGTGAGTTCGTAAATTCGGCTAAAAAATAATGATGCATTTTTTCTTGCAATTATTATTTTTCCAATATTTTATCAAACTAAAAAGTAACAATCTTAGTTTGTAGTCCAGTCAATTTAGAAGTCCGGGGGCTGAACTATGAGCAACAGAAAAGGTTTTGCTACTCAACAAAAATATATGGCTAGACCAATTTCCAGCAAAAAATCGCACTTTAAAAGCTTTGTCCTTAATGAGAAATTAACATTTTCAATTAGTAAATTTGCTATGAAATAATCTTACATGTAGACCACTCGGGATGCTGTGTCTGCGTGTTTTCGGACTCGACACGCTCGCTTTAACTGACCAGGTGTTTGCATATCGCTGCTTTTCAACGAAAACCTCGTAACTGCAGCTTAAAACAAGCTGCAGTTACAAGGTTTTCGTTGAAAAGCGACGATACATGGCCTTACTAGAGATTTGAGAATTAGTACGAGTTGGAATACGAAATGAAAATGGAAATCTAATCAATGGGGTGTATCAGAACATTTGGAATATGAAATATAAGGTGGCAGGTCACTCATATTAATTTTGTTCCTATAAAATTATATGTAAAAGGTCTAAGGGAAGTAAATAGTTTTACATAGGCGACCATTATAACATTTTGGCTTATAGCTCAGTCCATGAGTTTGCAGCAATGATCCGACCTACCTTAAAGTCTAGAGCATCCATTCATACGAGGGGTGATCCAGAATTAGCGGTACTGATCCTCTAAAATTAATATTTGTATGTTTTTCTTGATGAAATTTGGCATAATACAAGTACTGTTTATATTTGACATGATACGGAAATATTGGCATTGTCTTTTAATTGCGTCCATGTTGAAAGCGTGTCCATAGCAACGAAGGTACGATTAAGCGGGGCAGGGGTAGAATAACTTGACTTTTTAATATTCAAAATGTTTTTTCAAGCCTTTCTAACGAAACCATTTTACTGAAACGTTGTGGACATAAAAAATGACTTCCTGCTATTCTATGACCAAAATTTGAACATTATTTCTGGCCAAACGGGAGAACTGTGAACCACTTTCCTTTGACGTTGGCGGAGTATTCGAACGTACGCAGTATTTTAGTTTTGGGTAGAACGTGAAAATTCCATAGTCGATACTTACAAATAATGTAGAAAAACTCAGAAACATTCTTTATTAGAATTTTCACAATTGTTTGACACCGAATTTTCAAAAAGGGAAGAACATTTCTGTAGGAAAAGAAAGCGGGTAGTACATGTATCTAGAGGCGCAGTCTGGACGCGACGTCAACTAAATCTGATAAGGGCGTCAACACTTGAGCTCACGCTTCACCATCAAATACATTTTGTTACAAGACGGACCTAAGTTATGGTAGAGAGTTTTGGATTTTGACCGATGATTTTAACCTGAAAAGGCTCAACTGTCAGTAGATTCTATATCTACCTAAAACAGAAATTCTGTGAAAATGCGTACAGGCATGCAAGAAATTCTGGATCAAAGATTTCGTTTAGAAGCAAATCCCGTGAGAAAATCCCAGACAGCAGATTAACTTAAAATCACAACAACGGACGTCACCTGTCTCATCCCCAATCAAAGAAAGCTAAAATCGTTCCTTCTCACCAGTTAAATTTAGCTTTAGTGGAATTGATTGCGGGTATTTCCCTATATGAAATCTGTACTGAATGTCAGTTTCAAGGACTTGGTAAATTAGCTCTAGACATTCTATGGATGTTTTCTACAATCGACAAGCAATGGTACACGGATATTTAAGGTGGATTAAATGAACGTCACAGAAAACGTATCGCAACTCTAGGTGACTGTGTGGAGGAGAAACGTCATTTTTTTAACGTTGCGAACTTGCGACGTCGTGACGTTCGGTGAATACCTGCCCCGCCTATGCGTTATATACAAAACTAGTTTTATCGTAACTTTTTTTTGTTCTAAGTCCGATTTTGATGATATTTCGTCGATGGATCATTGATAAATTACATTTCATGCTGTAAAAATTTGATTGACTTCGACGGATTCGTATTGAAGTCATAAAGTCAGTACCGCTAATTCTGGATCACCCCTCGTACACCGGAAAAAATGAATTTTAGTAGGCCTATGGCATGAATCCTTTTCTCTATGACCTTTGACCCCATTTTTGAGATCACCCTAACTGCGGAGCTAGTCTCAGAAGCATTTCCGAGTATAATACCCATCTTTTAAAATGGCCCAGAAATTGCCAAAATCATTCAAAATCATTGATTTTTTGCTTTTAACTTGAAAATAGAGTATAATCAGTCACAAATGAATAAATCATGTTCAATTCCAGTAAAAAAGATTGTCCAATCACAGGTCACCTTTACCTTAATTATGCTCCGGGACCTTCCCTATAGTTTTGTCACGTGTCACGATAAACGTATTTACTTCTCTTAGACCTAAACCACACTTTTTTCTAACATTCGTCTAAACATTGAGACAAAAGAAGAAAATGATGAACCACAAATCCTTTCTTTATCAGTAACCCATTTTGCTTTCTGCAACAGCTTTCAATTTTTTTTTTGCCTTTTGGAAAAGGGTAACACATGATAAATGAAATATTGTATTAAGATATATGACCCATCATTAAAAACACCACTTTCTAGCCATGGGAGATGCATCAAATTACACACACTTGTTAATACACTTCAAATAAGTTGATTCACCGTGCCTGATTTCAAGATTATGCTTCAAGAAGAAAACAATCTACAAATATCTTTTGACTCTATATTCATATGCAATGGAGATAATTTATAACATTTTTGTCAAATATTTCCATAATTATGCATTAATTCAAAATTCCAAACCGTTCAAAATGCTTATGTTAGTATTTGGAATGGAAATATAACACAGTTTAGAATTTACTGGCACTTTCCAAATTTCACCTCTGGCTCTTTGGTGCTAATGATGGGTTGTATACGTTAATATTACCTTAATGAGTACTGTAGTAGCGATCGTCTGCAAAAGGGTCCGAGATACATTTATCAATAAGCTTCTAAGATAATGTAAAGGGACATGTATGGCTTCAAATTGGAATTATAATACCCCCCCCCCCCCCCCCCAAAAAAAAAAAAAAAACACACGCACGCACGCACGCACACACACACACACACACACACACACACACACACACACACACACACACACACACACACACACACACACACACACACACACACACACACACACACACACACACACACACACACACACACACACACACACACACACACACACACACACACACACACACACACACACACACACACACACACACACACATACGCAGAAGAGAGACATATTTATCATTTCATGCATAATATGAAAGTAGGCAAAGCCTAAATACGGGCGAACAGATGTCCGCTTAATTCCTCTACCGATGAAAAACAACAACCGGACTAGATCTACTTCGTTGTCCTTTCTGACACTTAAAATATGAAGTACAAACTGGAAAAATACGGCTGAGTTAAACAAGATCAATTCATGAAACACATTTGCCTGAGTATTTTAGGGGAGACCGTGGCAAGATGATACACGAGACAAGATGATACAGAACAATTTTATAATAATTGACGCCATGTATGACGCCATCTATATCCTATTAGTCCTTGGGCCAGGGCCAGGACCAGGAAAATGGGGTAAGTATTACCAGAAAAAAGGACAAAAGGACACCTATATATATTTGTAGATATACATCTGACGGATGTTTTTCAGTGATGATATCCGACATGAAGAGTAGCTAAATATACTTTACCCTTACCTTTATATAGGTACCCTTCACGACGTGAATGACAATCTGGTTTGGGGTAAGGGAAAGGGAAAAATTAATAAAAAATATCAAATGAATGTATAAATCTATTTATTTGAATCCATACGTATGAGCATGTATTTCACTACTTATGAATCATGACTTTTTAAATTATGTAATTATTATGACGTCATTACTCCTCTTCAAAATATGCTTTACGTGCAATCAAGTATAAGAATTGGCCGAAATATTCGAAAAAGTATTTTTCTATAATTATCATTTATTTCTAATTCAAGAAGACATAGTTTTTTAAAGTACATTATCTTAGAAACATTTTGAGCGTTGTTTGCACTCTGGCCGTCGGGACTTTTGGCTGTAACCCTTATCTTAAACCCTTAACCCTATCATTTTTTGCATTCAAATTTATAACACTTATTTGGTCATATTTCCATTGAATATTGACCTACAGGTGTCAAAATGGTATCAAATGAAAGCTTATGACTCGCTATTTTGTTTGTAGTTATCTCATTCAAATGATCTCATTTGCATATTCATTAATATTAATGATTTCCGTGAAAAAATCCATTTTTTTGGCGAAAATTTTGATAAATACTTTCCAAAACAAGGCATTTCTTTTCAGGGGGAATTTTGAAAACATGATTTTTCTTAAAGAACATTTTATTAGAAACATTTTGAGCCTTGTTTACACTCTGGCCGTTGGGGCTTTTTACCGTAACCCTTATCTAAACCCTTAGTCCCATCAAATTACTTATGTAAATTTTGAAAATGAATTCGGCCATATCTTCATTGAATATTTGCACACAGTTGTCAGAATGACATCAAATGAAAGCTTATGACTTATTCTTTCATTCTAGTTATGTTATGCAAATTAGCTCATTTGCATATTCATGAATTTTCCTAAAATTGCGATTTTCTACGGAAATTTGGTAAACACTTTACAAAACGAGGCATTTTTGTGCAGGGGAATTACGTTAACATATTAAATCTTAAAGAAAATTAATATATCAAACATTTTTAGCGATGTTTGCACTTAATTTGGCCGTAGGGGCTTTTGGTCATAATCCTATCTAAACCCTTAACCCTATAAAATTGTTCAGTCATTTCATAACGTTTTGTCTTGGTTATATATTGACCTACAGATGCAAGAATGGTATCCAATGAAAGTTTATGACTTGCTCAATAATTTACCATAATTTTTATGCAAATTACCTTATTTGCATATTCGCGAATATTAATGACACTACTTAAAACTGTGACCCTTTTTGCGAATTAGGTTTTTGTTTGGTAAAAGTGTCATATCTCTGTTTTACTAACGCCATTACTCTAAAACTTTGCACATACCTCTATGACCATGGTACCAACCTCAAGACAGATATCTATTGCTCTAGCATTTAATGTCGAGCAATTTTACCTTTTTGTTGCCTAGAAATTCCTCATCAAACTTTAATGAGCATCTTTCAAACATCTGTCACAAATAAGTTTGTTTCTGTCATAACTTTTGCTTTCAAACTTGGCATATGCTCTTGCTTCTAAGATCAGCATCTGTTATGTTATCTAGTAACAGTTAATGTTCATTCGTTTGGCATATTCACTCATTTTCATGCAAGATTCAATCATTTTTTGCATCCGTAATTTTGCATCTTACTGTAAATCTGCTTAAATATAAGGGCTAAACAACCCTTTTGAACGTAAAATAATACACCCTAAATCCAATATCAAATAGAAAATAATGTCCCTAAAGTTTAGGAAAACACTGATACAGTAAACTGAATACATTATTATAAATAATTGTTAAATATTTTAACACTTTCTTTGCACAATTTACACTAATGATTGAATGATTATGATGATGAACAGAACTGATTAGATGGTTCAAATGATCTCGTTTGATACTTTTAGAATTCAAAGTAGAATCAAAACACATGGATTAACAAAAAAGGCAACTGCAATATATTGAAAGTTTATTGACATCGTTTAAAATTAAGGTTGTAGGTCGTATACATGTGTAGCAGATTCTTTAGGGGATAGCTAGATCTATGACAGAAGGTATAAATTTTGCAATTATAGTGTTTTCATTATTATTATACAGCGTTCTTTGGATGATATGTGCACTTCCAAGGAGTATGATCCTCTGCAGTTCCTCGATAACTGGTGCACCAGGGATTTGTTTGAATATTTTGTCAAGTCCCTTCTTAATGAGACCAAGTGCACCTACAACGACTTGTACAGTTGTCGTCTCCATACCCCACATTCTGGCTACTTCTATCTCAAGGTCTTTGTATTTTGATAGTTTCTCAAGTGCATGAACGGAGACATTTCTTTCAGAAGTAACCGTCATGTCAATCAAGATGAACGTCTTGTCCAATTTGTTCTTAATGATTTCTGGTCTGTTAGCCCTGATCTATGTACCAGTATTCACCGACATGTCCCTCTACGACAGTTTTTGGTTGATGTTCATACAATCTTTTGTTTGCTGGGAGTCCAAATTGCTTGCAGATTTTCCAATGAATGTACCCTGCTGCCTTGTCATGTCTTTGAATGTACTATGTTGCCACTAATGTTGGACAGCCCGCGACAATTTCATCATATTGGTTGCATATTCTACACTTTGGATCTGTACCATCTTTGATGATCTTGTTGTGATATGCTCTTGTAGCCAAACTCTGATCTTGTGCTGCTATCACCATTCCCTCTGTTTCTGCATTGAGACCTGCAACAGAGAGCCACTTATGTGTCTGAGCTTGGTCAACATCTGGTTTGTCAAACCTTACGGGTATTGCCCATGCATTGATTTTGCTTTCCATGTTTGTGTCATCCTCTTTTGGACATTTGCCTTTGTCCGTCTCGTTCTTTTGGCATACTCTGTGACGGATTCTTCTCCATTTCTTGTCGTTTGTGCAATGTTCAGTTCTTGAATGAATGTTCTGGTTTGCTCTGAGATTGAGTAAAGTTTCTTATTAAGTTCATGTTCCCGGATCAGATGTAGCAGATTGTCTTGTGTTGTCTCCAAATACGTGTTTATGCCATCTCAATCTATGAGAGGCCCCTACCTCCGATCTTTCGTGGTAGGTACAATCTTTCAACGTCAACCTTTGGGTGGTGCATTCTTTCTGTTGTTAGTAACTGTCTGGTCTTTGTGTCAAGTTTTCCGTTTTTCTTGCATTTGCCAGTTTATGGCTTCAATCTTATCTGCAGCTTTTAGCTCACTCTTGATGGCAAGCCTTAACTCTTCTGTAAAACTCTTTTCTGATCTTTTCCTTCATTGCTGCATGTTGAATTCCGTCACCTTCATTAACACAAGGACGGTATTTGTATTTAGCGTCTTGGTCTAGTTTCTTGATGATGTTGTCTCTTTCTAGCTGTATGTCAGATGTTGATGTTAGTTTTCCTTTTTTGAAGGTGGCTTTTAGACACTTGTCCAGTTCAAATTGTATACATATGTCATCACTAAAGACCTTTACTGTCTCGAGCAGTTGTTTTTGCTGGTGATCGTTCTTGGCAAAGGTCTTTAGGTCATCCATGTAGAAAAGATGGTTGATCTTCTTACCTTGGATTTCATATCCATGTCCAGTGTCATTCAGCATGGTACTGAGAGGGGCAAGAAACAAACAGAAGTGGAAGGGTGATAGTTATGCGACTTTGCATGCAGATGGTTAAGTCTTGGACTTCTTTGGCCTTGGTTTGAAACCTACCGGATGAGGACTCCCACCACGCCCATTTATTTGGGACCATAACCTTTGACCTAGTTACCCTGACCTTTGAGTTTGACCTACTTTTAAAAAACTTAAACTTTAAAGGGCTTACAACAGGAATTTATCCTTAACCCCAAATGCTGTCAAAAACACTGTATACTGAGTCCCCCGTCTCTTTTTTGTCTCCTTTTAGATCTACATGCAGTTTACCTATAATTTTCCATAATTTGTCAACGAAGTAATAATTAATTTATTTGTGTTATTTTACCTTTTGAATTACGGTATAAAACACACATCATATTTACATTGCAACTAGAAATGTCTCATTTCAGCAATCTAAACACGCAGGAGCATATTGTTTTACTATTGTCTGTCTGTCTGTCCGTCCATCTGTCTGTATGAAAACTTAACACTGGCCTTTTCTCCAAAAATATTTGACATACAAAGCTATAATTTTGTATGTAACCTTCTTTTGAACAATGATATTTATCTGTTCGTGCAATATCAACATGACCTTCCTCAAGGTCATTCATTAACCCTTATCAATCCTTAACTCGAAAACTTAGCATAAAAACTTAACATAGCCATTGGGCATTTGTGTTTCACGATCTTGTTATTAAAGTTTTTATCAATATTTATAAGCATACTAATTAGTTTTGCGTAAGAGATGTCTTAACAAAATAACATTTCAAAACTAAAATGTATGTTTTATTACTATAATAGTTTTAAAATGTTTTTTGCGATTAGTTGAAGCTAATGCTGAAACTTCTATAAGAAGACAGTTGCCATGGAAACAAGAAGGTTTTTAAATTTTGCTTATCCGGCACTTTGAAATGGAACAACAGTCAGAATTCATTAACAGGTTCAAGAAGGGTTTTCATTTTTGGCTTATGACATAATAATGCCATACTCCATATTGAAAAGCATGTAATTTGCTCGGCTTATTACCTCCCTTTATGGATATACCTGTTGTGATTTTTTCCATATACATGCTGTATAGGACAAATTATTCAACATGAATTGTATTTCTATGCATCTGGTTTATATATGCAGTGTATGCTTAGTATAGAAAGCAGTAAAGCCACATTATTTTAAACATTTCAAAACCTTGCACTGATTTTCAACTATCCAAACCCTATCAAATTTCAAATGCACATTCTGAGGTATAGCTATACTATACTATACTCTGCAAAGTGGATATCATTGCATTTTTGTTATTCCTTTGGATAGGTCTTTCAAGATATATAGGTGTCCCTTTGTCCATTTTAGTGGTAACTCCAACCATATCTGGCCCAAGGACTATATGTTGCAGCGTCTTTTATTCATCTATATATATAATTATAGATAGATACTTGGCAAAAATATTTCAGGAGTACAACAACACATACGGAAATAATACAGAAATATCGTTTTTAGGGGTATTTAAGTAATTCATATCATTTTACACGTTTTCTTCTGTAACGTTAGAATATGAGAATATATTTTTTTTTTTTTTTTGGAATCTTTTCAAGATTAGAACATGTCATTTCAACATTTATTTACCATTATTATTTTCCTATATAAGTGTTGTCTGATTTCTAATGATATGAGTTTAACCCTTTCCAAAAAACAAGACCTGGTTTTGGCGTCCCTAATAGAACAGGCCTGGGAAAACATTGAAACAAAAGAAGAAACTGCTGATAACCAGCAGTTTCTCCTTTTGTCTCAATATTTTCTGTGTCATATTTTACACAAATCATGTCGTTATATCACCAATTTTGTTGTCTGCAGCAGCTTTCAAATTGGATCACCCTAAAATTTTGTCGTTTGGAAAAGAGTTAATGGTACCGAGGCGTCAAGAGGCAAGATGGTACAGCATAAACGGGGCAATATGATACAGTTTGAGTTTGAGTTTATTGGGGTTTTACGCCGTTTTCAACTACCAGGGTCATATCGAGGCGGCTGGAAACCTAACCGTGGGTTCCTGGTATTTCTCGCACCAGTACAACCACAATATCCAAACCGAGCCTCCAGCTGCTCTCTCACATAGATGATTCACACCCATTGGTGAGAGACAAATGACTTTTGTCAAATGTCAGAATGGATACTGGCCGAGCCGGGGTTCGAACTCGAGACCCCTGGATTGACAGACTCTGACGTAACCGACTGAGCTATCCGGGCTCGGCGCAATATAATACAGATTGCCATATTGTCCTGGTGAATGCACTGTTTTGAAATAAAGATGTATTTAACCCATAAATACAGTCCCCGAGAACTTATGATGGTCATACATTTGTTTCAGAGTCGTTCTGCTGGTAATTCTGATTCATATATCATGATCAAGGGAATATTTGTTTTCCGAAGGCCTTATTGTAAATAAGCTAATCATTATACTGTTATGGTGTGGTGATGTCTTTTTAAGTTACCTTCGATAAATAAAGATATTATTATTATTATTATTATTATTATTATTATCATTTATATTTAGCATTCTTTAAGAGTGGCTTTGTATGTATGGTATCAAAAGGAATTTAATTCAATTAATCTTTTCAAAAGAGTAAAGATCTACTTGGCTATCCTTCTATCAATTTACTTTGATAGTGGAATTCATAATAAGTGCACTCTTTTCTTTATCATTTTTGTTGTGATTGTGTTTTTTTGTTTCTGAAAACATTTTTTCCTATCCATAAATACCGTAGATAGTTTGACTATGAAACCATTTTATATTCTTGCCAATATTAGTTGATTCAGAAAGAGACTCTTCTGGTGATAACGTTATCTATTTTTGCATCTTTTCAAGTAATAGCTGACTTGATTATATTGAATCTTAAATATTTTAGACCATTTCTTTATAGAGACATGAAAATAAGAATTTAAGCCGTCCCAGGGCGCCATTCAACATGGTTACTTTTTTATTCCTACATCTTCGTTAAAATAGATTAGTTTTTTATTGTTTTATCATGAAACATGACTCTTTTTGAATAACATCGTAATATATTTCTCATAATAAATGTAGCCTATTTTAATAATCGTAAAACGACGTTGTGTCATCTTGCCCCACCATCTGTATCATCTTGCCCCGAGCACGGGGCAAGTTGATACATCTTACCAGTGGCGTAGGAAGGTTTGTAATATTAGGGGGGGGGGCAAACGTTCTAGTAAATGGAACAATGGTTGTTTTATGGGGGCCATAGGGGGCCATAGGGGGGCAGACCCCTTTTTCAAATTATTGGGGGAGCCAGGCCCCCCTGTCCCCCCCTCTTCCTACGCATATGCTTACCAGTCTGTTTCAAACGCAAAATTCCATATGTTGCAAACCTTTCATGAATGCTGATTACGGCCTAAATATAAGTTAAGAAATCAAATTTTCCTTTCTGTCCTAAATTGAACAACAGAGCAAGCCATGTAAGGAGAATTTTGGAGAATTCGAAAAAGTTTACTATCTTGCCTCGGTGTCCCCTAAAATTAAGGTATTCCATCTATCATTCGTTGGTGGATCCAGTATTTCGCCATGGTCGATTGTTTATCTTTCTCTAAGGATGAATAGGGCACGATTTTATCAACTTAACAGTGACGTCATTTCGGACAAACAATTATATTTCGTAGGTGTTGTTATAAAATCTCGTAACTACGGCTTGATTCAAGCTGTAGTTACAAGATTTTATAAAATCACTGATGGTTTATCAAAACATAACGGTAAACCCAGTCTATCTTTAGCACAAAATTCATCGCCATTGTGCAATTTCAACAAAATCAGATTGCATGTGATTGAAAATGATAAAAAAATGGACACAATACCGTTGCCTTGAACCCCGAACCTCATCTGGATCCGCCACTGATCATTAGATACCAAATAGCTCGCGCAATTTCGCCGTCATCCGTAAAAGTCTTTGAAAATTGAAATCCGGATAATCTCGTTTATTTCCGTTGTCGTGGATAATGCGAAGTTGCGACCGAAATTGCACAAAGTGTTTGTTATCCAATATTGGGTGGAATACGTTAATTGTATTGCGTATATGCCTTTCGTTTGACAAACGGCGAATATAATTATTGTCGAGTTAAAGCTTTTTGAATTATTTCCAAACATAGCGTTGTTATAAAGATCGCCAATGAAAATAAACGGGGAAAATATAAGAAAGTAGAAAAAGATTCCCATGAATAGCATTTTTCTAAACTCCCAAAACATTTCTCAGCATTTGAAATTAGAATTTAGAATTTCAAACTTTACGTTTGTCTGCGAATCGCTTCAATTTAAAATAACTTAAACATTATCATTTTCGGAAAAAAAGATTAAACTCAGAGTTCCTTGTAGGAAAGGCTTGGAAAAGTATTGAGGCAAAAGAAGAAAATCCTGATAATCAGCATTTTCTCCTTTTACCTCAATATTTTCTGTGCTATAAGTATATTACCATGGCATTTATAAATTGTATGCAATCTGATTATTAAAGCACGGACAGATTTGAGAAGAAATGAAGAAAGTGTTGATCATCATCATTTTCTTCTTTTCTCTCGGTACTTTCCAAAACCTTCTTTATTGGTGACGGCTAAACCAGACGTTGGTTAGCAAAGAGTTAAAATATGCACTATCTGTTCAATATAGGCCTATTGTACACCTAGTGAGACTTCTAACGCAACACTTACCTTTTCGCAAATAACTTAAAAATTAATAAACCGTTTTTCATCAATAAAAAATTAATAAACCGTTTTTCATAAATTTTTTAACAAATTCAATTCATTCATATTGACTTAATGATCAAATTTGCAGTCCATTAATCCGATTTTTTTTCTGATGAAAATTCGCTCTTTGATATTTGGAAGTCGCTATTTACGACGAATAGCGACATCCAAATATCAAAGAGCGAATTTTCATCAGGGAAGACTCGGATTAGCAGTTCATATACTATGGCTAGAAAACAAAAAGTCACAATTTAGCCGTGCGAGCTGATTAGGCAAATTCGGGTTATTCATTTAACAGAAGTAGAGATTATGACAGTCAGCTAACATTCTGTGTGTCCGCCATGGGCCTAGATTACTCAAAGACACCTTCTTATTGACAAAACATAATTGATGATGAAGCTTTGCGGGATAGTTCTTCTCTCGTCCCTAAGTGCCTGTTCCAGTCTTTGAAAATTTCTTGTTTTTATTGAAAAGAGAGGACATTTAGAGAACTCTCTGTATAGAGTTTATCACTCGTATATAAATTATCTGATGAAATAGTCTAAAACGTCTGTGGTTATTATTTGGACTAATTGACCTTATAACTGTGGTTATAATAGTGGTTATTCAACATTATCCGATGGAAGCACGTACCGATAGCGCACACACACTTGTGTGGTCACATTGAAAAACGAAATTTTTAACTTGTGGCTTCTGTACTCGATTTTACCATAAAAATTCAAGATCAGGCTGAGCATAAGTGCAGTCTGACCTGGATCCATGTTACTCTCATAAATGATGGTTGTTACAGACCATGAAAAAACTTTTAGAGAATAACATGGTACCTGATCAGACTGCGTGTATACGCAGGCTGATCTGGAACCATGTCCGGCTCAAAAGCCTAAACAGTGTCACGTGATTTTTCATAAGCCTATGGAAGCTTGTTCGTATAATCATCTGATTTTGTAATGCCATTTACACCCAGTATATTAATTAAGTGGCTCAAAAGCCACCAATTCTGATGAAAAGTGTAATGTAGTATAAAGTACACAGGTTTTGGGAAGTAGCACTAAAAGAAGAGACTGTTTACGATTATCGTCGATTGGATGACGAAATCTCGCAGAAGACAAACGAAAAACGAGACTTGACTTTGTGACACAAGAGGAAAATTGTTTAGAAGTGAACGATGGCCGATTTTGGGAGAGAAGTAGAATGTAGAAAAGACAATTTAACCATTTCCAAAACTGCAAAATTTTCGGATAATCCAATTTGAAAGCTGCTGCAGATGACAGAATGGATGTTAATAAAGATTATACTTTGTGTACAATATATCATAAAAATATTGAGGCAAAATGGGAAAAAGCTGGTTATCAGCATTTTCTTCTTTTGTCTCATTTTTCCAAGCTTTGTCTTCTGCACAAGTCATAACCAGGTCTTGTTTGGGATAGGGTTAAGTCCGGAATGTCAGTAACACGTCATTCTCTGAATCGATTCGTCTGGGACTTGAAATCGAGGCCCCTTTACGATCTAGCTTTTAGGTGTTCGTCAAAGGGGTAAAATACACTAAGCAGTTTGAACTTTTCCCAAATTAAAAAGATCTGTGGACTAGTCTAGTTTAATTAGTAAGCTGTCGCAGATGCTAATAACGATTGGATTTAGTACAACATAACACACAAAGACGTTGAGGCAAAGTGAAGAAAATGCTAATTATAAGCATTTTCTCCTTTTAGCTAAATATTCTCCCAATCGTATTCCCACAGGGAAGTTATGATGATATAATACATTGTTCGGTAAAGGGTTAATTTACTATTCATTATGAATGCGAATCTTTTAGGGTCAGTATCCGAGATACAAAGAAAAGCGATAGAGATATTTGAACAGTAAATCACCGAATAAGATAAAAAGTAATTCCACATTTAGAATCAACAAGGGATTGGATAATCGTACATTATAGTACACTCACGATGTTATGGCACATGTTTACAGATCTTACCCATGTAAACAAAGGAACAAGAGCTTCGCAGAGCGGCGCATATACGCCCGAGAGGGGCTTGTCAGTAAAATTGCCCATTTTTTTTTCAATTCAAGGGCAGATAAACATGAAAAGTTTTGCACAACACGACACCATAGAGATTCATTGTGGTTTGATTGAATTCTGGTTGAAACTGTAGGAGTTGCGCACACGAGAAAATTGGTGTTTTTGAGAAAATGGGCATTTTTCCTTAAATTCAAGGGCAAATAATTCAAGAACGAAAACAGTTATCTCAATTCCGTAAGCGGTGTGACAACTAGACACCATGTATATTCACTGTGGCAAGTTTGATAAAATTCTGATCAAACTGTAGGAGGAGTTGCGCACACAAGAAAATTGACATTTTTTTTTTTAAATTAAGGGCAGATAATTCAAGAACAAAAAGAGTATATCTGAATTCCGTAAGCGGTGTGCACAACTAAACACCATGAAGATTCATTCAGGCAAGTTAAATGAATTCCGATCAAAACTGTAGGAGGAGTTGCGCACACGAGAAATTTCTAACGGACGGACGTACAGACAGACGGACAAACGGACGGACGAGCGGGGCAATAACACAATACGACCCTTCGGGCGTATAAAAAACGGTCGTATTTTTTAATGCAATTTTGTATAGCCCAGCAACATTAACCTGGGACATCTGCATATGTAATGACCCAACTTCGGCAATGTTTTGTTAGGACGCTCAACTAACGGACTTTGCGCACAAAAATTAAGTTATCCCGGGTTAATCCATCTTCGCAAGCCAAGGTTGAGCCCACCTACGTTTGTATACACCCTTGGCAGATTTAGTACGATTTTCTTGAAATCGGGAAACGCCGCCTAGCGGCATCTAGCGACATTTGGAACACCACGGACAATTCTGTCGAATCATACCTTGGATGCAAGTCGTAGAACTACTTTCAGACTATGAATAGAATAGAATAGAACAACAATTCAAAACGTTCCTCTGTGACTAATGTCAACAATGTGCCGAAAATGATACTGAAATGCATTAATTGTAGTTCCAGTGTCCTCTCTTTTTAGAATGATTACAACCTACAAGTCCCGCAAGTTTCCATGGTTGTTCATTTAGATGACCTCGAAAACTACTTTATGAAGCGTAGCTACTTCCGGCTAAGAAATGTGATTTTTTAACATTTCTTCGTACACACACTTCCTAGTCGATGATTCGATCTTTGATCGACATTATCCGAGGTTATCCGAACGGCCTAGAGGCTGTCCTGCTTATTGTTATGGAGTAGCAACCAATGAAACGTCGCGTTGTAAAGGCATTTGAGGTTATTTCGTCCATTATTGCATAAGATGTGTGTTTTTGGGCCGTTATCGACATTGAATAACGGGACGAAACCGGTCCGATATCGTGAAAATCGGTCTATATTCAGTGCGATATCGGACCGGCTTTGCACTCAAATATCCTCGATTTTACCCTGCAAAATAAACAATTGTCTCTTTTCCCGCAAAATTCTCAACGTCCTACGTTAAATAAGCGACGTTCGCCTTTTGGCGCCAAATTATGACGTAACGTCGTTTTACCGACGTCACGCATAACAAAAAAATCTCGGAAGATTTATCAGAACAAAACAACAATGGCGGACATTGTCTTATCTCACCTCGGTTCAATTTTTGCACATATCAAGGGGTTTGCGGTAAGTAATCATTGGAAGTTTATGCTTTTTATGCAATAATAGCGTCAATTCACGTATTTTTCGGTCGTTAACATTCGCAGAGGCCCGCAAAATACGAAAACGACCCTCCTGCTTCGCAGTCGGGCGTTAACGTATTTCTTGGGCCTCTGCGAATGTTAACGACCTCAAAAACGTGAATTAACCCTATATTATTGATGACGTCATTGACGCGCATTCTATTTCGCGTTCTACGTCATACTGACTAGATAAAAGTTAGCTGCTTTTTTGGTCGAATTGTCGCAAGTATAATAGTGCGTCCAATTAAAATAGAAGATTGCTGTCTATTGCAGTGAGATTCTAAGAAAAAAGTCGTTTATCTTCGCGTTTTTAGTTGCAAATGCAATGCAGCTTCCCGCCCATTGTCAAGAATTGCTTACTCATAACAAAATATGTATCGATCAATCTGATTGAAAGAAAATGCTTTCCAGGACCCCAAGAAAATCGGACTAAATACGCCGAGGGTGAAAACAGAAACGACGTTACGTCGTATATGTCACCCTTGGCTTCATCTTCGCTAGCCAAGGTTGAACCCACCTACGTTTGTATTCACCCTTGGCGGATTTAGTCCGATTTTCTTGAAATCCCGAAGTGCTGCCTAGCGGTTGTTTTGCTGGTTGTTTACGTCCATTATTGATGACGTCATTAACGCGCGTTGCCTTTCGCGTCATACGTCATGCGGATTATGTAAAATTATCTGCTTTTTTGGTCGAATTGTCGAAAGTATAATAATTCGTCGATTGAAGTTAGGGAATTCCTGTCTATTGCAGAGAAATTCTTAGGAAAAATCGCATATCTTCGCGTTTTTTGAGTTGCAAATGCAATGTTTTTTCCCGCCCGTTGTCATGATTTGGTTACTCATAACAAATTTATCAGTCGACAATCTGATTGGTTCCAGCGAGACCTCGCTGGAACCAATGAAAATGATTTCCAGCGTTCGGATACCCTCGGATAATATCGACCAAAGATCGAATCATCGACTCGGAAGTGTGTGTATGAAGAAATCTTGAAAAAAAATCCGATTTCTTAGCCGGAAGTAGCTACGCTTCATAAAGTAGTTTTCGAGGTCAACCAAATGCACAACCATGGCAACTTGTGGGACTTGCAGGTTGTAATCATTCTAAAAAGAGAGGACACTGGAACTGCAAACAATGTATTTCAGTATCATTGTCGCGTCATTGTTGACATTTATAAGTCACATACGAACGTTTTGAATTATTGTTCTATTCTATTCTATTAATAGTCTGAAAGTAGTTCTACGAGATGCATCCAAGGTATGATTCGATAGAGTTGTCCTTGGTGATCCAATTGGATTTCCAGGAGACCAAGAAAATCAGACTAAATACGCCAAGGGTGAATACAGAAACGACGTTACGTCGTAGATGTCACCCTTGGCTTGCGAAGATGCCTTGGCTTGCGAAGATGGGGTTAATGTTGCTAGAAAAAATGTATTGGTTCGAACCTTGCAGATATGAGACTGTGAAAACATAATAGGGTACAATTTTATCCGGGTAACTGCGATGTCATTTCGGACAAACAAATAGTATTTCGTGGGTGTTGTTATAAAATATCGTAACTACGGCTTGACTCAAGCCGTAGTTAAGAGATTTTGTAACAACACCAACAGTTTATCAAAACATAACGGTAAACCCATGTTATTTTTTAAAGCACAAAATTCTTTGCTATCAAAGATTTGAAGTGATCTTGTCTTTATGGTTTTGCTCCGTGCAAATGTCAAATATTCTATTTTTAGCCTCTATAATCAATTGTTCAAGGTCATCGTTCAATAAATTCGACCTTGACATCCATTCCGGCTTTGAAGGTCGGTGAAAGGAACCTTCTTGTTTCAAAGTTACACACCACAAATCTTTCAACGTTGTATTGACCCCCAGAAAAAGCGCAAGTTTGGCCAAAGAAGCAGGTAAGTCCGACTTTAGTTTGTCATAAAATAATACAAAAACTGGTCCAGGAAACGACAGCATCCATTCTTCGTTGAATTTCACCCATTTGTCCACCTTAGATTTCAATTTCTTCTCGAAATCTAGAAGAGAAAGAGTAAAATGAATGAATAAAATAAAACACGATCACTTGTAAATTCTTTCTCAAATGGGCACTGGTTCTGACGTGTCAGCAGAAAAGAAGAAGATCATCGCTTTTCTGCAAAAACCTTGTAACTGCAGTTTAAAACAAGCTGCAGTTACGAAATACGAAAGCTGAGCGACGAACTACAAAATTAATGTACCGATAAACAGTTTTGTCTCATTTTCTCTAAACGCTTTCCATCCGTTTTAACGGTTAAAATCTTTTTGACGTCGTATTACACTTATGAGTAGACTCTACAAGTAGCCAATGTAGCGTCTAACTAAATCACAAATGGTTTCGAAAACTGTATTGCTTTTTAAGTTTGTTTAGCCCCTTGTCTTAATATGCTTTTCAGTGGCAGGTCTTTTACGGCTGTTCCACGAAAGCCGAGCCAACGGCCGCCTGTCTGCCTGTCCGCCTCCCATTTTGCTGCCAATATTTTTTCTACAAACACATAGCTCAATTGAGTTAATTCCTTATAAAATTGTGTCCGTGTTTCTACCCCGTTTGCTTGTTGTTTCTTTTTATTTCTAATTCTCGATACGGAAAAGTACGGAATCCTGTTTCCACCATCCATGAAAAGTGCATAGGCGTAGGAAGAGGGGGGGGCAGGGGGGCCTGGCCCCCCCAATAATTTGAAAAAGGGGTCTGGCCCCCCCCTATGCCCCCCCATAAAACAACCATTTTTCCATTTACTAGAACGTTTGCCCCCCCCCCCCCCAATATTACAAACCTTCCTACGCCACTGAAGTGGATGGCGGAAACAGGATTCCATAGAAAAGGAAGCATCCGCTTGTCCGCATCGGTTTCTCAACATTAACTTATTAACATCTTTCTTGACATCTGCATTATTTTTCTAATTGGAATTGTTTAAAATTTTGTTGTGTTGGAAAGGGTTAAAAGAAACATAGGGTAACTCACCCTTTTGGAAAGATTCCTGTTTAGTTGCCGCTATTTTGGTGTGTGATTTAGTAGATTGTAGGTTAAATAGAGCGAGACTGCTCTCAAACGGGTCTCGAACAATCAACACAGCTCTGTCGTAAGAGTCCTTGGTCCAGGGCCTATGGGTCTTGACCACAATGACCCCTTTTGTCTTGCTCTCTCCAGGAAACATAGGCTTGAGTCGTTTGTCCGAGTACACACTTCCAGAATAGATGCCTTTCACGGTATAAGGTATTGTATTTTTATATAGGAATTACGGTATTTATCCATCGTGCAACTTCGGGCGTCATTCGTTGCAACGAATGTGGGCGATGTTATACCCCAGTCAATTTCCGTTGCCCAAAACGACGCTCCGAAGTTGCACGAAATGTTTGGTATCTAATGATGGGTGGAATACCTTAATATAATTATACTTCAAATTGTCTTTGAAATTAATGTTTCAATAGGTGCATTTCTAGCAGATTTTGTGTAGTGTACTTCGAATTGTCTGGTAAAAAACAAATGTTTCAATAATTGATCCTTAGCAAATTTTGCGTAGTATAATTTGATTTGTTTAGGTAATACAAATGTTTCAATAAATGATCCTTAGCAAATTTTGAGTAGATCTAGTATACTTCGAATTGTCTTGGAAATACAAATGAGCCAGGATCTGGAAAAACGTCCCTTATAGCATTTTTAAAAATCGAGTTTCAAGATCAGCGTATTGTCAAATGCAGTCCAATATGCACACATGTTGCTCTCTGTAAGTTACTACAGGTCACGAAGAAGCTATTATAGAACAACGTGGATCCTGATCAGACTGTGCGTATGCACAGGCTGATCTGGATCTATGTTGGGCTCAAAAGCCTTAAGGGACGTTTTTCCAGATCCTGGCTCAAATGTTTCAATCAGTGTTCCTTAGTCAATTTTGTGTGGTATACTTGAATAGTCCAAGAAATACAAATGTTTCGATATGTGATCCTTAGCAAATTTTGATTGGTATAGCTCGAATTGTCTAGGAAAAACAAGTGTTTCTATAAGTGATCCTTAGCAGATTTTGAGTATTATACTTCGAATGATTGTCTAGGAATACAAATGTTTCAATAAGTGTATCGCTATCAAATGTTGAGTACTATACTTAAATAATTGTCTAGGAAATACAAATGTTATGCGTAATAAGTGATCCATAGCAGATTTTGGGTGGTACATTTTTACCTGTCATTTCCTCAATCAGATGCCGCGTCCACGTGTTGCCTGACCCGGGAATACTAGCCAGCGCTGTCTGTAAATAAAGTCTCTCTTACAACCCGTCACGCGTCCTTATAAACCATGCGTTTTAGAAGTTTGCGAGGACCCATGATTTACAAGGACGCACGACGGGTTGTAAGAGAGACTCAAAGAGTTGTCCGGTCAATTCTTTGCTGCGTGCAGTCTGCGTTCTGGTTGCGTCCACCAAAATCGTACGTTGCACGTGCGAGCATCGCTAGGCTATGCCTACGTTTAAGACACAAACCGCACGCAGACCGCACACAGGAGCACGCACGTACGACCGGTTACTTAAAGGGCGACGGTAACAGATGGTCTAATTGCAAAAAATGATTTTTTTTTAAAAAATATGCAAAACTTTTGTGTTGACCACCTCGGGATGGTTAATAATATGCGATTCAGACGGAGAATGAGCCGAAATTACAAGACAGATAGCTGAATTTAGGGAGAATCCAAGCCTAAATTCAACCCCATCACTGATGGGGTTAGAATTATTTTTAAATTGTTGCACATGCGCATGCAGCGCGGACCATGATTCAAACGAGATGCATACTTAAATTTCAATATGACGTCATCATGTATGTTGTGACGTCATTTAAGAAAGTCGCATGTCCTACTGTTTTGACCTACTTTCGACATCGCTTCATGAATTTGGTATCAAATTGCGAAAAAATGAGTCGTTGCTTCAATAGTTTCTCGTAATCATTTAATCAGGTCATATAAAGCTTAAAAAGTGTACATTTCGTTTGTATTTGACAATTTTTGGGTCCAAATCTGGGAAATAGTAGCTTTAAGAGAGGCTTAAATATTTCATCCTTTCACTAGCTAAATATTCTGCCCAATAACAGGGGGTAGGATAAACTTAGCTTTATCCTACCCCCTGATCACGTGACATGCTTTATTATGCCACATGATCACGTGGTCTGCCGAAACCACTTTTAATCTTGTCCGATTGGCATCGATCTCAAAATCCCCGTTTTTATAACAAATCTTACACAAATTGTTCGCAAAGTCGTCTCTTTTGAATAGAAACAATCATCCCAGTCAAATAATTCTGCGTATTTAACCAATATTCTGGCCCCGAAATTACAAAAAACTCCAAGTTTAGGTTTACTCGTAATCCGATGCAAATGGTCTACAGAAACCGAGAAATAAAAAGCACAAATGAAACTTTTCCATTCCCTTGTCTAAATATTTGGACTAAATGCCCCACTAAAAGAATCCGCCCCTGGAATATTGACCTAAATCTTAGAAATCGATGACGTAGATTAAAGTTTGGATGACGTAATACACACCCGTTGTTGTCTGGGAATCGAAGCGATGTTTGTTTACAACAAGATACTGCAGGAAAAACAAGGAAGGGTTTGGATTTACAGGAGGAGGAGAGATCGATGGTTTGTTTTCGTATTTCAAAAGATCTGTAGTACCTGTTTTTACACGTCAGGCTATCGTTATTTTGAAATAATGTCTTCATTGCCACGCACAACACAAGCTTGCTTCGTTGGAGACAGTCTAAAAATGGACGACATCGGAGAAAGTGCAAAACACGTTAGATTTTACAGCTAAATCCAGGACTGAGGAAATTAAAGTTGGCACGAATAGCTGAACTGGGTGATTTGTGGTAGGCGCTTCATGTTCTTGTTACAGTTTGACCTTTTCGAGTTTTAATTTAAACGTTGAATCTTTTTTTGCTAAAACCGATACGGATCCTTCCAATCCCTATCCACACACAAATAAATGGCCAGGTCAAGACACAGTCGTCGACTCGAGTCACCTTCTAGTTCTTTGTTATTTGAATTTACATTGCATGGTTATCATATTTGAAAATTTAAATATAATTTGCTTGTTTTTACCTCGATGCAATTATAAAACGTTGATGGGAAAGGAAATATTCCACGCGGATTACTTTCTGACGCTCATCAAACGTTTGCGCATTCAAACATTTTGAAAAGCTGACATCGCTGGTAAAAAAATAATTGATTTCAATGGCTTATAATGAATATGTTTCTGTAATTCTAACTCCTTTTAAGGTTGTAACAGGATAAATAGAATAGATGTTTCATGTCTTGGATGGGTCAAGTTTATTTAGCTCAGCTGCGGAATTTATCAGGCTCGCCTTCGGCTCGCCAGATAAATTCCTCCGCCTTGCCAAATAAACTTGACCCATCCAAGACATGAACCATCTATTCTCTATGTATTGTACTGCAAGGTAGTCCAGCCCTAACGAGATTGACGCGACGTCGAAATTATTATTTCGACGTCTTTAACATTCGTTACGAATAAGAATGAGAATACGTATCCAAGCTTATTCGTGCGACGTCGTAAATATTCGGTGGTGGAACGTTCCAACTTCGAATGTTTACGACGTCATCCGAATAATTCAGACGTCGCATGAACCTCATTAGGGTTGATTATCTTCGTTTTACCGAATCGTTTCGGGGTTCGTTTTTTTTTTGTTGTTGTTGTTGTTGTTGATTACAAAATTTAAAATGTTACGTTCGTTTTTCTTCCAAAATTTCGTAACTACAAATCATTTATAGATGTAGTTACGAGGTATTCGGAGAAAAGCAGCGATATTTTCGAATTGTTAATCATTCGATTCAACTTACATGGATGGTCATTGAAACTATATGGTCACGTGCTAAAATTACTTTAATTAGAGACGTATGACTAAGCTTTACCTACAGTAAAAAAAAGTTTTTTCTTTTTTTTTTCTTTTTTTTTTTTTTCATTTTCTTTTTTCAATACTGATACTAAGAAGTGCGAAAAATGACTTTCAAAAAAAACTTCGGTCACCAAGCGATTTAAAGAGGTATTGGTTTTCAAGGGAGACTACTCTCGTCCAAAATGCGAAAATTGTGGTGTTTTATCTTCCTTGTTACAAGCTTTGAACATTAAAAAAACGTCGTTTTGAAAGTTGTGATCATCTGAAGCGGACTAACTCATAAGATACCACTTCGTTTCGTGTCGCTGAGTCCAATTGTTGAACGCGTAACAGACATGTCGAATTGTACCATCCGAATTTCTGTGACACTTTGATAGACCAAACAGAGAACTTGGAAGGAAGTGGGGGGGGGGGGGGTCCATAAGGCCGTTTGCCCGGGACCTAAATTTTAAATATTTAATTTTAGAATGCAAAAATTGTCAAAAATAGCATTTTTGAAATTCAAGGGCATAAAACTCAGCACTTTCTATAGCAAGTTTGCCCAATATCAATCTTACACAAGGGCTGAAGACCAAACACATTTCGACAAAGTTTGGAGAAGATCGAATACTATTTGTTGATTCTAGAGTGAAAACCTTATATTGTGGATTCGCAAACAGACGCATGGACAACATACAAAAGTGACCACACTAGCTTATATGTAGTACTATTTGCTGAGGTCAGCTAAGCTTTAAGCTAAGTAAACATGTCTGTCTTTCAGTTCGAAGTAAAGCCAAAAGAAAAAATATTTTGCTATATCTTCCATAATTTTTCATAGATTTTCGTGCATTCAAAGGCCCGTAACTCATATACCCGACTAGCTGTCAAAAGTCCCTCATAATTTTGCAATGACAAATTATTTTAAACAAATAATCACCTAAAACATTATTTCTAAATGTCGCTTCATAGAAACGTGTTGATGTTTTCCCGAAAGTTGAGAGATAAAAGTATACAAAAAAATGAAAAAAAAAAAAAACAAAACAAAACATAAAATGCCAAATATTTTAATATCTATCATAAGCAAGTCAATGGATCTCATGTCATGTTAACATGGGCTCATATACAAAGCATAATGTTTTAAAAATTTTCGCCAGTTATTTACATTTAATTTCTTCTTTAAAAATAATTCCACAGGGAACTGTTCTATTATTTCCTTTATTTCTAATGTCCACTCTTCTTCAAATTTTCGGTCTCCTGACCTTCTTCAGAGAAACAAATATTTATATTATTATTCTACATCATATTAACATCCATTGTTCTTCCATTGCTTATGTGTACTACGACGTCCATAAATGGGTATTTACATTTAGATAGAAAATTGGTGGATAAGAACCTTGGACCTTGGAACTTGAAGCGGAATAAAATTACCGCACCCACTTTCAATACACAATATACCAAACCAAAGGTCCATTCGATTCAGACTATTCGGCAAAACATGTCCCCTTTATGTATCTATTTGTACTAAACTATTATTGGAAAATTTAGATTCCAGGAAAACGGCGTCATGGAAACCCCCCTTACTTAATCCGAGTCTTCTCTGATGTAAATACGCTCTTTGATATTATGATTTTTCGCTATTTAATAGCGAAAAATCAAAATATCAAAGAGCGTATGTACATCAGAGAAGACTAGGATTACCCCTTACTATACCGGAAAAATCGTGTCATTTTTATCAACAAAATGTAAAAGATGAAATATCTGAAAAGATCGATATCTCAAGGAACTGTATTTAGTTATTTTGGGTATGCGCATAAAGTTGCGCAGTATAAACTCACCCATACGGCATTAAAACAGTTTTGGTCGGTTGCATCAAATTGTATGCACGTGTAAAACAGAAAATAAACAAAGAGAGACAGAGAAAACATTGGGAGAAGTACCTGTTACGAAGAAAACCGTTGTACCTTTTTGAAAATCATGTTGTTTTTCAATAATCTTTTATTCACCGCGGAACAGTTAACGTCGACGAAAGCATCTCTCTGCATGAACCTAGATCAAGATTAGAAAAAGTACATAATTAGAATAGAATAGAATAGAATATTCATTTATTCCAGAAGGATTATTTTTGCTTGGTCGCCAATAAATCTTAAATCAGATGGTGACAAAGAAATAACCACCACATTCTCTGCACTGTCTTCTTCAAACCAAATTCAAATTGGACACGTATTTATACATGTATATTTATTGAAGATCATCTGCAATCAATTTCTATTGTGTCATAAGATCCCCCGCCTTGAAAATGATCGTCTTTCATATACAATGTACCTTAACCCATTACAAAACGACAAAATTTTGGACATGTCCAATTTGAAAGGTGTAACAGACGACAATATCAAGTTGATGAAATTTTAGAATTATTTCCAGTTTGGATTAGAAGACATTCAAATTGTAGAAAATGAAGAAATTGCTTGTGACAAGCAATTTCTTCATTTTCCACAATGTTTTCCAAAGCCTCCAAATCTTGTGGGGATTCAAAAAGAGTCAAAGTGTGGTAATGGGATAAGGAGGCGGTGACAAAAACAGGATATTGTTATAGCCATATGTTGAAGCAAAAACTGTCAATTATACAATGCATACGTAGATCTATATGATACATGTATTTCTGCTTGTCAACAAAAACCTCGTAACTACAGCTTTGACCAAGGTGTAGTTACGAGTTTTTTTATGATTTTAAAGAGCGATGGTACAAAAAAGGCTTAAATTGTAATAGGCTGATAAGTGTGTAACATGTGTACACTGGTGGTGAACTCGGCCAAAGTGAGGGACATTTTTCGCTACAACAAGGTATAAATATTTTGCGTTTAAAGCTACTATTTCCCAGATTTGGACCCAAAAATTGTCAAATACAAACGAAATGTACACTTTTTAAGCTTTATATGACCTGATTAAATGATTACGACAAACTATTGAAGCAACGACTCATTTTTTCGCAATTTGATACCAAATTCATGAAGCGATATCGAAAGTAGGTCAAAACAGTAGGACATGCGACTTTCTTAAATGACGTCACAACATACATGATGACGTCATATTGAAATTCAAGTATGAATCTCGTTTGAATCATGGTCCGCGCTGTATGCGCATGTGCAACAATTTCAAAATAATTCTAACCCCATCAGTGATGGGGTTGAATTTAGGTTTGGATTCTCCCTAAATTCCGCTATCTGTCTTGTAATTTCGGCTCATTCTCGGTCTGAATCGCATATTATTAACCATCCCGAGGTTGTCAACACAAAAGTTTTGCATATTTTTTCAAAAAATTTCATTTTTTGCAATTAGACCATCTGTTACCGTCGCCCTTTAAATGTGAGTTAAATATTTTTAACTCTAATATTGCAATGAATTTGGTCTAAAAATAGACCGGGTTAACCGTTATGTATTAAAGGGGCCCATGCTAGGTTTTTATGCTTCCGAACTGTTCGGGAACTCATATTTGTGCATGGAAACACAATTTGCAATGCATAAAAAACTCAATCACGGCGAATAACCCTCTTTCATTTGCTATAGATCAATCCTTTTCAAGCGTCTTTACACATTCTATTTTACATGTACTTCAAAACGAGACAAGGTCAAGGTCAACGAGACACACCTCCACGGTATTAACACACCGTGCAACCAGCTGTGTCGATGACAGTGACCTTATTTGCGAGGGATACATGGAAAGGTTTATTTTGTACAAGCACTGAACATTTATAACGCGTATTTATCAACTATAGAATACCAAAGATCCTTTCGTTTATTTATAAAAGTAAATTCATTTGATCTACCATGCACATGACATCAGATGCCGAATCTGTCTTCGCTGACTTTCGACGCAGCCGGTTGTACGGTGTGTTGAATCTCGCTGAGCACAGATGACGTACCTCTGACGTAATTGATTTTTGAAGGTTGTGCATACTCGTATGTAACCGTTACAAAACAAAAACAAGGACAACCCGCACGTTATTAATTGACTTGGATTTTAATACTTAATAAAGCTCGATGAGTGCTAACAATGGATATAACTGATCTACCCCTTCAGGTTGGAAATTTCATACGTTATTTCTGGTTTGTAATTATTGTGCCATTTGCTTTTTCGACAACCTAGCTGGTCCACCTTTAAGAAACCGTCGGTGTTGTTATAAAATCTCGTAACTACGGCTTTATCTAAGCCGTAGTTACGAGATTTTTATAACAACACTGACGGAATACATTGTTCGCGAAAAAACGTCTCTCGCTTTGGCCGAGTTCACCACCAGTGGTGTAGGCATCAAATCATTCTCCAATCCACTAAATGAAGATACCAAACCACCGTTTTAACCCTTTCCCAAACGACAAATTTTTAGGAAGGTACAATTTAAACTCATGCAGACAGCAAAATGAAGTATAAAGACTGATAATGATGAAATTTGTGTACAATATAGCACAGAAAATATTGAGACAAAAGAAGAAACTGCTGGTTATCAGCAGTTTCTTCTTTTGTCTCAATGTTTTCCCAAGTCTTTTCTAATAGGGACGTCAAAAGCAGGTATTGTTTGGGAAAGGGTAAAAAACTTAAATTTTAGCTCTGTAACAGCTTAAATTTCTTTGCACGCAACAGCTCGGTCACAATATTATGGCACATGTTTACAAAATTTACCCATGCAAACATTACACATTTGATTGTTTATTCAATTAGGCTTTAGCGTCTATTTCAATTGACGGCTAAAGTACCTTACCATGCAGTCCTGTCGTTTTTCATACCAGGACTACGACATCATTACCAAGCATCTATCTGCTCGCCCATATAGGTTAACGATTATCAAAGCAGACACATTTGTGATAAAGGATGTTTTCCGCGTCCGGGGGTCGAACCGGAAACCCAATGAGTGAGAGTCCGGTAGGCTAAGAACTGTGCTGTGGCCGCGGCCTACACAATTTGAATTCAACATATAAGTAATAGGCCTGTAACTATTGTTATTTTGCATGTGATGGTTTAAAGCTACTATTTCCCAGATTTGGACCCAAAAATTATCAAAAACAAACGAAATGTATACTTTTTAAGCTTTGTATGACCTGATTAAATGATTACGACAAACTATTGAAGCAACGACTCATTTTTTCGCAATTTGATACCAAATTCATGAAGCGATGTCGAAAGTAGGTAAAAAAACAGTAGGACATGCGACTTTCTTAATGACGTCACAACATACATGATGACGTCATATAGAAATTCAAGTATGAATCTCGTTTGAATCTTGGTCGTAGCTGTATGTGCATGCGTGACAGTTAAAAAATAAATTCAACTGCATCTGTGACGGAGTTAAATTTGGGTTTGGATTCTCCCTAAATTCGGCTATCTCTCTTATAATTTCGGCTCAATCTCTGTCTGAATCGCATATTATTAACCATTCTGAGGTGTTCAACACAAAAGTTTTGCATATCTTTTCAAAAAATTTCATTTCTTGCAATTAGACCATCTGTAACCCTCCAGCTTTAAATTTGCAGATGTCTTACGCTTTCAAGATTCGAAGTAATACATATAAAATTACATTATCCTCGCAGAGTGATCGTTCGTTGCTCTTCACGTATCATCTCTGCAAGTACTCTCCAAGCAGAGGTCTATTGATTAAACCATCAAATATGACCTCTCCAGTTTTCGGTACGCCAACAGCCTATTTGGTCGTCATAATCTAATTATAGCACATCATTTGAATTATCGAATCAAAATCATTCAGTTTTATCTTGCATGATCATTACGTATACATTACGTCGCTTCTATTTTTGGCTGAAGCCGGTAACATTTGAATTATCAAATCAAAATCATTCAGTTTGATCTTGTTTGATTACGTATACATTACGTCGCTTTTATTTTTGGCTGAAGCCGGTAATTTGAAGCGTCAGCCAATGAAAGTTTGTATCAGCTTTTTAAATTGTTTTGTTGTAAATAGCCAACGATTGGATACTGAAATCCCGCCAAGGCCCCGAGATTAGATGTGAAATGACCCCGCGAGAACAGAGCTCATTCTATCGAAATGGAATGTAGAGATAATGTGCTCTGTTATTAAGAGAGTACTCTGCAAGGGGCTATTTCGGATAAAGTCCACGAATTTCCATTTACATCTGAACTGCTGCTAAGAGAAAAAAAAATCTCGTTAAACACACTTTGGTTTTAAAAGATTTTCGGAATTTTCAAACGAAAATATGCTCTTTCAGATAAAAATTAAACTAAAATACCGGTATATGAGAAAATATACTGACTGGCTTTAAAAACGCATCACTTATTTTTCAAAATATTTTCGTAGTTAAAGTCAACAGGATCAAATTTTTACTTCTGATATATATTTCAACCAATTAGGCACGATATCCAATAAAATTTATTGCAGTCAGTTATAAGGTTATTTCGTACGACGTCAACGTGCAAAATATGGATAACGTTTACGTAACTACACCTTAGGTGACCAACTGGATTTTTGTTTTGATATTCCATATCAAAATGGTCAGGAGTTACTTTTATTTCTCAATCAATTTGATTAAACAAAAAATAAAGCCACGAGACCAAAGTTCGTTGAGCACACACAAATTTTTGAATTATTCTATGCGGGTGTTTGTCAACGAGAACGGGCAAGACGTTTAAATGTAAACCAATCGACGATTTTTCACTTTCATTAACGTAGTCAATCTACAGGGATTGCTGCTGAGCATCAGCGTCCTGATCAACCGTTTAAAACGAGCTTACGTCAAGATAATAACTTGCGTCAACGTCAATTACGTAATTGGTTTACAACAACGTTTTCAACTGCAATTGTAATACAAAAATGTTGCTTCTGACAAACTCTTACCATAACAGTGAATTAACGAATAAGATACTGTGGTTTTCACTACTGGCGATTATGCCCGTGACAGATACTTACAGAAAGTCATCATCAGATCAGGGTGCGTTGGGCCTAGACATGATAAAAAACGAACGCCAAAACTTTTGAGTAATCTCCAGCAATATATGGTAGATCATTCAAGCCCAAAAGAATAAAGATTTCGTTTCAACTCAAGGGTCAACGAGGTCACGATTGTGGAACGTTTTTCATACTCAGAGCGGAATTACGTGTAATTAAATAGAGAAAACTGTCAAATTCCTCACACCGCCTCTCTTTAGATGGCTATATCTCAGTCATTTAATCGAATTTTTGTCTGAAATTTTCAGGAAATGTTGGGAAGATGTCAAGCTGTTGTTTAATATATAATACTACAAAGTCGATTGTGTATTTTGCATATTATTACCGGATGAACTTTAGTGATGCGTTTTTAAAGCCAGTCAGTATATTTAGACTTTTTGCAAAATGTCTCTTTAATTGTAGACAGTTACATCTTGAAAAGCAACGACTCCCTCTTATTTGTAACTCTGGGCTTATAAGAAGACGGACTCGAGGACAGACAAAGAAGACGATGCCAATGCATGTGCGAACCCCTTTTTCAAATAGGGATTTCAAATCTGCGTTTTTTAAGGCAATAGTTTAATTAAACCTTTCCCAAACAAGACCTGGCCCCGGTTTCTCGAAAAAACTTAAGTACGTTCTCAGACTCAAATCTGAGCACCGTGATCAAATCGCACGAAATCCACGTGAACTTCAATCGAATACCCTTCAACGTTGGAGAGCATTCCATTGAATTTGAGTATATTCTCAAGAGGATGTACTTAAGTTTTTTCGAGAAACCGGGGTCTGGTTTTGACATCTCTGATAGAAAAGAATTCGGCAAACATTGAGGCAAAAGAAGAAAATGCTGATGGTCAGCATTTTCTGCTTTTGCTTCAATATTTTCGCTATAGCCTTCATGTAGGCCCTACACAAATTCTATCTGTATCACAATACATTTCGCCACTGTGCAATACCTTTAAAAAGGGACCACTCTAAAATTTTACTGTTTGGGAAAGTGTTAAGACAATTTTAAAAACTCACCTGCTAATACCAGAAGCACTGTTATTCACTCTTAGACATCTTTTATGTTCCGATGACCACAAATTGCCATTCAGATCCGACGGCGAAATTTCGCCATTTTCATCAACCGACAATCGCGAATTTATTATTTCGTCGAAAGTATCCGCGGAACAAGAAAACGACAACTCCACGAATGGTTTATCATTATTATTATATAAAATCAAGCATATGAACACGAAAATAGAAAAGATGCAAATAGATTTAAATGTCAAAGATTTTGCCATTATATAATATGCCTATATCCTTTCAAATATCCAAGTTTTGGAACTTCTCCGGTATTGTCCAGTGACGGTAGTATTGGAAATATTTATAAATTTTACCTTTGTATACAAAAGGAAAACTGTCTTTGATTTTCAATACAATTTTGCATGCAATAGTTTGTATATTGCAGGTGTCATAAACCTGCAATATTTTGAACCACCATATGCAAAATAACATTAGGCCTAATTTTGAATTTCATCTTGTGTTGTTTACATTGGTAAATTTTGTAAACATGTGCCATAATATTGCGACCATCGCATAGAGGATGTTCGTCAAAATGACGCGACAACAATCAACGAAATTATTGGTGGTATCATGCGGAGTAACTAAATAGGGAACGATTTTATCAAGTAAACCATGACGTAATTTCGGACAAACAAATAGTATTTCGTAGGGTTTGTTATAAAATCTCATAACTACGGCTTGAATCAAGCCGTAGTTACAAGATTTTATAACAACGCCGACGGTTTATCAATACATAACAGTAAACCCAGTCTATATTTAGCACAAAATTAAATGCTCTTCAATTTAAACAGGCAATAACGGGGAATAGAAATAACAACAATTTTCAATAACGCGATGGACATTGTGCATCATGGGATGGGTAAATCTACGGACACATTTTTCTCGTTTCGGGTAAGACATTTTGCAAAAACTTTCTTATTTTTGCGTCAAGTTTCAAACGGGTTTTTGCATATACCCCGTCTAACTGAGCTCTTTCCTCTGATGTATGACGTAATTGAAACCTCCATGTACTTCTTACAAAATTTGATTCCAACCGACCAGAAAAACGACAAAAAAAAATCAGATCGTTTTTTTGGTCGGTTGGGATCAATTTTGGGGAAAAGTAAGAGGACTTTTCAAAGTCAAACATCTGAGGAAAGAGCTCAGTAAGGCGGGGTAAATGCAAAAAAACCGTTTGAAATTGACTTATCAAGCAGAATTTTATTGTACAGTGGCTTACCTGGCACGTGGCTAATTCGGCCGTAGTCGTTATCATTTCGTTTTCTGGTGGGTTGGGATCAAATTTTGGAAAAAGTAAAAGAATTCCACAAATAATTCATATATCTGAGAAAAGAGCTCAGTAAGGTGGGGTACACGCAATAAATCTTTTGAGAATTGACGCAGAGATAATAGAGTATTTTACCAGAACCGAGATTATTTTTGTCCGTAGTTGTCATCCATCCCATGATGCACAATCTCCACCGTGAATAATAGGCCTATAGAGGATAATCGTTTGTTTCAGTGTAAAATCGATTGATATTTCATTGAGTGAACAACAAAAGCTTTATTTTCACGAGTGGCGAAGCCACGAGTGAAAATGTAGCTTTCGTTGTTCAGGAAATGAAATATCAATCGATCTTACACAAAAAACAAACGATTATTCTATTTCTGTAATGCAAAAAATAGACAAAATGCAAAAAAATTATGACAGATTTTCTTAAAGCCCGTCATTTTGCACGTGACTGCTAAGCAACGCGTATGATGACGTCACTTATTTGGTCCGGCTTATATGACGTCAGATAGGGTGAAATGAACGAAAGCGGGGCACAAGTTTTTGATAATTTCACTGGATAGGCGGTGAGTTTATCAAAATGATAATCTACCTTTATTTCCCGATAATCCACCGAAAAGCATTAAAGAAGAATCAGTTCATACGAGGAAAATTTCGTGAATTCGTAAATTCGGCTAAAAAATAATAGATCTCTATTTGGAATTAATATTTTTCCAATATTTTAATCCAAATAAAGACTAACAATCTTGCTTTGTAGTCCTGTCAATTTAGAAGTGGGGGGGTTGAACTATGAGCAACAGAAAAAGTTTTGCTACTCAACAAAAATATAGCCTATGGCTAGACCAATGTCCAACAAAACCTATCGCACATTGAAAGCTTTGTCCTTAATGAAAATTAACATTTTTAATTAGTAAATTTGCTAAAAAAAATCTTACATGTAGTCCACTCGGGATGCTGTGTCTGCGTGTTTTCGGACTCGACACGCTCGCTTGAACTAGCCAGATGTTTACATATCACTGCTTCTCAACGAAAACCTCGTAACTGCAGCTTTAAACAAGCTGCAGTTACGAGGTTTTCGTTGAAAAGCGACGCTACATGGCCTTATACTTCACGATAAATGACCTGGCAGAGCAGCCCATGCTAATCGAATGGAAAGCTCTGCCAGGTCAATTCTCGTCCGCTATACTAGAGATTTGAGAATTAGTACGAAATGGAATACGAAATGGAAATGAAATCAATGGGATGTATCAGAACATTTGGAATATGAATTATATGGTGGCAGGTCAGTCATATTAATTTTGTTCCTATAAAATTCTATGTAAAACACACTTTTTTTCTAACATTCGTCTAAACATAGCGGCAAAAGAAGAAAATGATGAACCACAAATCCTTTCTTTATCAACAACCCATTTTGCTGTCTGCAACAGCTTTCAAATTATTTTTGTGTTGTTTTTTTTCCTTTAGGAAAAGGGTAACACATGATAGATAAAGTATTGTATTAATTTTACCTTAATGAGTACTGCAGTAGCGATCGTCTGCGAAAAGGTCTGAGATACATTTACCAATAAGCTTTTACGATAAAGTAAAGGGGACCTGTATGACTTCTAATTGGAATTAGAAGAGAGAGATATATTGATCTTTTCATGTATAATATGAAAGTAGGCAAAGCCTAAATACGGGCGAAAAGATGTTCGCTTTTCCTCTACCGATGAAAAACAACAATCGGACTAGATCTACCTTGTTGTCTTTTCTGAAGCTTAAAAACTGAATTACAAACTGACAAAAGTTAAACAAGATCAAATAATGAAACACATTTGCCTCTGCGAGAGTATTTTAGGGGAGACCGGGGCAAGATCATACACGGGACAAGATGATACAGAGCAATTTTATGATAATTGACGCCATGTATGACGCCGTCTATATTTTATGTTGCAGCGATTTTTAGTCTACACTTGGCAAAATTATCTCAGGAGTACAACAACACATACAGAAATAATACAGAAATATCGTTTTTAGGGGTATTTAAGTAATTCATATCATTTTTACACGTTTTCTTCTGTAACGTTAGAATAAGAGAACATTTTTTTTGAAAACTTTTCAAGATTAGAACATGTCATTTCAACATTTATTTACCATTCTTATTTTCAAATATAAGTGTTGTCTGTTTTCTAATGATATGAGTTTAACCCTTTCCAAAAAAAACCAAGACCTGGTTTTGGCGTCCCTAATAGAACAGGCTTGGGAAAACATTGAAACAAAAGAAGAAACTGCTGATAACCAGCAGTTTCTCCTTTTGTCTCAATATTTTCTGTGTCATATTTTACACAAATCATGTCGTTATATCATCAATTTTGTTGTCTGCAGCAGCTTTCAAATTGGATCACCCTAAAATTTTGTCGTTTGGGAAAGGGTTAATGGTACCGAGGCGTCAAGAGGCAAGATGGTACAGCAAAAACGGGGCAATATACGAGGGACGGTCGGAAAGTAGTTGGACTTTTGACTAGTTCTCTAAAACCATTTAATTTTTTAACAAAATTCTTTCTACACTGTTTAAAGAAATTATCCATCTATGTCTATGCATTTTTGCCATCTTCGTAGGAGCTTTACTATTGCCACTATTAACCATGACGTAGACCCACTGTATAAGGTACTGTGTAACCACCGGTATCAAAGGCGCCCTGGTCTCAAATTTCTTCTCAGCAAGCATTTTCATCAGTTCTAGACACAAATAAAAGTCGTGTGGGGTAGGGTCTGGGCTATAAGAAGAGTAAAACAACTTATGTCATGGGTAATATTTAATAATCTCCACTGTAGATGCGGTGGTATGGGAGCGTGCGTAATCGTAAAGTAGAAAACATTTTTCTTTGCTAATCTGGGACGCGTTTACTTCAGCATTTATTCTTTGTTTTTTTTCTGAATTACTGCAGAATTGTACTTAGCAATGACAGTTTTTACCATTTGACATGAAATGGCTAACTATCAGACCTCGTGAATCCACAAAAGCAACAAACATGACTACCAGCCGAATGTAAAAGCTTAATCTATTCAGAGGTGGGGAACCAGCTCGTTTCTATGACTGCTGTGACTGAGTTTTTATCCCAAGTTCGGAATTATGAACCATTATTCAATCTTCAGTGATAATGTAGTTCAAAAACTTAAATTCTTCGCGATTAAAATGACTAGACTGTTCTTTTGTTTTGGTTACCCTTGTTGTTCCTCTAACAAATAACCTATGGTACATAAAACCCCAATCACATATAAGTGGACAGAATATTGCATATATTCAATTTTCTTTGAAAATAAACTGACCACATTATTGGCAAATGGATGTAGATTTCACCAATATATAATGTGTTTATACAGTTGCAAATGGAGGGACAGCAGCACGAAAAGTCCAACTACTTTCCGACCGTCCCTCGTAATACAGATTGCCATCTTGTCCTGGTGAATGCAATGTTTTGAAAAAAGATGTATTCAACCCATAAATACAGTCCACGAGAATTTATGATGGTCATACATTTGTTTCAGAGTCGTTCTGCTGGTAATTCTGATTCATATATCATGATCATTTATATTTAGCATTCTTTAAGAGTGGCTTTGTATGTATGATATCAAAATGAATTTAATTCAATTCTTTTCAAAAGAGTAAAAATCTACAGGGTGTCCCAATAAAAACGGAACCCATTTTTTAAAGTGAAGTGCTCATGTATTAAGTGATATGTCTCTACCAAATTTCAATATGCAATAGAAACGATAGTTTTCTATCAGCAGTTAAAATTTGGTTGAAAAATGTTTATTAGTTTCGAAAATATTGGCATTCAAACGAATGCAACCAGAAAACCATTTTAACACGAAATCGATCTTTCCGTTCGCAGCGCGCGCCTACACGTGACGCTTCACAATTGTTTAATACAATGCAAAAGTTATATTGAAACATTTTACTTACAATAATGCATATTCGTTTCATCTTTACCGCTAACAAATAAACTGTTAAAGTAGAGCTGCGGTGTAACCAAAACAAAAAAAATGAATACAAACAAAATATCAAAGTGTATCAAAGATTCGTAATACATGTAATCATATGCAGTTATTTTATTACTCTACAACATGCCGGTCAGCACTCAAATGCCAAGTACTTTAACCCTTTCCCAAACAACACCTGGTTTTGACATCCATGAGAGAATTAGCTTGAGAAAGTATTTAGATAAAAGAAGAAAATAATGGTCACCAGCATTTTCTCCTTTTGCCTCTATATTTTCTGTGGAGTATTTTACGCAAATTCTGTCTTTATCAACGTCAATTTTGTCATCTGCAACAGCTTTCAGTCAAGTCCACCCTAACTTTTTGTGGTCTGGGAAAGGGTTAAAATTATTTCAAACAACCACCTTACGGAATATGGACTCATTTTGCACATGCGGCATTTTTATATTAATAAAGTTTGAGAAAATTGGTACGTACTTGTACAACGGTAAAGAACTCTACAGCTGACCGTCAGTGCGCTTTTACGAACAAACAAGACGCAAAAATCGATTTCGTGTTAAAACGTTTTTTGGTGTTTTTATTAAATTTCATATAACTTTTGAACCAATACATATTTTGAAGTGAAATTTAGAACACATATGCAAAAATAATGTATCTTTAGTACTGCAAATTCAAAAATTAGATTCTATGCTTTCGCTTTAAAATATTTGACTTTGAAGTAGGGTTCCGTTTTTTTTGGGACACTCTGTACTTGGCTATCCTTCTATCAATTTACTTTGATAGTGGAATTCATAATAAGTGCACTCTTTTCATTATTATTTTTGTTTTGATTGTGTTTTTTGTTGTTGTTGTTGTTTCTGAAAACATTTCTTCCTATCCATAAATAGATAGTTTGACTATGAAACCATTTTGTATCCTTGCCAATATTAGTTGATTCAGAAAGAGAATCTTCTGGTGAAAACGTTATCTATTTTTGCATATTTTCAAGTAATAGCTGACTTGATTATATTGAATCTTAAATATTTTAACCATTTCTTTACACTCTGTTATTTAAGTACCACTTCCAAGATGATCCAAACCTTTTGGATAACGGTACACAGCATTAGCATCTATGTCATGAATGTAGTCGTAACCCCATCATGACCTAGGCAGACTTCCTGGTATGTTATCATAATGGCCAACACCATCTGATTAGCTGTAACCGGACACCACAGGGCCAGTATTTAACTGATAAATTCACAGCAAAAACTGCCTACTGAATGTAAAACTTCATTGCTTTCAGATTCCATGTAGCCAAAATTATTACTTCAACTTAAACCATTATGCGCTGGTTCAATTTCAGAAAAAAATCTTTTTCGCCAATAATTTACTCTCCAAACCAGAGGTCATTGATTTAATCATCAATTACGACACATCATTGCATGAAGGTAGAATGAAGCAGACGATGGACTCTGTTTTAACCCTTTACCAAACCACAGAATTTCAGGGAAGACCAATTACAACGATGCTGCAGACGACAAAAATGATTATAATAAAATTATGATATGTGCACAATAAAGCCATGAAAATATTGAGGCAAAAGGAGAACATGCTTGTTTTCTGACAGCATTTTCTTTTGCATCAATGTTTTCCCAAGCCTTCTCTGTTGCAGACGTCAAAACCAGGTCTTGTGTGGGAGAGGGTTCAGAGAGTACCTATAATTAAGACTGGACATTATATTCACTTTAGCCCCTTTCCAAACAGCACATTCTTAGATTGCTACGATTTGAAAGCTCTTGTAAACAACAAAATGGTTATTGATATTCATTACAAAACGATTTGTGTAATGTCACAGCCCTAGTGTCGGCGTCGCGTCGCGTCGTGTCTTCAAAAACTTTCACCTGGGCTGCGTTTAGTAGACAAGCGTTAGCTAACGTTGGCAACAGTCGCAACTTCTTTGACACAAATTTCACAGAATTGACCGAGTATTCCGAATGAAACGGCCAACGTTAGCTAACGTTTTGTGTTACTGAACGCAGGGCTGGTCTATATTTCAGGCACTATTAGAGATACACCCTTGATACTTCATACATGGATACCTCCTGCCAAGACCTTTCATTTGGGACCATGACCTTTGACCTAGTGACCTTGACCTTGGAGTTTGACTTTTAAAAAACTTTAACCTGGCCTATATCTCATGCACTATTACAGATAGAGCCTTGATATTTCACATATGGATACCTCATGTCATGACCTTGACCTTCAGACCATGACCTTTGACCAAGTGACCTTGACCTTTGACATAGAACTCCTTTTTTTGTGACAAGCTCTCGTATAGGCGAGCTACGTTGTCCGCGGACAACTCTTGTTCAGAAATGTGTTAATGATATCTAGTCATAATTGCAGGTGTAGCACTAGTGACCCTTTTAACAGTGTTTGCTTCTTTTCCGTGATTTATTTATTTTGTTGTGCTGCAAATAAGCATTTTTTTCTGATGTTTGTAACTGTCTGTAACTGCATTCAAATTCTGCAATGAATTATGGACATGTACAGTTGTCGCCACATCGTATGGCACGTGTTTATGTTTTCTTTTACGTTCAATTACATTTGAACAAAAAATAAAAATTGTGCCATACGATGTGGCGACAACTGTAGATCTAGAATTATTTTGGAATTTGATAAGTTTTTGTTTTTGTCGTTAGAACTCGGGTTTAAACTGCGTAAAGTGTATTCAAATTTCCGATGCTCATGTCACAGTCTAATGATCGAGAAAGGGAGACAACTCTGTGTAGACCGAATGTATAGATATTGCCCGTTATGCTTATCCAGAAATATCCATGTTGTAGAAGATGAACTCCATTTTTTCCTCGAATGTGCATCATATGATGACTTACGCTACTTATATTTTAAACAGTCATGGTTGAATAATAAGAATGCAGATACCTTCTATCGCATTTTAGCATCAGAGAAAGAAGACGAGATCTTTAGAGTCGCACATTTCCTATTACAAGCATTCAAACACAGAAAAAGCCTTATCGAAAATCTACATTAAAACTGATGTTTTCAAAAGTTATTCATTATTATAGATTTGCGTTCATTCGAACATGTAGATCTACTGTTGTAAACTATTGATTGATTGTATTAATTCCTTTATTTCACATTTTGTCCAAATAGTAAATTTCTAATAACCATAAGTTACAGTCTGATGCAGTCGAAGACAAAATTTAATGAAGTGGGTGCTAGGTTCGACTTGTGACGACAAAACAGGTCGTGCATAGCACACACAGCATTAAAGTCAAATAATAATCTAAAGAAGAAAAATAGAAATATTGCCATTACATGGTAATGTAATTAGTTTGTAAATATGTTATGTTTTTTTTGTCACTCTTGTTGTGTAGTTTCATATCATGTACAATGGGCCGATGGCCTTAGTATTGAATAAACTATTGTCTTGTCTTGTCTTGTTCAGATTAAGAGGATAACACTATCTAAAAGGCTTTTTGACAGCTTTGAATTGAAAGCTGTTACAGACGACATTACAAATATTGATGAAGGTTGGAATTTTTGTACATGTAGTAACCTACTCTCTTTCACGCCGCTAAAACGTTTATAGTACACATGTACTAAACGATTTCAAATGATAGCGAATCATGACCTCTGCTCGGAGGGTAACAGTAACCCAGAAAATAATGAAGAAAAATGAGAAAATGCTGGTCTCCAATAATTTCTTCCTTCCACAAAGAATTCACCCAGATTTTTTCTCATAGGGTTCTCCTTTGAGAAAAGGTAAACTAGATCAGGAAGTGCATACAAATACCGACATATGCTGCAGGAGTTTACTGGATTAAATTCGGCCTAGTAAGGATAAGGGAGAAATAAAAATATGCATGATTTTCAAATTTTCCCTCAATATTTTGACTTATTTGAAGGTCCCCAGTTATTGAAATTTGGTTCCAGGTTTATTAAAAGACATCTATACAGTCCATAGTCAAATGTTATATTTTGACTAGAAAATGTTATAATACAAGCCCAGAAAATGCCAAAACTTTGTTATTCTAAGCCTATCCCAAACAACTATTAAAATTTAGGTTAGTACAATTTAAAAAAAAGCTTCTGCAGATGATAAACAATATAGCACAGAAAAAATAAGGCACAAGAATAAAATAATGATTATAAGCATGCTCTTCTTTTGTCTTAATGATTCTTCAACGATTTCTATAAGGGATGTCTAGACCAGGTCAAGTTTTTGAAAGGGTTAAACCTATTAATAAAAAACTTTTAAAACAAAATTCTCGAAATCAAGAGGTGCTCCAAAGTTCAATATCATTATTAAGGCTACCCATAACGTCAAAAGTTGGTGTTGAAGAAAATATTGGAGGAAAAGAAAATATGAAGCCACAATTTGTAAAGTATCATAAGCACCACAACTGCATGACATTTCTATATAATATGGTCGGTGAAATCTCATCTGGTCCTGGCCATGCTTTGTTTATTTCAGCTGGGTAATTTGTTTTCATGCTGGGACTGACCGTCCACTCTGAGATGCTACATACTGATAAGCACTTGTTAATGGATTGGTTATGCAAACGGCTAACTGTACACCTGAATCAGAGTTGATGGCTTTGGAGTCACTAAAAGTACAGGGTGTTTATAGAGACATGAAAATAAAAATTTAAGCCGTCCCAATGCGCCATACAGGATGGTTACTTTTTTATTCCGACATCTTCGTTAAAATAGATTAGTTTTTTATTGTTTTATCATGAAACATGACTCTTTTAGAATAACATTGTAATATTATTCTCATAATAAATGTAGCCTATTTTAATAATCGTAAAACGGCGTTGTGTCATCTTGCCCCACCACCTTTGTCATCTTGCCCCGAGCACGGGGCAAGTTGATACATCTTACCAGTCTGTTTCAAACGCAAAATTACATATGTTGCAAACATTTCATGAGTGCTGATTTCGGCCTAAATAATAGTTAAGAAACCAAACTTTCTTTTAAGGCCTAAATTGAACAACGGAGCAAGCCATGTAAGAGGAATTTTGAAGAATTCGAAAAGTTTACCGCCTTGCACCGGTCTCCCCTATAGGCCTATCCCCTCGAATCGACGTTACTGTATGACAAAGGTACGTCTATTGTCTAAATGAAGTTTCATGTAATGTATGATAGGTATTTCATGTCCGAGGCAGCTGCTTTGGCCCTAGACTGATGTCAGTCTGTTAAGAATAACATCATTAGTATTTGGAAATATAAGAATACACAGAAAATTGTTGATCTGTGTTGTTCTTAACCTGTATAGTTTAGACAAAGGGAAGTTAATATGTATAATTTATTTCTGAGTGTTAGTCTCCTTTGATTTTTCAAGAGACATTAACACATATACAGGGCCTGTCACAAGGCTACTTTGGCCCAAGCCTATAGTGAGGTTATTTGAAAAAGCTTACACAGTCTGATAATGCACGGGAACACAAACGTCTCGGGAACGCAGAAAAACCAACGTTGACGTCATTTCCGCTAGTTCAATGTCGCAGCGTCACCATTTGGATCACAAAGGACAATTCTATCGAATCATACCTTGGATGCAAGTCGTAGAACTACTTTCAGGCTATGAATAGAATAGAATAGAACAACAATTCAAAACGTGTGCCTGTGACTAATGTCAACAATGAAGCGACAATGATACTGAAATGCATTGTTTGCAGTTCCAGTGTACTCTCTTTTTAATACGATTACAACCTGCAAGTCCCGCAAGTTGTCATGGTTGTTCATTCGGATGACATCGAAAACTACTTTATGAAGCGTAGCTACTTCCGGCTAAGAAATGTGATTTTTTTAACATTTCTTCGTACAAACACTTCCGAGTCGATGATTCGATCTTTTGATCAACATTATCCGAGGATATCCGAACGGCAGTGTCACCTGAACGATAATGCGCGAGAACGTCAACGTCGCGGGAACGCAGAAAAAATAATGTTGATGTCATAACCGCAAATCTCGTATGACGTCACATTACCGTAAATTAAACTCAATATCTTGCCACCCCATTAACATTGAGACTAGAATTAAACTTTATTTTCTAGCAAATGTAGTTTTTCTTGCAATTTTCTGCTTGCTACTTTTTGGCGACAGGAGTTTAGAGTTATGCGCACTGCGTAGTGATTAAGCCAAAATAGGATAGAGTGATGCGTCAAAAGTCAGTCCGAAAATAAAAAAATAGACTGGGAATTTTAGACTGACTACTTAGTCAAGGTATACCTCACGATAAATGAACTGGCACAGCATCTCATTCGAGTATCATGGGCTGCTCTGCTGGTTCGATTATCGTAAGGTATAATTATCGTTAAAGGCATACACAATTTCCGCAACATTTCGGTCATTTTTAACTTCCGGTCCAATTTCATAACATACACCCAAACACACTTTGAATTTTTAACCGTGACCTGTGTATGCATGAGAGCAAACAAAAGGTCACGTGGTCGTTTTACTATATAATTCATTGAGCGAGTCGTTATTTTCACGCGAGCATTTTTCAATTATTCTGCCTTAGTACTAGGAATATTTTATACAGTCATTTACGTTAATTATTAGAGTTTTGAGTTACAGAAATATTTTTGCAACTTTGATTGACAAAAAAAGAGATTTTTTGGCTTGGAATCATTCGTACCCTGTCTCCATCGCCCGTTACCACCATGCAAGTTCAGGATGAGCTACTGCTTTTGAAAACCAAATAAAATCAATTTTGCAGAAGCATTTGAGCTCCTTAGTACTGTCCAAGTGTGAGCGGTAATATTTTGCATGTGTTTGTGCTCTAGATTAGAGCCAATAATGGACAGGTCACCGGATGTATTCCCAGCCTCGGAGCGTGGACAATTATAAATAAACTTATGGCTGAAATATTGTTGAGAGGTGTTAAATTAAAAAAGAAATGAAAAGAAAAATGTTTTAAACCTTTACCAAACAAGAAATGTTAATGTTTTGACTCATGGGCGGATCCAGAATTTTTTCAGGGGGGGGGGGGTCTAGCCCATAAGATGAAAGATGGCTTTAAATTAGTGAATTGTGTAACGATACATGTATAGGCCTACTGTACTAACTTTGTATAGTCAAAATTCGATTTTCGGCCAATTCAAGGCGAGGTCCGAACCCCCTTCTAGATTCGCCCTAACTGTGCTACAGAGATTGTTTCGAAAACCATTTCCAAGAGACAAATTAATGAAATAGGCTACTTTTAATCAGCAGTTTCCCCTTTTGCCTCAACGTTTTCTATACTTCTATGTACACACGCAAGGGTGGATCCAGGATTTTTTCGGGGGGGGGGGGGGGGGTCCAAGCCCAATTGCAGGGAGCGCCATAGTATTAGTTAAGTACTTAGCATACTTTGATTATGGATTATACTTTTGTTCGTTGTTGGGTTATGTCCCTTTGCTTAATGTCCGCCATTTACTTGTAATAAAACGTGTTGTAACGTTTCGACTTAGTTGTCATAATAAGATCGTATTTCCACACTGGCGTGGTGGCAGCGGTGTCTTAGCGAACCAAGACGATTCTTTCTGCTATCTGCAACATATAAACCCACAAATCTACAGCGTAGGAGATACTTTCGCTCGAAAACAAGACAATCAAAGTACCGCAAGTATGGCGACCAGAGCCCCGAAACAGTGGGCACTCACAAAACAAGAAACCATCACATCTTTTGAGGCATGGCGACAAAACCTCCAATATGTTTTGTCCCTCGACGCTAATTTTGCGCCCTTCTTGGTGGACGGAACAACTTGGTTAAAAAAAACAGCAGCTACACCACTCAGAGGCCTCACCAATGATGGTGAAGGTGTTCCAGAGGCCCGCCGTAGAACAGCAGAACAAAAAGCTACACATCTGGATCTACTATTAGGACAAATAGCGAACTTCTGTCCTGTGATTTCTCGCAACACCATTGTTAAAAACTCAACCTCGTTAAAAGGGGCGGCACGAAATTCCCAAATCTACCCAAATCTACCCAAATCTACCCAAATCTTACCCAAATCTACCCAAATCTACCCAAATCTACCCCAAATCTACCCATATCTTACCCAAATCAAGCAAACTGTTCGATATATTTCAGTTTTTAGTTACAGAAAAAGGGAAAACAAATGTTTCTTAACAATAATATCGTTGGTGTTAAAGCAAAACGTGGTCAGTTTCTCAACATTTTGATTTTTAGATATTCGCTAAGGTCTCTTTAAGCGTGACAGGTCAGAGTGTTCAGGACACATTTCCGTATTGTGGCCCCAGATCTATTATGTGTCATGCAGGGATCCTGATTTTTCCCTGTTTTCTGGGTGGCCGACTGCCTTAGCGCAAGAAAAACACAAATTCTCAAATTCGAGGGAAGCGCAACCTTGGATCCACGTATTGGTGTAAATTATAAAAGCTGTGACAAACTCTACACAGGTTGAGACGTTTGTGATATCAGCGTTACAACAGTTAATCCGATGATTGTCAGAATACTTTAACCCTTTTCCCAAAAGAACCCAGTTTTATGTGCCTTACAGAAAACAATAACAACAACAAAAGAGACAAACTTTGAGGCAAGAGGCGAAAATGCTGATAACCGGCATTTTCATATTTTGCCTCAATATTGTCTTAGTTATAATATTGTACATAAATCTTTCTTCATCTATTTAGATCTATATTTTGTTGTTGAAAGACAGAAAAGTTAAAGCAATAGAATAGCAATGGAATGGTGGTTAGAAATGCATACGGCAGGCCTACACTCTTCACAAAGAAAGGCCTCGGCAAGAGACAACGACCGATCAAGGGATACAAATGAACCTAATACAACAAAAATGCGATTGATCAATACACAGTGTAGATTTTTTATTACAAAATAAATAAAAAAAAATCGGCAGACAAAGTAAGAATTCCTACGGGAATACGTTCGAAATAATCTGATTAGATTTGGGTAGATTTGTGTAAGATTTGGGTAGATTTTGGTTAGATTTGGGTAGATTTGGGTAAGATTTGGGTAGATTTGGGTAGATTTGGGTAAGATTTGGGTAGATTTGGGTAGATTTGGGAGTTTCGTGCTGCCGGTTAAAAGACATATGGCAATCGATTCGCTTGCATTATGGTTTCCAACTTACTGGTGCTCATCTCTTGGACTTCGATAAAATTCAGTTAGAACATGGGGAAAGGCCCGAAGACCTCTTCCAGAGACTAAGTAGCTTTGTAGAAGATAATCTCCTGAAACATGATGGTGGTATACGTCACCACGGGGCAGTACCGGATACAGATGAGGATTTAACCCCTTCTATAGAGAACTTTATCGTCTTGACATGGCTTCGTCTCATCGACATTAATCTTCCGGCCCTGGTAAAGCAAAAGTATGGACCAGATTTGAGATCTAACACGCTTGCCTCGCTGAAGCCCGAAATATCGCAGGCACTTGATAGTCTCTTAGATGAGTTGCGTACAACAGCTGATGCACGTGTTTTACGCACAGCCTTCCAAAAAGGCAAAACAGACCGTCGTCCTGGAGCAAATCAATCCATCCAAGAAATATGTCCCTTATGTAAACAGGCTGGTAGACCGAAATATAAACATTTTCTTAGTAAATGCAAATATTTACCTAGTCAAGATCGCGCATATCTTTCTCGCGTCCGCTTATCTCAATGCGTAGAGGAAAGCATCGAGGAAAGTGAAAATGTTCACCATCTGAATCTGGAAGATGACGAAGACTCCGATGATGAACCGGTCATTTCACATACGCATAAAATTTCTACTCTCAGAAGGGTGTGCACCAAACAATCACCGTTCATGAAAGTCTTTTATCAACACCACCCTCTCCAGGTTACCTTAGATACAGGAGCAGAAATTAGTATGATAAAACACTCAACCGCCAAGTTCATTGGTGCCAAGATTAATAAAAGTAATCAAAGTGCTCTTCAGGCAGACGGCATTACTCCGTTAAAAATCATTGGTGAAACTAAATTGGTTCTTACCCGGGGTGATCATGACTTAGTCCTCGAAGCGTTAGTCGTAGACAACATGGATGTTGACATTTTGGCTGGAATTCCTTTCATGTCTACAAATGACGTCTCAGTTCGCCCGTCTAAACAGCAAATTCTGATTGGTGACAATGACTCATTTTCTTACGGTGGCTCGAAATCATTTTCGCAACAAAACTGTGTTCGTCGTGCAAAAGCTCATGTTCTAAGGTCTTCTAGCAACTCAACCGTCATTTGGCCCGGCAGCTACGTAGAGGTCAGTGTTCCTGAAGAACTTGACCCAGACGGCACCTTCGCAATTGAGGCGCGACAAGTTGATAACACTAAAACGGAGCGCAAATGGCCATATCCTGGATTTATAGACGCAGTACAGGGAAAAATTAGGATCGTTAATGATACTGACACTCCTCAACATTTAAAGAAACATGAACATTTTTGTCAGGTGAATAATACCACTACCAGTTCGTCTTCGGGATTTCAGGCTGATGTCCCGAGTCGTGATCAGAGCACCGTGAGGACTACTTCTACAGGTACTCTACATTCAACAAATGTACAATTGGATCCAGATAATATCTTGCCAGTCAAGGCCAAAGACAAATTCCGCTCTATTCTGAACACTTATGACTCGGTTTTTGATCCACATATAGCCGGTTATAATGGAGCCTTTGGACAGTTTGAAGCGTCAGTAAACATGGGACCAACTCAGCCCCCGCAACGCAAGGGCCGCCTACCTCAGTACTCAAAAAACAAACTTGTCGAGTTACAGAACAAATTTGATGAACTAGAAAGCCTCGGGGTCTTTAGCAAGCCTGAAGATATAGGAGTAAGTGTTGAGTACTTGAACCCTTCCTTTCTGATAAAAAAGCCGCATGGTGGATACCGGCTGGTTACTGCCTTTGCAGATGTAGGTCGATACAGCAAACCGCAACCGTCCTTGATGCCTGACGTAGATTCCACTCTCAGAACTATTGCACAATGGAAATATATTATTACCACTGATCTTACAAGCGCATTTTACCAGATTCCCCTTTCCAAGGACTCAATGAAGTATTGTGGAGTAGCCACGCCCTTCCGGGGTGTACGTGTTTACACAAGAAGTGCTATGGGGATGCCGGGCTCGGAAACCGCCTTGGAAGAGCTTACCTGTCGTGTATTGGGGGACTGTGTTCAGGACGGTATTGTTGCTAAGCTAGCGGACGATTTGTATTGCGGTGGCAACACCTTAGAGGAATTAGCTACTAATTGGGAACGTATTTTGAGTTTACTTCAACAGTGTAATATTCAACTGTCAGCACATAAGACTGTTATTTGCCCTTCTAGAACAACGATTCTTGGCTGGATTTGGCATAATGGTACTCTTTCTGCTTCACCCCATCGAGTTGCTACGCTGGAACAGTGTCCTTTACCCGAAACCGTTCACGGATTAAGATCATTCATTGGTGCGTACAAGATGCTTGCTAGAGTCTTACCAAACTGTTCGGAAGTACTCGCGGATTTGGACTCTATAACCGCTGGAAAGCAATCACAGGATCGCATCCAATGGTCTGATGAATTGGTGACTACCTTTAAAAGCGCTCAAAATCACTTGAAAAATTCAAAGTCGATCACATTGCCTAAACCGGATGACAAGTTGTGGATTGTCACAGACGGATCTGTTGTAAAGCGCGGACTAGGAGCTACACTATATGTATCAAGATCAGACAGGCTATCTTTGGCTGGTTTTTTCAGTGCAAAAATTAGGAAACATCAGATAAATTGGTTGCCTTGCGAAATAGAAGCCTTATGTATTGCCGCTGCAGTGAAACATTTCAGCCCATTCATTATACAGTCAGTACACAAGGCAAGCATACTAACTGACAGTAAACCTTGTGTTCAGGCTATACAAAAACTTTGTCGTGGAGAATTCAGTGCTAGTCCCCGGGTTACGTCATTCTTATCTACCGTCAGTCGTTACCAAGTCGATTTACAACATTTGGCTGGATCTGCCAACGTCCCATCAGATTTCGCGAGTAGAAACGCGCCTGATTGTGAAGAACCTCGCTGTCAAATTTGTACCTTTATACACCAAAACGAGGAGTCGGTCGTTCGATCCATAAAGGACAACAACATTCTTAAAGTGCCTTTTTCATCACGATCTGCATGGATCGATATACAATCATCTTGCCCAGACTTACGTCGTGTGTGTGCTCACCTTAAACAGGGTACAAGACCTTCTAAAAAGGTCAGGGACGCTAAAGACATCAAACGCTATCTCAATGTTGCTTCAATTAGCAAGGATAATTTACTCGTAGTTAAGAAAAGCAACCCACTCTCTCCTTCTACGGATCTGATTATAGTGCCACGGTCCGTCATTGATGGTCTAGTCACAGCATTACACATAAAGCTAGATCACCCATCAAGACACCAGTTGCGATTGGTAATGAAAAGATCATTTTATGCCCTCGATTTAGATAAGACTATTGACGATGTGAGCGAGTCATGTCATACATGTGTTTCTCTTAAATGCCTACCCAGACCAAAGCCTGAACACACATCTGAGGAACCGCCTGTAAATGTAGGCTTGTCATTTGCTGCGGACGTCATAAAACGTTATAGACAATTGATTCTGGTTTTGCGCGAAACTGTGACGTCATACACTAAAGCATGTATCATTGACAATGAAAGGCACGATACAATCCGCGACGCGATAATACAGCTTTGTTTAGAACTTCATCCACTTGATGGACCGAATGCGGTGATACGTGTTGATCCTGCCCCAGCGTTTGTTTCTTTGCAAGATGACAAAACATTATCAGACTTAGGGATCTGCTTTCAAATTGGTCGTACTAAAAACATTAACAAAAATCCTGTGGCTGAGAAAGCTATTCGCGAACTTGAGGACGAAATTCTAAGGACTGAGGCAGGTGGTGGTCCTATTTCTAGTGTAAAACTCTCGATTGCCGTTGCTCGTTTAAACAGCCGTATAAGAAACAGGGGTCTATCAGCAAGAGAAATGTGGACTCAAAGAAACCAATTTACTCATGAACAATTGCCGGTGCAAGATAGAGACTTGATTTACAATCAGTATAACCAAAGGTTGGAAAATCACCAGTTCAGTGAGACTAGTAAGTCTAAAAAGTCAAGGCATTACATTAGTAGTAGGTCAAGTGATTTCAATGTAGGGGACCTAGTCTATTTACATTCGGACAAGTCGAAACTAAAAGCACGGGACCGATACCTTGTGACAAATACGGACGACAAATGGTGTTCACTCAAGAAATTCACTGGGGATCAACTGCGTAACACTTCATACAAAGTGAAAAAGTCGGAGTGTTTCTCTGTACCAGATTATATTGTTTCATCCCGTTTGGACACATCATGCATCGACACACAAGGTGATAGTGACATAGAATATATCTCGACGACAGCAGACGTTACGAGTACAACGCCGATTCCAAACGAACTGTCAATTCCACCATACTCTCCGTGCCATCCGTCTACGACAAACAACGATAACGAAGTCCTAGTCAGTGAAGATAGTACCTTTATGGTTGACGCGTCTGGTGAACATGACAATTTTTCCGACATGGATAGTTCGACACCACAATCGCACATTTTAAGCTCAGACAATGATATGTGTAGTGCGTCAATTGGTTTTCGCCCAAAACGCAGCCGTAGAAAACCTGCCTATCTTAATGACTATTTGACATAGTTATTGGTTTAGGCAAGTGGGCTGTGTAACATAGAAAGTAGAAGTTGCATTTACAGACTAGTCCTTCTATGACGTTAACTGTAGAGGTCAAATGGTAATTGATGTTGTCAACAAGTTGGCGTTCGTTATCATGTTATCAACAGCTTTCTTGCTTTTGTTTATTCCTTAAAGTATGATAAGCATTGATTTTAGTTTATGCAAGAAGTTAATTTCAAAGAAGAAAAGAGACTGCGCCATAGTATTAGTTAAGTACTTAGCATACTTTGATTATGGATTATACTTTTGTTCGTTGTTGGGTTATGTCCCTTTGCTTAATGTCCGCCATTTACTTGTAATAAAACGTGTTGTAACGTTTCGACTTAGTTGTCATAATAAGATCGTATTTCCACACTGGCGGAGGCTGAGGTCCACGCCCAAATGATGACTTAAATATGTTAAATTATGACGCTTTGATTATATAGTCAACATTCAATTTTCGGCTTATTCCAGGGGGCGGGGCGAACATCCCGAAACCCCCCCCTCTAGATCCGCCCTTACACGTACAAAATCCTACTTTCAAGATGCCCATTCTGTTGTCTGCAAGAGCTTCCAAATTGAATCAGGTGCCGTTTAGAAAAGAGCTGAGCCGCTGTCAAACTTGAAAAGTCTAAATAATTTGTCGTTTGGGAAATGGGCTTTTAGAGCAATATCTTTATTATCAAATTGATCTACCATAATGAATTATCTATCTACATAAGCCTTTCGGTACTGAGATTTTCATCTTCACACTGAAAATGGCATGTTTCGTACATTTTTTGTTGGGGAAAGGGGGTTAAATACATGAAAATGACAGTTGAACCTGGCGGCTAGGTCCTCAAAAGATCCGTGGATACTACGTTTTCGGAGGGTCAAAAATGACTTAAAAGCCAGTAAAGACCATATTTGGAAGTCAGTCAATGATATCCCGTCGAGATTCACAGAGGAATCATCACAAAACGGAGTGTGATTCCTCTTAAACTTCTTCTTTCCTCCGTTCATTTCCATTGCACGTTGGATGCTTTGCTCTCAATTGGGTCAGAGCCTCGATCTGGCATTAAAAAGTGTTACTATTTTTAGTAACAAATTGGAAGTGTGTTGTGGTGTATTAAGATTTTCAGACTTGAACTGCGTACGTGTGACCTACAGACGGGCGAAAAGGCCGCGAAGAGCCTATGAGTCCGTTTTAAATTGTCAGTCCATTTAAACATTTCATCCGTCCGCCCATTCTTAGACTTTAATTTCCGCGTCCTAACTCAAGAATCGTTTGAACAAGGTCAATGCAACTTTACATCATTTTTGTCAATGGCCCTAGGAGGTGTCACATTGTTGTTTGGCCACCGAGGTCAAAGGTCAAAATCGCAATAATGATTCGATTTCCTGATAACACTTTCTAGTAACAAGGCGCACGGGAGGATGGGAGCATTTGTCTGCTTTTCGACACTTTTAGGATAGTTCTAGTCAATGGGTGTTTCAAACGACATAAAAAGCTTGCCGAAGGCAGAACTGTTGTATTTATTTGGAAAGACAATATTAAGAAAAAGGAGAACATATTGGTTTTCAACAATTTCTTAATCTCTCTCGATGTCTTTCTCAGCCTTTTCCACTCCGGTTAAAGCTTGTTTGCAGGAAGAATGAACTCGGAGTTATTTTGTAGTGTTAGTTCATACAAAGTGAATTTTATACTGACCCACACATCTGACATGATCTTATTTCTGTGTATATTTTATACGAGTGAGTAATTTTATTTTTCTATACACGGTGTCACAATTAATGCTTTACTAATCATTTGGCACTTTTTTTCATACGTGACAGACGCCAATAAGGATAAAGATAAAAGAAAGATAAAAATATACCATACTAGCACAAAAAAGATACGCAATGCAAATAATTCGTAATAGTTTCGACAAAACGTGTTTTTAAATGGCTATTGAGTACATTTTTTTTTTAAAAATATATCTGCCTCCATACGCATAAATATAGTGCCACTTTCTTCAGATGTAAATTCAGCGCGTGATAAATTGGTAATTTGTTAAAAACTGATTATCCCCTGTCGTGTGTTCTAAGTGAGTCCTATCATAACAAACTTTCTTCACACACAAGGTCAAACATAGACAAATAAGAGGCCAAAGCGATCATACACTTCTCACCACCATACGCATAGCACGGCTGTGCCAAACTAGCACCATAACACGGCTGTGCCAAAGCCAGCGCCAAGCTGCAGTACGGATTTTGTTAGCTGGAAAAATTCAAAATGTTGTCGCAAGACATTGTTAGGGCAACAAATCGACAAATCCTCGACTGTATACGCCGTTGCCTCTCAGTGGAACTACAACCGATTGAGCACGGAGCGGACGTGCCAGAGATATGACGTCAAGGCAGGACCGTATCATTAGATTAAGCCTACCTACGGGATAGTTTTAGAAATGCCACGCAGGCCGCTGTCAAAACGCATGGATTTCACAACATTCGAGCGTTGGACCAAACTGAACAAAACATGTTCTGTTTTTCGACCTGCATACACTTTTTTGTCAAATTGTGTTGTCGTCCGGTGTAAGCTGAGTGTTTTCTAATTAATGGAATTTACTACAAACAAGATTTTCTGAACTGTATAATGTGAAATGTTATTGCTTGAAATACATTACATTTTGTTTAATTCTAATTTGGTGTCTTTGTATAAGAAGGAATTGAAAAAGAAGTTGCGTTTCTTTTTTATTAAAGTATATAAGGTATATAGTCCCATATTATACTGGTAAATTCGTCAGTTTGAATGCATTTTCTGGTGTGTCTGAAATCATGCTGTTTTTGTTATCGAATTATATTTGAGCCAGGATCTGGAAAACGTCCCTTATAGCATTTTAGGCAGCCAGATTTCATGGTTAGGCTGTGCCTAGATGCAGTCTAACCAGCATCCTTGTTACTCTCAAACGGTTGCTACAGACCATGAGGAAGCTATTGGGGAACAACATGGTTCCTGGTCAGACTGCGTGTATACGCAGACTGATCTGAAACCATGACGTTCTCAAAATGCTATAAGGGACGTTTTTCCAGATTCTGGCTCATTTCAAATGCAGCAGTTAAACAACGGCAAAGACGTTATCCTTAGTTTGTCATGTAGGCCTACTACTAATCCGGTTAGCCTTTGAAGAGATGAAATGTGTGAACAACGAACAGTCACTCTGCGGGGAAAGGAAGTTTGTACATTCACCGACAACGTTTTCAACTTTAATTGTTCAGCAGGACGCCAGAGAAGTAATTCCACCATCTGTTCTCGCTGTCTTTTTTTATCAGGACCATTCCGGGCTCCAGCGGATCTGGATAGGTTTTGGTCACCATGACCCTAACCTCGTCACCTTTGGCAAGTTCCGCCACACCGTCCGTGGAGGAGCAGACGGCATCCCAATCGTAATCCACGTTGGTTGCGGCCGTAATGGTTTTGTGGTTGGCGACGATTTTGTAGCCGAGTTCTCGACGGTGATGTAAGCAGAACTGGGCGGAGAATAAATACGTGCCGTTAACCGGAGCTGTGAATATCCCGGTTTCTGGGTTATAGCCGCCGCCGACTGTTTGGACGATTTGTTGGAACACAATGGTTGATCCGATTGACGGGGATTGATCCCGCACGCTCCGGGCTTTAAACAGGACCGCTGGAGTCTTGCTCTCTGGAATAAAAAGTAATGAAAGGGTTTTGGGAAAAAAAAATAACACAATCCTTGATTTTGACGCCCAGCACATTCCGGATATTAAACTCTTTCTAAATAGTCTAGGAGCCAGGTCCTGGAATGGAACTTTTCTTGCAACCGGTGACCTATAAAATTTTGAGTGGTATTTTTCAATACATTAGGGTCCCATGCTTTGGTTACGGGTGGATGACATGCTTAAAAGTGGTAGGATTTTTTTTAAATCAAGGTCAAAGGTCATTCGGTGCATTTCTCATACATACCTCCTAAAATATTCCATAACTTACTCATTTTTTAAGCTAAAACAATTATTTTGGTATCAAAATAAAGCTAATGATTTGCACTTTGACTTACATGAATAATACTCAATTTCTTGATTTTCAATATTTTTAAATATTCATAAATATAGCAAAAAATGGCTAAAAATCACCAAAATAAGTTTTGTCTACAAGTGAAAAAAAAGTTTTAAAAATACCAAAGGTATGTTTTTGTGTTTGAAATCATACTTAAAAATTGCCCAGAAACCTGTTCTTGACTTATATGTATTTCTTCACAGAATTAGTCTTTAGCTTAGGCTTGTAGTCATAGGTAAAAGTGGGTGGGGTAATTTTTCCCTAAAATTACAAAACATGCAAACATTGATGTAACAATAAATATTACACATAAATGTGATATTTTATTAGAATTTATTGTTTTAAAATCATATTTGCAGGGATTTGTAAAGCTTTTAATGCATATTCCTGAAAATTAATTAGAATTTTAAGAGCCAAAATAACAATTCAATAAAACAGCATACGAGATGAATACAGATTATATCAACACCACAATGTCAAAACTATGACTCTTAAAGCGAATATTTATCAAGTATCAAGTACAATTAAATGAAACAAGACTCAGATTTGCATAGTAAGCAGCTGAAAATATTCCCCTTTCTATCTTACGGGTAAAGGACATTAAAGAGACCCATGCCAGATTTTCAGGAATCAGAACAACATGGGGATGGTCAGAATTTGCTTTGTTGTGTAGTGCATTGCTTTTATAGACCCAAAAGGAAAGCCATTTTAGAGCTGGAACTAAATTTTTCACTATCAAGGTTCAGTGTCACATAAATGTTACTATAAATATAAAGTGCGGTTAGTTAATTATATACACTTGATTTAGAAGAACAGACTTGATTTAGAAGAACTAAATGAACTTCATTTGAAATGTCCTTGTGCAGAAATGATCTAGCTATCCAGGTTGACCATTCCAGACAATATTTCATAAACATATTCCCTATCGTTTTGTATGTCCGACAACCTAGCATGGGTTTCTTTAAAGATAATTACGAAACTGCCATCGTTACAATGCTTACACCTGGTGGCCTTACGAGAACATTCGAGTATGTATACATAAAATGTAATTTGGAACAGAATATTCCATTCTGTGAATACATATCACTATCATCAGTCTAGAATCTGGATGTTATGATGTGTGTGGTTATGAAGGTCTCCAAGAGTAACCATGAACATGTTAGTATCGTATATTCGTTTATGTACATGCCTTCAATAGGGACAACAGAGGATCTGGTCTTTGAGTGTAATTAATTTTGTTACCCAATAAGTTTTAATTGTACCAGAAATTGAACTCAATAGGCCCTATATATCTCTTATTATGCAAATTATTTATTGCATGTGACATTTTGTTACGAGTAAATAGTAGAAAATTAAGATACCACAATTGTTGATCCATCCTTCACAATCCTATCATCAAAACATAACTTTGTTTATTGATTCACGACTGTAATACATATTTGAGTAGAAACAGAGAAACTTTTGGTTTAAAAAAAGTGGAAATCTTTGGACCTGTGGTTGTTCTAACTCCACAACAATATACCTGACAAAATTCTGGACAATGTTTTACTTATTACATGGCTAAAACTATTCCTAGTAAATCGTGCATCTTTCATTTGTATCTATATTAAAGAAATCATTGAATCTTTCCCAAACAAGACCTCGTTTTGACGTCCCTAGGAGAAAATGCTTGGGAAAACATCGATGCAAAAGGAGAAAATTCTGATTCTCAGCATTTTCTTTTGCCTCAATATTTTCTAGGCTATATTGTACACAAATCTAATCACCCATTTGTCGTTTTAACTTTTAAACCAACTGAGATGAAATTTTAAACACATATACTTTGAAGAATTATACATTTGATCCTGGAACAAAAATGATGCTGTTTGGATAAGGGCGCATTCGACATGGGGGGGGGGGTGGTCACGTTGAGCGGGGAAACTTTTGACAATTTGCAAAGATTTGACTTATGAATCGCTTTTAAAGCAATCATATTTTGTATTTTGACTTCAACAATAATATTTTGTATTTTGACTTCAACAATAATAATTATTGTCCAAAATGCTTGTTACCTTTGAGCGGACATTTTTCTCAGCAAACGTAACATCATCGGCTGACATTAGGAGTCATCGCTTTGCTTACATAGCAAATACGGTGCTAGGGCAATGGTATTCAATAATGATTTGAGTGTAATTTGGAAAATCAAAATCAGAGACGATCTTTATGATTATGAACACGCACAGCTAATACTTCTATGAGAAAAAACAAGCATTTGTGAGTGGTATAATGCATTTATAAATTATTTTACCTATGATGTTTCTGACTTTAATAGGCCTATATCTGGACGTCCCAACATGACGTCGGCGAAATCTTTCATGACTTGCCAATTTTGTCCCAGAAACTATCTATAGAATTCCCCAAGTACAGTTCAGACGCTTCTATGAGAAATAAATGCATATGTTAGAAATGTGGTATATCGTGCAGTGGCAAATATATCGAAAAGATGTAATTATTAGATGAATAATACAGACTTTCCTGACTTATCCATCTCAGACTTAGGTTGCGCTGCTCAATATGACCCTATGTTGCCATAACAACTATAGAATGCGCCTTAATGCATAAACTTAGTTTCTGTATCGTATAATATCATAACAGTTAGTACATAAATGAAAAAAATATGACATAATTCCGGATACTTTATAAAAAGCCCTCCTACATACCAAATGAGCTTTGTATGTTTAATAATTTTGGAGAAAATGACAATGTTGAGTTTTGAACAGACGGACGGACGGACAAGAGTAAAACAATATGTCCCCGATCGCTCGATACAGGGGCATAAAAATATATGGACCCATATATATTTTCTGTATAAACATAAATTTAGTATATTCCTATATTTGTAAGCACTACACTGACCAGTATCTGAATCTTCCATCACCAGCATGCCATGTATGGACCAAGGATGACAACAATAATTTAGTTCCTGTAAGAATGCGTAAAGATCCTGCACCTCTAGCTTTGCTTGACATCACACAATGCTCGTGTTAAACTGACTGCCACATGCGAAGGTCTACGTGTCAAAGAGAAGATCTTTTATGCATTGATGCATGTGTTTGTGAGTTAGAACTGTGTAAAGACTTGAGAATCTTAATGCATCAGACATGAGTATATATGGCATGAGTTGAGTGTATTGAAGTGTTTAGTATAGGATAGCTGTGGACTATACAAGTCTCGTTATTGCATCATGTGTCTTGTTGTTATTGTAGTTGTTGTTGATGATGGTGATGATGAGGATGAGGATAGTGTTGTATACAAAGACACAGATAGATCTATTACTTATATTTAGTAAAGAATACATGATACATAAAATGAACAAAACAATGAGTTTATGCATTACTTCTGCTTTACGCAACTATCATGCAGAAGACATTTCGGTCGTCGTTTGACAAATAAAACTCTATAAAATGGTCTTACTTTCTAAAATGCACATCACTGGCTATCTCTCACGAATTCATATATAATTCAGCCTAATCTTGAAAAAAGATGTCTTTGTGAAACACGGGTGCCCATGAAAAGGCCAATGATACGTTTTTACGTTAAGCTTTTAAATAAATGATTGATAAGTTTTGTGTGTGAACTCCCCTTGGAGAAAAGGCCAATGTTACGTTTTCACGTTAATTAGTTTAAATGTTAAGTTTTCATGGTAAGGGTTGACAAGGATTAATGCAAGACCTTGGGGAAAGTCATATTGCATGGAACAGATAGATATCATTGAAAGAAGGTTACATACCAAATTGGAGCTTTGCATGTGGAATACTTTTGGAGAAAAGGCCAATGTTAAGTTTTCATGTTAAGTTTCGGACTGACGGACGGACAGACAGACAGACAGACAGACAGATGGATGGATGGACGGACGGATGGACGGACAGACAGACAGACGAACAATGGTCAAACAATATGCCATCGATCTATCGATGCGGGGGCATAAAAACGACTAATTCGTGGTCTTATTTCTATCTATGTAAAAATTTCGCTATATAAACATTTAAAGCGGCCATCTTGAATTTTGTTGGCCATTTTGAACAAAGGGAGAAATATAATTTTGAAAAAAAAAGATATTTCTGTATCTCTAATAAGTATGTAATACTAGAGATATTTTTTATTCACTTAAACTGTAAACTGTGTTTCCTGTGTATGAGCTATTTGGTTCCAGTGCGAAATTCCTTTCCCTTTGGCTCTATAAAAACAATGCACTACCCAACAATGCAAACTCTGACCGTCCCCATGTTGTTCTGATTCCTATAAAATATGGCACGGGCCTGGGGAATATTTTCAGCTGCCGATTACTATCTATATAGATACTTGATAAATATTCGCTTTAAGAGTCATAGTTTTGACATTGTGGTGTTGATATAATCTGTATCCATCTCGTATGCTGTTGTATTGAATTGTTATTTTGGCTCTTAAAATTCTAATTAATTTTCAGGAATATGCATTAAAAGCTTTACAAATCCCTGCAAATATGATTTTAAAACAATAAATTCTAATAAAATATCACATTTATGTATAAGATATATTGTTACATCAATGTTTGCATGTTTTGCAATTTTAGGGAAAATTTACCCCACCCACTTTTACCTATGACTACAAACCTAAGCCAAAGACTAATTCTGTGAAGAAATACATGTAAGTCAAGAACAGGTTTCTGGGCAATTTTTAAGTATGATTTCAACCACAAAAACACACCTTTGGTATTTTAAAAACTTTTTTTTCACTTGTAGACAAAACTTATTTTAGTGATTTTTAGCCAATTTTTGCTATATTTATGAATATTCTAAAAAATAGAAAATCAAAAAGTTGTATATTATTCATGTAAGTCAAAGTGGAAATCATTAGCTTTATTTTGATGCCAAAATAATTGTTTTAGCTTAATAAATGAGTAAGTTATGGGGTATTTTAGGAGGTATGTATGAAAAGTGCACCGAATGACCTTTGACCTTGATGTAAAAAAAATCCTACCACTTTTAAGCATGTCATCCACCCGTAACCAAAGCATGGGACCCTAATGTATTGAAAAATACCACTCAAAATTTTATAGGTCACCGGTTGCAAGAACTTTTAATTTAACCCCCTTTGTAAAAGCTGGCTCCTAGACTAAAAACAACGTTGAGACTGAGCTCGCAATCACAAAGCGGTTGCACAGGTTCGCCTAAAACCTACTGAAAACAATAAAACCGTTAACCTAGAATGAGGTCCTAATGACATTTAAAACATTATACAATTTGTAAAGAATCTCATCTACTGTCCCAAAGTTGCCATACCGCACCGTACGACCGGTTTCGGCGATGGCAGATTCTGATCTGTCTTCTACAGCAACACTTTAGAACTCAATCTGTCGACTGAGGCAACATGGCGACATAACGTCAGCTTCTGGTACTCATTCAGAAATTGCACTATCCGTAGTGATTTAGTACTGGTTAATAGAATCTGATATACATAAAGGGTTGGAAAATACCACTTGGTGTTATATATCAAACTGCAGCATATATAATAATACTCTCCATTGCCGAGCTCTATTGATTAAACCATCAAATATGACCTCTGCAGTTTTCGGTACGCCAACAGCCTATTTGGTCGTCATAATCTAATTATAGCACACCATTTGAATTATCGAATCAAAATCATTCAGTTTTATTTTGCATGATCATTACGTATACATTACGTCGCTTCTATTTTTGGCTGAAGCCGGTAACATTTGAATTATCGAATCAAAATCATTCAGTTTGATCTGGTTTGATTACGTATACATTACGTCGCTTCTCGTATTTTTGGCTGAAGCCGGTAATTTGAAGCGTCAGCCAATGAAAGTTTGTATCAGCTTTTTGAATTGTTTTGTTGTGTATCGCCAACGATTGGATACTGAAATCCCACCAAGGCCCCGAGATTAGACGTGAAATGACCCCGCGAGAACAGAGCTCATTCTATCGAAATGGAATGTAGAGATAATGTGCTCTGTTCATAAGAGAGTAATATAATAAGGATTCTTTTAATAATTATAACTACAAAATGCGAGTGTTTTTGGTGCTAGCTTTTGTGGGCAATCACAATTCGTAAAACGACGTTGTTTTAGGGTAAGGAGGGGCAAAACGCCCCCCTTAAGGAAAGAGCGCTGTAGCACAAAACAAACAAAGTATAATGTAAATGTTTCAACGTGAAATTAAACTTTGCCCTTTGTCCCAAAAGTCTATACACAAAACAGCTTTGTCATTTGATATAAAAAATGACTGTCGTTAAAACAATTTTTCTCGCAATTTGGCCTTTTTGCCCCACCCTCGGGGCAAAACGCCTTTGGGGGTGGGGCATGAAGCCCACCACCGGGCTTTATGCCCTATATGAAAAATAAAAAAAAATGTTTTGAAAATATCTGGGGGAAAATAGGAATATAATTAGTTTGTAATTAATATACTAGGAAAAATATATTTTGGATGGGTTTTATCATATTTTCAACATTTTTTATCAAGCGTAAAGGCTAGATTTGGGCATAGTTTACTTGTCTATAAAAGTGGTTACGTGTTACTGTCCTTTGTCTGCAGCATCTTCATATCAGTCAAATTAAAACATACTGATGTTATGTTCTTTATAAGGCCCCTTTAAAGTAGATTAAATGGTCTTATTGTCTCATTTTAACACAAAATCGACGTGTCATGGGCGTTTTGCCCCACATGGATCCATCAGGTGACATAAAAGTTTGATATATTCGCGAAAAGTCGGTGTTTTTGCCGATTTTTCTTTCGTAGACAACGAAATGTAAATGGATTTCGTCATATGTACCAACCCTAGTCATTCTTTGAGTTTAAAGGAAAATTTTAGTACTTCTGAATACCTACTTATCCATACAAGGGGCAAAACGCCCACTATTTAGCCCTTGGAAGGGGCAAAACGCCCAGTCTGGGCTTTTTGCCCCAAAGCAGCATAGGCGTTTTGCCCCAAAGGGGGTGGGTGATTTAATTTGGCCAGAGAAAAAATGTGTTGATATTTTTTTTCTTTTTATCTTTTTGTGTAGGCGACCAATTGGACATATAAATATAAAATGCATTTTGGTTGATTGAATACTCGGACTGAAATAAGATACACAAGAAAACCCATTATCCAAATATTAGATCAAACATATGCAAAATAAACAATTATTCGCATACTGATAATTGAATGACGTTTAGATGTAAAAATTTCATGGGCATCTTTCTAAAAGAATACTTCAAGTGTAAAATCAAGATAAATATCAATTGACATAATGAGCGACGAAATAATAGGGGTGGGCGTTTGACCCCACCTGGGCGTTTTGCCCCTCCTTACCCTACAATGTCCCCCGCGGTGAATAATCTCGCACAAAACTTTCAACAATAGTAAATGTTAGGTTTTCATGCAGTCATTTGTGATCTTACTTCCCTTTACAGCCGTTGGGGTTTTTTAGACAGAAATGTCATGTTTAAAAGTTTTCAAGAAATGCGCAAAAAATTTGTCCCCGTTGCAAAAGACAAATTATCTAATCCAGAGCGAGACAAAATTCGCTATGAAAAATGCAGCCATCAGAAACTTATTTACGATTTTTTTTTCTGCGAAATGGTAAAAAGAAAATTGATGCTTTTGTGCAAGATAAAAAAAAAATTTTCGTAATACAAAGCAGTTTGATTATGTCCGCTGGCGTTCATTTCCATTTTCCACTTCGTATTGCGTATTTGATTTGGTGACCGTTGCGGTTTTAGGAAGGCGACTTTCTTTAAAAATACACATTAAATACATTAAGTGAAAAAATTACGAAAATCAGCATCGCCTATTCTCACAAAGTTTTCCAAAAATCTCTGATAAACGGACACCTTAACATGCATTGCCTGGGAAAGCGTGAACACATTCTAGTCATCTGCAATGTACTTTTGAATTTGGACCAGACAAAAGCATTGTCGGTATGGTTTGATTTTGCTATCATGATGGTCTACATGAAGATAGAATAATAATCACGATCCGTATAAAAGTTTCAAGAATGAAATATGCTACCTTAAGTTATTTGAATTTAAGATGTGTCGGTCATTTGCTTTTTCGTTGTTTTTCTGTCCTCTTTAAAGGCATACAATCTTTTCATTTCGGCTTTCAATTGGGAAGAAGTTTCATTTATATTTGAAACTTTTGCTGTGACGTTAAATGTAGAACATTTGGTACTTGTATATCAACTATAGAATATCAGAGGAAAGCATTTGACCTATCGTTCACTGACGCCACGTTCCGGTTGTGCAATGTTTCATGTTTATACATGAATAAGACAGCATGCGTTAGTGGGAGGTCAAAACCTATTAACTACAGCTTGAAAAAGCTGTAGTTACGAGGTTTTGACCTCTCACAAACGAAGAGGCATACCGGGAAAAGGAGCGAGGGAAAAAAGAAGTTTTTTTTTTACCTTGTATCGCATTGTTCAGTCGAGATTCCACAGCTTGCAGTTCCAGCTCGAGTGCTGAAACAGTCTCCGACAATTGGCTCTCAAGTTGTCCGAATTTCACATCCGACTCGGACAATTTGGCGGTGACAATTTCATCCAAACTTTCAGTCTTTTCGGCTAACGCCTCTTCCAACTTTGCAGTGGTTCTGATTTCCAGTTGCTTCTGTTTTTCCAAATTCTCGTCAAACGTCGCCAATTTTTCTGAGATTATCTTTTCCCAACGATCGAGTTTGTTGGAAAAGGATTCCACTTTATATTTAACGTCCACCATTTTCTCCAGCATTTGCTCATGGTAGTGAAACGGAGAGCACTGTGTCTCACAAAACACAATGGAAAAACAAGCAACCAAATAAACTAAACAGTACATCATCTTCGAGTGATTTTCTGTCCGCGAATGAGTGCTTTGTAAAACAGATGTGGGCTTATTATGTGAATTGCGCAGAACAACTCATGCATTTTCGAAAATTGAATAATTGAGCCGTAAATTCGAAAAAAAGCACACAATAACTGTTTAACCACTTCCCAAAGAAGACCTGCAGCTTTCGACGCCCCTAATAGAAATTGCTTGGGAAAACATTGAGGCAAAAGAAGAAAATGCTGATAATCAGCATTTTCTCCTTTTGCCTCAATATTTTCTATGCTATAATGTATGCAAATCCCATCTTTATAAACACCTATTTACTCATTTGCAGAAGCTTAAACACGGGAACAGGCCCATTTTAGTCATAAGGAAAAGTGTTAAACCAAGTCTGGTCAGTCGTGGTCCGGAAAAAGGTCCCTAATAGCCGTTGAGACTATCATCGATCCAGATAAGTCCATGAGCCTGATTCGAGTTTATTTTAGATCATGATACACGCGGCGGGGAATCACGCGACTAAACCACAACAACAACAGCTATGTACAGCACTTGAACAAATCGCCAATAAATATGTCAATACATATATATTTCGTCTATAAAAAATATTGGGAGTGGCAGTCGTTTACATTTTGTTTTTATAAATTACACCGTGATTAACCCGATTAACTAAGTATCAATGATAGATACAACGTCTTAAACAGGTAATTTATCTCATAACACGATTTTAATCTAAAATCAATAGCCACATATCCCTATATAATAGTCCGTGGGCTGGCTACACCCTAGGTCCCCCCCTACCGGGATTATATGACACCTATATCATTGTAAAGCTTAATGAATTCCCTTTCAAATGCAACTTGTTGTTTGATATATAAGTGCTGGATAAGCATATGCGGAACGATTGATTATCTCCCCTTGAATTACAAAAATACTTGTTTATAAATCATCATATACACATTCATGGGATCCAAAATAACCCAAATTTAAGCGCAAATGACCAAAATGCTTATAGATTTTATCAGTTCACATCGTTAAATAGTAAAAGATGATTTCACACCAAAATTAGCACGAATTGTGGCCCTTGAATATGTAAAACAAGAGAAAAATAGTATAGATATTGCCTTTGTTTATATTTACTTTGCATTTGAAAATCATTTCCACAGCGAATAATTGCCAAAATTTGTATTAAAGTGTTAATTAGATGCCTTGTAATAAAAATCAAAGTGTTGACTATCGACATTCTAGGATATACTCGACATTTCAAATTATTTTCAAGATGGCCGCCGCAAAATGACAACTTGACTAAATATCGAAATATCACTGCCCTATATTTTTTTATCATATTCTGTATTTAAATGAGATCATTTCTTAGGAAAATTGAGTATATTAAATCTAAAAGAATGCTGCCATGCTTATAATACGCTTTTTTGTCAATTTTTTTTTAAAATTTCAAAATGGCCGCCAAAATCTCAAATATGCAAAAATGATGTAAATGTTTTTCATTTCTGCAAATCGTCTGCACTTAATATTGTATTTTCAAATGTATTTCAATTTCTTATAAAACTACATGATTCAACAAATAAATAAATGACATAACCTTGAAAATATATATTTCCAAAACGGTCCTAATTACCGTATAAATAGTAATAAATCCCCATTGCCATAAATTAAGTACTGAAGAAAATCCAAATTAATTATTTTCTAGGAAAGATAAGTATTTTCCCTATTTGACAGAAACCATGTACCCGATTCTTTGATAATGAGTCCACATTGGAGTACGTCATTGGCATCTTTTTGCATGAAGGTTTTAAGTCTTACATGGACAAGGGACGCTTTGGATAATAGGTGTTATAGAGGTTATAACGACATTAAGGCTTATTTTGGTCATAAAAACGTTTAAGCTCTTTTTTGTGGGTGGATATATTGAATACAAAACACCAATATCAACAATTTTGCCACGCTAAAAATGGCTTCATCACTGTTAATTTACATGACATATAATACAATACAATAAAATGTATTTTGTGTAATCTGCCTAAATACTCAAATACGAGCATGGGTCAATGAATAACTGACCTAACCTTTTTATGTTTAGATCGACATCTTTTCTCTTGAAATACTTTCCATCCAGGCCTATGCGCTTTGGCCAAAAGGATATGACCATAGCAGTTGAATAAGGAGTTAAACTCAAATTAATCAACGTTAAAGGTGGTCAAGTGACATCAGTCCTGAAGTAAAGAAGTCCGAGAACTTTCCAAAGAACCACACCTAAACTACATCAATAACTGTTTTCATGAGACTTAAAATTGCAACCATTCATATCCCTTTTAGGAAAGAAGTCTATAGCAGCAAGGTCATGTGGATAGGAAGGGTGTGATCTAAATTGATACACATCTCGACAGCATCCATTGTACTTTGACAATAGTGTACTAATGTAATTTCTTGTTGCAAGCAGCGGTCACATTTTGAGCGTTTGCCGCAACGTTTCTCACGCATTGTCTGCTTCAGATTGTCTAGCAACTTGGCATAGTATGCTTCGTTAATTGTACCTTTCTTCGGTAATATGTCCAACAAAATATTTTATTGCAACCCCCAATTGTCCCAAAAACATTGAATACTGAACCTTGTCTGTAATATATTGAATAATTTTCTTGAGCTTTGGGATTCAATACCAACGTACCTAGGACACTGGACATTTTCTCGTTCATAAAAATGCAACAAGTACTGGTAATCTCTTTGTCATTTGCCTATCGTTGAGGAATTTTAGACCCAACAGTCTGCAAGTTTGTGCATCCTTTTGCGATCAAGCAATATATTGAAAAAGATAATGGATGGACAATTTCTTACTTTAATTCGCTCATCAAGTATACCAGATATGTGAATTTATGACACATACCATCGACAGTGGTTGCAACTTTGCCTTCAGACCAAGCATCATCTTCTTAAGTTTCTCTGTCGCGTTACAACCCCCGCTCCCCCCCCCCCACACCACCACCACCACCACCACCACGATATTTTACTTGTGAATAAGATAGTACAGAAGACCAGTAAACTCATCATGCATATTTTATCTTCATTCCCTTTTAAATACAAGTGTCGAACCATAGCAGGCTCTCCCTTTTTTGTGAAAAGGCTTTCTAATAACCGTATATTTAGACACCTTTGTGCACATATAGTGACATATATAAATCGCGGATTCCTTGGTTGATTGGAAATTGCTTATATGTGTTATTCATAGCTAGCCCTTGTGTTTTATGGATTTTACCTCATCCTTAGGTTAGCTTGTTGTCTTCGACAAAAGTTAGAATTCCTAAACTAATTTGTGGTGAAGATGTTTGAAATGAATTAAGAAATGCACAGGCATATCTAAAAACTGAAAACAAGACAAAGGATTTCAAATTTTCGACCAGCTACATATTACAACACGACAAGTTGGAATATGATGTGTTTCCCTCTCATCTAATCAACAGAAATTGCAAATTGCATTTGTTATTTAAATAAAATCTTTCAAAACAACTTTTTGTTACACCAATACGGGGATTCCTCACAAATCAAGTGTCTTCGAAGTACTGGTATCCAATAAGGTACATAATGTACAATTTATAACATCTATTTATATCATTTATATCATCACATATAAGTATGCTGAATTATAAAGGTGTAAAACGATGTCACTTGAATGCAATTTTGATAAAGAAATGAATAATTCAGTTGCTATTATAGGTAATTTTAACTCATCAATTAATGCACATGACAGTGCAAATATGAAATTGTCCAGTTTCAACTATCGCTTATTAGAATATATTTGGTAAACTGTGATCCTGTAACATAGCATTCCAATTAATAGAAGTGGTTGGGAAGATTTCTCTTCTGCACATCATGTCTCCAATAGTATTGTCAAGTTTAGACTTGGAGCAAATCGTCGGTGTAAATGCAAAACCTCGTATGTCGATTCTGGCGATTTTCAAAGTACACACTTGTATGCCCACTTTAGACAATTCACAAGGTTTTTGGGATAATTCTACTGATCATTAAAGACACATTGTTTGTGAACAATATGTACGAATTTCAAGTAAAATCCTTCAGTTTCAGAAAAGTTATTAAACTATTTTCTTCCCCTCTAAAATTTTCCCCAAAACGAGATACGAGGTTTTGTATTTACACCGACGAAATATAAAAAAGCATGCATTACAAGGCAAAAATGGTATAAATCAAAGGTGACCAAACATGTACTTCAATGGGAATTCATTATTAAAAACGCTTTACATTTTTTTAGTACTTAACTTTAACAAAATAAAGTTTCTTGTATAAAAGAAAATTGTATTTCACATAGAAAAAAAATCAAAGAAAGAAGGTTAAAGTTTTCAGTGTGTCATTTGCGCTAAAATTTTATTGCCATTTATACGGTAATTTTTCAGAGCATACATTGTTAAGATTCTCCCTTTTAATTGGTAAATTGTGAAATTTTAGTTTTCAATCACAACAAGTACACAATTTAGGGAAAAAGATGCAAAAATGAAAGTCTTTAACATAATTAGAGAGATTTTATTTGCTATTTAGAGAAAAGTATGCAAATAATTGTGAATGCGAATAAGCCGGTATTCGCTTGTTCTGTGTAGCTGATGAATGGATTATGAACTTATTATTGATCTATTAGTGTTTTTATCCATTTGAAACATTAAGCATTTTAAAAACGAAATGCCTCAGCATATTTATTCCCTAGAAAAGCATTGTTTTAGCTAATTAAACACATATTTCTACTTTCTCATTAATATTCATGAATATGCAAATTAGCTAAAAAATAATGATTTCAATAAAAATGTCTATTTGAAATTTTAAAACTAGTCTTAAGTTTTATTACCAAAATAAGTACATATCTTAAATAAGTATTTTGAAATATTTTTTGCAATTAATTTATTGGTCCAAGTACTGAAACGTAGGAAAATGAGCAGTTGCCATGGTAACAGGCCTGCCATTTGCTTATCCAGCACTTTTAAATCAAACAAGAACCTGAATTCATTAACATGTTTCCTACGCTTCAAGAAAATATAGGTCTTAAAAAATCCCACATGGTGGGGAGGGTTTCTATTCACTAGTAAACTAGTAAAGTCGTGTTTTTGCAAATTTAACACATATTTTCCAGAATCTCATTAATATTCATGAATTTGCAAATTAGCAAATTTTCTGAAAAATATTTTGGTTGTGAGAGTAATGTGATGACAACATTTTAAAACTAGCCTCAATGTTTTCTGAGCAAAATAAGTGATTTTATTGTAATTAATTGATCCAAGCGCTGGAACGAATGAAAATGGGTGGTTACCATGGTATCCAGCATTTTTAAATCAAATAACAACGTGAATGTATTAATATACATCATAAGCTTCAAGAAAATATAGATCTTCAAAAATCCTTCCTGATAGGGAGGTTTAAATTCACTAGTAAAGTCTTGTTTTTAGCAAATTAAACACATTTTTCTACTTCATGAATATGCAAATTAGCAAATTTTCTAAAAAATATCTATATTGTGGGGGAAATATCTTTGTAATAATTTAAAACTATTTTGAAGGATTTATGACAAAAATAAGTAATTTTATTGCAATTAATTGATCCAAGCGCTGGAATGTAGAAAAATTGACGGTTGCCATGGTAACGAGCCCGCCATTTGCTTATCCAGCACTTTTAAATTGGACAACAACCTGAATCCATTACTATACATAATAAGCTTCAAGAAAATATAGGTCTTCAAAAATCCCACTAGGGAGGGAGGGTTTCGGTTATGGGCCCATGGACTATAAACGAAATAGTCTATTGTTTATCTGCCACTCATTTTAGAAGACCTATACATGACCGATTTCCATTCGGTATGACACCGAGGAGATGTACAGACGTCAGGGATATTTTGGGTATGGTGAACAACACCGAATAAAAATGTTATTGACAGCAATAATAATAATAATAATAATAATAATAATAATAATAATAATAATAATAATAATAATAATAATAATAATAATAATAATAATAATAATAATAATAATAATAATAATAATAATAAATAATAATAATAATAATAATAATAATAATAATAATAATAATAATAATAATAATAATAATAATAATAATAAATAATAATAAATAATGATGATAATAATAATAATAATAATAATGATAATAAAAGCAATATCAAAATAACTATATTAACGATCTTGATCAGACCGGCAGTATAATCAGCGTGCAAGCACAGTCTAATCTGATAGCATGGTTATTTTGTGTAAAAATGTCCCTGGTATCATACCGGGATTTGCCTGAGATGTCACAAGTCTCCATTTACAAAATCCTGTCCCATTTAATAGATTCGTCTCGTTTCGGTTGATAAAACTAATTTGCAGATGCGCTTTGAGTTGTACAATTGCCTACGAAGTGCACTTGTTAATCATCTGCACTCAAAAAAGACTTTGAAGCAAAATAATCTAATAAAAGGCCATTGGGGGCGGGGGGGCGGGGTGGGGGTTGATGTTTAGTCAAGGGTTAATTGCTAGAATTTATTTATTTATTTAGGCTACTTTTGTTTTCCAAAAGTTCTAAGAATATGACTTATTCCTTTGTCTCCAAAGACATGGGAATGATGTCCACAAATGTTCTTTTGTCTTCAATATTTCCCTTTTTACAATACATAAGCGTATATTGACATTAACTTTGTTTTCTGCTACACTAGAGAATTACATCGGGAACGTTATCGTTTAAGGTAGTTCACCCCTAATGGAATTCACGCGACGTCGGAATTATTCGGACGACGTCGAAAACATTCGGCGGTGGAACGTTCCACCGCCGAACGTTTTCGACGTCGCCCGAATAGGTTCGGATGCGCAACGAATGTTAAACGACGCCGCACGAACAATTCTGACTTCGCGTAAATCTCATTAGGGGTGGTATACCTTAAGAAAGCGTTAAATCGGCATGGTCATTATGTTTTAGGCATTAAGTGCTGGGCAAATACATGTTTGAAAAGTCATTAAAACATTCATGGAAAATGAACATAATTGTCTTTGCCCAGTATGAAAAGGGCATCTAAAAAGAGTTTTCTGCATCGCTGTGGGACTTCGCTATGGACTTACGTTAGAAGGACGTTAAATCGCTATTGTGTTCCTACGTGGCGGAACCGGCGATAAAGATGTTTTTTTGAATTTTGTGCATCTCAAAGCATAAGTAACTGTTTGATGGTGCTATGTGAGCCAATTGTTTTGGTTTGAAATAGTCCCGTTCAAGGACGTCGAAGAAAAACGCCACGAGACGATGACCGTCATAATTTCGTAACGTCACGGCAAAGATGTTCCATATCAGCACCAAAACTTGCGAGTGGCTTCCACAGGAACTTCAACATAGAGTATCCACACTTACCATCCGTGATCGTCTCCACAGACGAATGGTTACCAGATGTTGATCCTACGTTGTAATTTCCCTGACGCTACGCCATGAACGTACCAGACTTGAATGGCATAGAGTCATAAATGCTTTAAGCGTAAACAACATTGATTTACTCCAATAATCACCCCTTTCTTTCTGATTTGTAACCCATAAAGCACATATGGTGCATTTAAGGAAGACGTATACGTGATCGTAATGACGGGAATGACGTTCAATCTCTTGATAAAGTAATGAATGCTGATACTGTGTACAAACAATTTAAGTGGATTAGAAATCGTTTCACTGCTGTTCTTGCTCGAAAGTGACCTCATAATCGATACCGAATTCTATTGTGACTTTTTGTTTTGACCCCTCACCTACGTCAAGACAATGTTTCTCAAACAATATTTAAAGTTACCACAAAGCGACCTTTGAATGTTGTGCGTAAATGCATATACCTAAAATGTATATGACAGTTGTGAAATAAATATCACAGAAAATACATGTTTTCAATTAACAAAGTCAATCTTGCTAAACTTTTTTACATGGTAGCCTATATAGGCTGTCTGTTAAACAAACGTGCAGTTATCCCATTTCCACAATAGACGCTTTTTGACGCTCTCTGGAAAAAGGCAAGCAATTTCTTAATTTCCCGCAAAGTTATCTTCCCAGAAAGACAAAGAAATTGATATTTCATTCGCTTGAAATTGTCGTCTGATTAATCCGCTTCGAATTTGGGTAAGTCTAAAATTTTGATTCTGGTAACTCAACTGGATTTACAAAGCAACTTATTTTGTAGTCTATTATCATGAAATGATTTTATAGAACAATTACACTGGTGGTGAACTAGCGACGTTTTTCTCTACAACAAGGTATAGATATTTTGCGTTTAAATGTGAGTTTATAGATTTTTTCTAATGACAATGAACTTGTTCTAAAAACAGACCTGATTTACCGTTTTGTATTGACAAACTGTCGGTGTTGTTACAAAATCTCGTAACTACGGCTTCGATAAAGCCGTAGTTACGATATATTATACCAACACCGACGGAATACATTGTTCGCGAAAAAACGTCCCTCGTTTTTGCCGAGTTCACTATTAGTGAATTAGTCAAATAATAAAAGCTAAGGTTGAGATCTTGTTGAAGTGACGTCACGCGATGACGTCATTGTGTGTCCGTCTTCTCGTGCATCTCTGGCCGGACTTTTCGTCTCGTGCTGTACACTTGATGACAGCTGATCACGATCTGCTCCAACAACTCGAGTAACGTCAGGAGACTCGCACCCACAGCCAGGCCCAGGTATCCGCCGAACGAACCTGGAAATAATCACGGCGAGGAATCATGTGATATAAAAACAACAACCACAACATCACCACCACCAATTATTGCAGAAAGTCAATACGAGACGACACAATGGATGTTGATAAAGGTAGAATATGTATTGACTGTAACCCAGAAAGTGTTGAGACAAAGGAGAAAAATGCTAATGGTTGACCTGTACCTTTAGGAATGTCAATAATCACGTGATACGACGATTTCAGAAAATGTTTTGTTAATACTGGACCGATTTGAATTCAGTTTGCAGCAGAGAAGGTGGACAGACGTCGCGCATTAGAAGGACGTCAAGATTTTTTTTTAAAAATCAGCCGATAAAAAAGTTATTGAAGATTAACAAAAACATTGGTTGATCTTCAATAACTTTTATATTGATCAGTTGATCTTTTAAAGATATACCACGTCCAGCTTCTTCCTGACATTTTCCTACCCTGGCTGCTTCAACCCGAATTCAAGACAAGTATTTACAAAAAAATGATGATTTTCTGAAATTATGGGTCACGTCATTATCCACCGCGACTTCTATCACGCAAAATTATTACAACCTTGTTCAGTGCTAACCATTCAGACAGCAGACTTACCAAGAAGATCGGCGAATTCATACTCCAAAACTTGCTTGTGTACTGTCACTATCTTGTTGTCAAAATAAACCCTTACTTGTAAATAGTTTTCCCTGAAAATATCGAGTAGAGTAGAGTTTGTGAAATAAAAAATGCCACTGATATAGTTTATTCTAAAATATCACTGATTTGTCTTTGACCTTGACGTATGATCTTGACCTTTGCATCTATGCATCTAGACTTTAAATAGGAAATACTTTTATGTCCGGGGAGCTAATGGTCCTAGTACATATCAGCGTACCGCCCGTCTTCTCTTCCCGGTTTCCCGAAAAAAAGATTATGTACGTTCTCAGACTCAAATCTGAGCACCGTGCTCAAATCACACGAAATGCACGCGAACTTCAGTTGAATACAAATCAACGTTGATTGGTATTCAATTGAAGTTGAGCATGAACTAATGAGTATATACTTTAGTTTTTTCGAGAAACCGGGGCCTGGTCTATATCTCAAGCACTATTGACCAAACGCCGGCTGTCAATCAAAACCATCGATGAACCAATGAACGATCAGAAAAAATGCCACTCTCCCATTGTTTGTCTTAAATTCTTCGTTGCACGTGATATTGTATCGATCTATCGACTGATAATCAAAACAATCGGCATGCCAATACCCCCATTGTTTGTCTTAGATTCTACGTTGGGCGGAGCGATCCCTCGATTGGCGTTTAGTCAATTGTACAGCCTGGGTATTTCACAATTAGATATTTCCCACCAAAAACTTTCATTTGGGACATTGACCTTTGACCTAGTGACCTTGACCTTGGAGTTCGACCTACTTTTAAAAACCTTTAGCCTCGCCTATATATCATGCAACATTGTTGATAGAGCCTTGAAATTTCACAAATGGATACCTCTTGCCAAGACCTGTCATTTGGGATCATGATCATTGACATTGTGACATTGGAGTTTGACCTACTTTTAAAAAAACTTTAACCTGGCTTAAATCTTAGGCACTATTATAATATAAGAGACAGAGCCTTTATATTTCACACATTTATACTTCATGCCAAATACTTTTCATTTGAGACCATGAGCTTTGACCTTGACCTTGGAGTTGACCTGTTTTTGTGACAAGCTTCCGTATTTGTGAGCTACGTTGTTCGCAGACAGCTCATGTTTTATTTACTTTTAATAGCAACAATAATAATGTGTTTGTGAGAGAAAGAAAATACGACAATTCAACTTCAATTCCCGAAAATTGAAATCGCGATATTTGTTCTTGGCCTTGAATTACCATCTTGACCTTTGTATCATAGAAAGAGGATCCTTCACTTTCAACATTTTTACGAGATAGGTCACAATTCCATTTATTGTTGACCATAATTGTGTTCATTGTATCAGCTGCATACATGATAGTTTGACGAATTATGAGATTTTCGAATCAAAACTAGGCTCTTTGCGTAGCCTACCCTTTTTTTTATATACGACAGAAAAAAATAATTCATGACAATGACGTCACTGCAGGAATTTGGAACGCCTCTGTCAATTTGCTCCAATCATGCGTATGATTCGAGAGAATTAACCGAGGTCTTCCGAATGGCAATAAAGTATGTGGGATCGCCATTCACACGTTTCAATTCATTCCATACGAATACGTTTTCTGCCTAGTGCAATGAGAAAGGCATTGTTGATAGCAACATTAACCCATTACCACGCAGTGACTCTTTTTTACTCCCAACAAGAAATAAGCTTTGGAAAACAATGTGGAAAATGAAGAAATTGCTTGTGTCAGGCAATTTCTTCATTTCCCAAAATGTTTTCTGCCCAAAAACAACAAAAAAATACAAACTTTCGTTCACTTTAAATTGTCGTCTGCAACATGTTTGAATTTGGACAAGTCTAAAATTTTGCTGTTTGGTAATGGGTTAATGTCAACGGAAACTTGAATCTTAAATAATAATCATATTACACGATAGAAAAAATGAGGGAAAATGAAAAAAAAATGTTATCAGCATTTTATAATGCAAAACCAGGAGGACTAGTTAAGAAAATGGTTTAGCCTTAACCAAAGAACAAAATTGTAGACTTTTTCAAATTCAAAGATGCTGCAGACGACAATTTCTGAAAGCTGATTGGACTTAACATTATGTTTTGGTCTTCTCGAGAAGAAAATACCACCAGCAATTTCTTTATTTTCCAAAGCTTTTGTCCTGTTATAACTTTTTTTAAAGAAAAAGTCATTAAGCGGGAATGATTTAATGTATGCCTTCTGGTACTCTACGCAGTGAATTGAATCGTTTAAGGTAGAATACCCGTAATGTGGCCATTTTGAAATTCATAAAACGTCGGCTTTTTTCGAGCGGCGTCGTTACGTATCCGAACTTATTCGGGCGCAGTCGTAAACATTAGGCGGTGGAATGTTTTCGACGTCGCCCGAATAATTATGACACACCGCGCGAATCTCATTAGGGGTAGACTACCCTAACACAAACAATAAAAAACACGCACGCAAACAGACTTACTTGGCAAAATCGTACTCGACCAAGCCTGCACTGAGGCGGACAGCTTTTTTGCTAGGATATTTAGCGGACGAAAGTTTTGTATTGTACTGTACTGAGCTACATGGTATCAGGCATTCACACTGTTGAAGCATTTTGTCTTTAGAAAATTTGGCTGAAATTGTTGAAAATCAAGATCCAGATAGAGGGCATTTGAAACCAATTTGGATCCAGATGAGTCTGCGCATACACACAGTCTGATCAAGATCCATATTATTCACCAATAACTTGGGTTGTTTTTCGACTCGAATATATCTCTTTTTGCGGACGAAACTTTTGTATTGTAATGTACTGTATTGAGTTACATGATATTTGCCAATCGCATTGTTGAAGTAATTAGTCTTTGGAGATGAATTTCACTGAAATTGTTGTAAATTAATCAGATTCTGGATCTTGGGAAAGGGTTTTTGAACACGCAGTCTGGTCACAATCCACTTTGTTCACTTATAAGTGATAACTTGGGTGGCTTTTCTACTCGAATTTTTGGGGCGTAATTTTTGTATCGTACTTTCTGAGCTACAAGGCGTACGCAGGCTGTAAAGTATGGCGTACCAAATGGATCAAAAGTCTTACTTTAGCGTACACGCATATCTATGCGTCGACGCATATATTTACGCGTCGACGCATGCATTTACGCGAGCATCCGTAAAATTAAAGCCTGCTCGCGTAAAATTTATGGGTCGATGCGTAAATTTTATGCGTGCACGTTAAAATAAGACTTTTGACCCATTCGGTACGTCATAGTAAAGGCCGATTGGCATACACCAGCTCGGAGTTTTACCCTTACCCAAATGGCAAACTTCTAGTGCGTTCCAGTGTGAAGGATGTAAATCGTGAAACATACAGCACAGAAAATATTGAGGCAAAAGGAGAAATGCTGATTATCAGCATTTCCTGTTGGTGTCTAAGAAATGTTTTCCAAAGACTTGTTTATTTGGGGCGTCAAACCCATGCCTTGTTTTATATGTCTTCTTTAGTATGCACTAGGCATCCATTTTTAAAACTTTGAAGTTAAAAATATTGTAAGTGTAAAGAAAACAAAATACACATGTAATCTTTTTGTGCTGAAATCAAAGATAGGAATTCGGTCATTTTATATTCAGCATAAAATTTACTCTTTTTCCCACAAACGAAGGATATGTTTTTTCTGCTTTCGGTAGCACGTATTTTTACTGCTAGCCACTCATTTAATTTCAATCAGCCCAAATTGCTATTGTTTGCGAAAGGATTAATCCATTCCCATAAAATGAAGCTTTATGACGCCCCACAAGGTAATTGCATTGGAAAACACAGTGGAAAATGAAGAGATTACTTTGCATACAGTTTTTCAATATGTTTTCCACGCAGAAATTATAAAATGTTAAAGAAATATTCATAAGTTTTGACATGGTCTTATAAGACATGTCCGATTTTTGCCGATTACGAGACGGTGTACAGAGGACGGACTTTCGAAGGGGGTCTTCTCAAAATGCCTGAGCATATGGTGTCACTCCACTGTTTAATTGACCACTTAACTAAAGAGTAAAAGGGATCAAAGTTCCTCAGACCACATGACTAAAATAAGTTTATAGAACGTGTCTAAGTATTTAATTCCACACCAAGAAAAGGGGGCCATGAGTACCAAAATCGTCGGAAAATATTCAAGCCAACGCTACTACCCACTCAATTCTTAATGCCAGACTAGTCTATACAAAGGTCGTAACCTGACGTTATCCCACTGGAATCGAGCTTATTTATTTACGCTAATAAAGTGCAGCAGTGGCGGGTCTGCCTTTGAGCAGGACTGTATGTAGGGCATTTTACCATTCTCTACACACAGAAACAAAATGTAGGATATCAAATCTTAACTGGAACACATTTTGGTACTACAACCTGAAAGAAATGTTGTTGTGAAGTGTCTACATAGGCCAAACAAAAAAGATGCTGCTTCTTTTAACTAGCCTGCTTGATAATTTTTCGAACATGGCTGAGAGAAAGACACTTTTATAATGATTTGGGATCATTTCAACAAAATTCATTCGACATTACAGGATAGCATCATGAGATTTCTTCTTTATGTTTTTAGATGGTTATGACCTTTATGCATCGGGTATTTTGCAGTTAGGTCGTGTTCTCTCAAACGCATACAATTGATATGCAGAACAAGGATTTGTTATGTCGTCTTACCTGCAGCACGGTGGTAGCTGAGTCGAAAATACGGATAATAATATATACGCATCTATAATGTTTTTATGTACCAAAGTAATTCGCAAGAGAATTCTGCATATGTAAAGACCATGCTTCAAGAATGTTTCCTAAGACGCTCAACTAGCAAACGCTGTCGGTAAAGATACAGTTAGTTATCATGGGTTAATTTTTGACGCATTTTACCGTAATGCATACACGACATGCATGTATATACAGAAACACACGATGAAATACCACTGGCCTTTCTTAAGTTTAGTAGGCCAAGTATAAAGTGTGCACGTGGGAATCGTGCAAATTACGTAGGAGATATGCTATGTAGCATCGTGATCATAATAAGTCATAGAAAAATGTTTCATGTGCTATAGAAATTTCATACTGTTTTAGCCCGCTCTAAACAGACGAGAGGTAGTTGTCAAAATTTCTTTGCATCTGGAATCTTTTGCCAAGGTCACAACCCCTAGACTAAACATTTGCTGGCATTTTGAAACATCATACACTTATAGATTACTGTGTTAAAAAGTGTCAATGTCAAGAACCGTACGTTTAAGTCACATATTTTTCGGGTTATTGATATATTTTCTCGCTTTCATTTCTTACACACCGTTTGTATTTTAAACGAATTTCAATTCCGAAAGAATGTTTAATGTACGAGATCTTAAATCGTCGATGTTAATGCAAAAACTCGTACCTATTTTTTTAATGTTTAAAAATAAAGAAAAAAATTAATATTGTTTTCCGAATCTGAAAGGTTTTACTTATATTCGGACATATTGTTCACATACAATTGATTTGTCATTAATACTGCTAAGTAAAAATATCCCCAAGCATGCAAAAAAAATTAATAATTGGACATACAAGGGGTTTTCTTTGGAAATTGCAAAATAATGATATACGAGGTTTTTTATTTACACCGACGATATGTCAGAGTATGCTTTAGATTTTATTATCATATTGGAATTGATATTGCATAATTGTTATAGCGAGACAGGACTGTTTTGCTTTCTTCTTTAAAAAGAAATCCAAGAACGAAGTTGTTCCCTTTTGCAAATATTTTAACTCTTAAAACTTTTTCTAAACGACACAATTTCAGAACGTTGTTTCAAACCTAGCACGGACGATAACATGGACGTTGATTGAAATATAATTTATTTGTATTGCACTGAAAATGATTATGGGAAAAAGAAAAATGTCGGATGTTTTAATTTCCTTGTTTTGAATTTGTGAAAACGAGTTAAATAGACTTGTCATACCCTGACTGTAATGTGACTTTTCTTTTTAAATTATATGTGCATGGACTGAATCGATCGATGTACGTCTGAACAGACTTCTCTCATTTACTGATGCCACGAAATTTGAAATTGTTTGAGACGACCCCCAGCGAACCGTAATCGGGTGTCCGCTCTCAACATCCGCAAAAATCGGACATGTCTATACAGCACCTTTGAATTTGGACCAGTCCATGTCCGTAGGAACAGAGGGCTAGGGGGCTAAGCCCCCCAAAGTTGTGGGGTTAAGGGAAATTCAATTTAACCCCCCCCCCCCCCCAATATTCAGCCACCCAAATATGAAATTGCTTCCCACGGGCCTGGCCCCGGTTTCTCGAAAAAAACTTAAGTATATTCTCATGAGAACATGCTCAACTTCAAAGGGATACTCTCCAACGTTGAAGGGTATTTGATTGAAGTTCACGTGGATTTCGTGCGATTTGAGCACGGTGCTCAGATTTGAGCACGAGAACGTACTTAAGTTTTTTCGAGAAACCGGGGCCAGGTCAGTGTAAAACTTTGTGGTTTTGAAAGGGGTTGATATGCACGTACCTTCAGCAGCGATGTGACAATCAACATACTCTTTTGGTTTACACTCCTCGAAATCACTGTCTGTGAATATAAGGAAAACATTACGCATTCACTGCATAGGCGTAGAAAGAGGAGGGGACAGGCCCCTCCATAATTTAGAAAAGGGGCCTGTCCCCCTATGGCCCCCATAATACACCCATATTTCCATTCACTTTAACATTTGTCCCCCCAATATTATTAACCTTCCTACGCCTATGCACTGGCGTAGCTAGCCGAAAATAAAGTGTATGCAAAACACATGCCTAATGAATCAGCGGAGGTTTTATAGCGGGCTCCATACTGCTTGGGTGGGTCTTGCGGGCATCTCCCAGAAATGTTTTGAAGATTTAATGTAGATGCCTATGAAATACATTGTACATACCAAATGCCAAACTGGAGCCACGACGACAACAACAAAAACAACGATGGCGATGACGACGAAGACGTAAAGTAAAGGACAAGCCTGTTTCCAGCAGCAACAACAACAACGCCGAAAACCAACAAAATCAAACACAAAACACCAAAGAAAAAAAGCAACAAAACAAGAAAGCACACTTGCAAAAACAAATCGACAACATAAGAGTAAAGTATAAAATTCTGCTTACAGTCATCGAGCATGAAGAATGGCCCAATGCATTTACACGTTTTGTTAACGTACAACATGAGACACTCGGAGAAGCACGCTGACGTCGTGTACGGTGAGTAATGCGTTAACGGCGACGTAAAATCGGGCGCGTCCGTCTCCACACACTCTCGTGTGTCAAACGCGCGAACTGGACTGGGTAGATAGGTATACTGAAAATGAATTAAAAATACACCCATGATTTCAATTGCCCCTAAATGTCAAATTGAAAATCTGGTTCCATCTTTCAGGTTCTATAACATAATCGTTGTGAAATTATATTTCAATATGGATAATGTGTCGTCGTTCGTCTGTGTTTTCTTTCCTTTTCTTGGTAAATCATCATGTAAAATTTTACGTTCCTCATTACAGTAAGTCCTAATAAAGGCAAACAAAACTTTTTGGTGTACATACTGTGCACAACCCATAGTCCACCCCTAAGGCGATTCATGCGACGTCGGAATTTTTCGTGCGACTTCGTTAACATTTTGTCGTTGTAAATGCAAAACCTCGTATCTCGTTTTTTGAAAATTTCAAAGGGGATTGAAAAAAAGTGTAATAACTTTTCCCAAACTGAAACGTTTCACTTGAAATTTGAACATATTGTTCACAAATGATTCGTCATCAATACTGATTAGTAAACTATCTCAAAACCTGCAAGAATTGTCTGTAACTGGGCACACGTTTGTACTTTGAAAATCGCAAGAATCGACATACGAGGTTTTGCATTTACACCGACGATTCGTGAAGTACACTGATCAGAACTTATTCGGGTGACGTCGTAAACATTCGGTGGTGGAACGTTCTACGGCCTAAAGTTTATGACGTCGCCCGAAAAATTCTGACGTCTCTTGAATCACATTAGGGTAGATAAGACTACCTTTAAACAGTGTAGGGCCCATTTTACTTTTTATTCGCAAATTGATATGAGCCAGGGTCTGGAAAAAATGTCCTTTAAGGCTTTTGAGCCCAACATGGTTCCAGATCAGCCTGCGTATACACGCAGTCTGACCAGGAACCATGTTGTTCTCTAATGGCTTATCCATGGTCTGTAGCAACCATATAAGAGTAGCTTGGATCCATGTCAGACTGCACCTAGTCACATACTGATCATGAAACATTAAAATCTCAAATGCTATAAGGGACCTTTTTTCCAGATCTCGGCTCAATTATATTTGCGATGACAGTGACGTCATAAGTGTCATACATTTGGAACACCACGGACAATTCTATGGAATCATACCTTGGATGCAAGTCGTAGAACTACTTTCAGACTATGAATAGAATAGAATAGAACAACAATTCAAAACATTCGTCTGTGACTGATGTCAACAATTAAGCGGCAATGATACCGAATTGCATTGTTTGCAGTTCGAGTGTCCTCTCTTTTTAATATGATTACAACCTGCAAGTCCCACAAGTTGCCATGGTTGTTCATTTGGATGGAATCAAAAACTACTTTATGAAGCGTACCTACTTCCGGTTAAGAAATGCGATTTTTTTTAAAGATTTCTTCATACACACACATCCGAGTCGATGATTCGATCTTTGATCAACATTATCCGAGGATATCCGAACGAAGTGTCATACATAGGCCTACCTCATGTTTAGAGATAGCTATATAATGTGTAAGATCGGGTGCCAATGTTAAAGGCTGTGCTGTATCTGGGAGTTCACCACGTAGATGAATCAGTGTCTAAAATATACTTATATTTGAAAAGTTTTCGTCTACTTTATTGTAACTAGAGTTACACATACCTCATGTTTAGAGATAGCTATATAATGTGTCAGACCGGGTGCCAGTGTTAAAGGCTGGGCTGTATCAGGAAGTTCACCACGTGGATGAATCAGCAACTGCAATGATATAGGCCCACAGTTAATGTTAAAAGGAACACGGCGAGAATCGCATGACCTAATCCAACCCCAGCTGGCAAAAGTGGTCGTTTTTAAGTTGAAATGACGTCTTTTAGAGACGTCAGGAAGACGTCTTTTTCAGGTTGAATTTGATATAAGGAAAGACGTCTTTGTCAGACGTCTTTTCAACGTCATTAAATGACGTTGAAAAGACGTCACTTAATGACCTAGAAAAGACGTTTGAACAATGTCAGTTAATGATGTTGAAAAGACGTCTGAAAAAGGCGTCTTTCCTTATATCAAATTCAACCAGAAAAAGACCTTTTCCCGACGTCTCTTAAAGACGTCTTTTCAACGTAAACCGACCACTTTTGCCAGCTTGGTACATTAGAAACCCTTGAGGCAAAAGAAGAAAATGCTGACAACCAGCATTTTCTGCTTTTGCCTCAAGGATGTCTATGTTGAAAGCTGTATAGGTACTATTTTCAGTGAAATGATTTTTTTCATCAACAACTCAATTTGTACTAGTCTTAAAGTTCTTCATTTGTGAAAGGTTTGAGAGTTAATTGGTCTAGATGAGAATTCAGTATTTGTTACCAGCATTTATTTCTCTCTTTTCCACAATGTTTGAAACTTTTTTTAGGGTGTTCGATATCTCATACTGTCATACACCATTTAATTGTATCATGCATTAAATCAGCCCTTTCCCAGACAAGGCCTAGCTTTGATGTACATACCCTTACCAAAATAAAAGCCCTGCCGCAAACAGTTGCAAGTTTGCGGCGAATTTGCTGCAAATATTTGCCACAAATTTGCGGCCACTTCGTTTTTCGTATGCCAATAAGCTTTCCTGCAAACTATTTGCCGCGAAGTTGCTGCAAACTGTTGCTGCGAAGTTGTCGCGAACTGTTGCTGAAAAGTTGCCGCAAACTGGTCGAAATTCTTCTCGCAAACTTCCTGCAAACTATTTGCCGCAAATTTACCGCCACTTCGTTTTTCGTATGCAAATTAGTTTTCTTGCAAACTATTTGCTGCAAAGTTGCAGCAAACTGTTGCCGTAAAGTTCTGGCAAACTGTTGCTGCAAAGTTGTTGCAAACTGTTGCTGCAAAGTAGCCGTAAACTGGTTTGTTTATATTTCTAGCAATCTTCCTGCTAACAAGTGTGATGTTCGATTGGACGCAGTGGAAATAACGAAATAAGTCACGTCTATGTTCCATTGATTTGCAATTTATTCTTGACTGCGTTTCGTCGCTAAAACCGGAAGAAGCTATAAACGTAACTGTAGGCTCAGTGGTCTTGTTTGCCAAAATTTGGGGCCGTTATTGGGCCCCATTCCCAATGGCAAAAAGTATCTTTTTTTCCCAATTCTCTGGTGAAAATTCCCAAAGAGGACCCAGTATGTCCCATGTTAAGAGCTCATCTTCATTTACAAACATTTTGAAGACAGTTTTAGAGTAGATTCTTAAACAAGAGTATGTGCAAATGCATTTTACATCACTACAGTCTAATTTGCAGCTGAAACTGAGTGACAGTATGAATACAAACTTGTTTTACTTTTCCCCAATTTAGGTAAAAACATCCCTATTTTTCCAAAATTCCCTGGCCCCAAACAAAAAATGGTAGCAAGACCCCTGGTAGCACAATGTTGTCAGGTTCAAGTGCATACAATTTAACCCTTTTCCAAACAAGACCTGGTTTAGAAGTCTCCAGTGTGAATAAAATTGGAAAAACATTGAGAGAAAAGAAGAAATTGCTGATGATCAGCAAATTCTCATTTCCCCTAAACACATGTATTTTCTCTGTAATAACATACACATTTTATACTTTAGAATGGAATATTCAAACTTTGTGAGCTCACATTTCTTTCCCTACAAAAACAACATGAAAACTTATTCTTCAGGTTGTTTTGATCAGAATAAATGTGAAAATAGAGCTTTTCTTTATATAAATTTCAAAACAACCCAATTTTCCTATGCAATGACTGCCCTGTCAAACATAATCAGTTATACAATCATATTCGACATATATGTATTAATCTTAAGAGTCTCAATAAACATTTTTAAAATCAATTTAAGGTATATGACCCATCATTAAAACCCCCACTTTCTAGCCATACAAAATGCATTAAATTACACGCACTTGTAAATACACTTCACATAAGGTGATTCACCGTGCCAGATTTCAAGATTATGCTTCAAGAAGAAAATAATTTACAAATATTATTTTACTCTATATTCATATACACGGGAGGTAATTTTGAACATTTTTGTCAAATATTTTGTATGCATTAATTCAAAATTCTTAACCGTTCAAAATGCTTATGTTTGTCTTTGGAATGGAAATATAACACAGTTTAGGAATTACTGGCACTTTTCAAATTTCGCCTCTGGCCCTTCAGTGCTAATGATGGGTTGTATACGTTAAGATGTTTGTTGACATGAAGTCTTTAAAGGTGATGTTGTGTGATTGTCGATGCTGAATGTAATGTTCATTCTGTATATATCGAATTTTCTGTCTTTACACATGTAGAAATTATTTCGCAGCCTGTTGTCCCGGAATATTTCGTTGATTAGCCTATAGAGGTCCCTTTTCTTGATGGAATTTTCTATGGACTATTTACACTGCATATTTTTCTTACACTATAATTATAATATATGTATATCATTCATACAAAATAAAAACAATATTCAATAGGGCATTATTATCACCCATTCATTGAAAATATACTAGAACAAAAAAGATACGCAACCCCAATTTTTCGTAATATTTTCGACAAAATATGTTTTTAATGGATATTGAGTACATTTTTAATATACCTGCATCCATACGCATAGATATTGTGTCATTTTTTCAGATGTCGTAAATTCATCACGTGATTCATAGTAAATTGTTAAAAACTGATTTTCCCCCTGTCGTGGTTTCTAAATGACTACTATCATAACAAATTTTCTTCAAACACAAGCTAAAACATAGACCAAGAAGATACCAAAGCGTTCATAGACTTCTCACTTACCTACGCATAGCACGGCTGTGCCAAAATCAGTGCCAGTCTGCAGTACGGATTTTGTTTGTTTGAAAAAGTCAAAATGTTGTTGCAAAGCATTGATGGGGCAACAAATCGACACATTTTCGAATGTTTACGCTGTTGGCTCTCAATGGGACCACAACTGAACACGGAGCGGACGTGCAAGAGATATGACGTCTGCAAGGTGTATAATCACGTGACTTAGAATTTCCGGTAATCTTCGATAACTTTGTCAATACTTGACCAATTTGAATTCGGTTTGAAGCAGAGAAGGCGGGAAAATGTCAGGAATAACCTGGAAGCGTGGATTTTTGAAAAATCAACTGATGAAAAAGTTATTGAAGATAAACACAAAATTTGGTTTACCTTCAATAACTTTTTTATAAGTTTAACGGTTTTCACGCTCATCTAATGCGTGACGGTTGTCCACCTTCTCTGCTTCAAACCGAATTCAAATCGGTCAATTTTTAAAAAAGTTGTTAAAGATTTTCTGAAATTGTTGCACCACGTGATTATCCACCGTAGTCTAGGCAGAACCGTATCATCAGGTTAACGCCAGCTACGGGATAGGTTTAAGAATGCAATGGCGACCGCTAATAAATCGCATGGACTTCACAACATTCGAAAATCGGTCCAAACTGAACGAAAGAGAATGTGTTTTTCGACCTACATACACTTTTTTTTTGTCAAACTGTGTTGACGCCCGGTGTAAACTGGGTGTTTTCTTATTAATGGAATTTACTACAAACAAGATTTTGTGGAATTTATAAGGTGAAATGTTAATGCTTTAGATATATTACATTTTGTTCAAATCTGATTTGTTGTCTTTGCGTAAGAAGGAATTGAAAATGAAGTTGCGTTTCTTTTTTTGCCTAGTATACTATTAGGGTACTATCATGGGGCCCTATCACACTTTTAACTATCACATTTACACTAAATTGTTTACTAGTAGACACAGGCCGGTAACTGGCCCCTTCAGGATTTTGTTGTTGATATATGATGTACACAGTCATGTTGGTTCCCTGATAAGACTGCATGATTCTACCGATTTTCCATTGATCACGTTCTAGAATTGAATTGACTACCATTACGACTCCCCCAACACCGAAGTCAGTTTCCACTGAATCTCCTTTTTCTTGTACCTAACGCTGGTCGGAACTCCTGGAATCACATTTTCCAGAAGTGTTCAACAAGTTCTAATCTTGAACGGTTCTCTATCACTTAAAAATGCCAAATGAAGTTAATCTTCATTCTCTGTCCAAGTAAATTGATCCCGTAACTGCCCATGGTAGAAATGATAGCCAATTTCGAGTCAAAAGTTCAAAACGGTATCATCACAGGTTTGAGATTTGATATGTAAATGTCAATCGTAAACTGTCATATGAGATTCTCAGCCCCTGTAAATGTAGTTTAATACCACCCATCCTCGTGTCTCAAACATTGCAAAGTTCTCTGAACCCTGAAAATAGAAACAAAAAAAGACCCATAAGATTTCGACCATGAGCAAGAGCATTTTTTTTGTTGTTTAGTGGGTCACAAATATTGATTTTTCTAAAATATTGAGGAACAAGAGTTGTCCGCGGACCATGTAGCTCCCTATACCAGAGCTTGTCTCAACAAGAGCTGTCCGAAGACAGCGCGCTCGACTTTCTAAGTTGCTTAGTATAAAGGTGGCATAACTCCAAATAGAGTGGTCCCTGGGTCATGGGCCATGTTAGTAAGGTAGAGGGTGTGATGGTGAATAAGTATACCAAGTTTGGGTTGAATCCCTTTGATAGTATGGAAGTTATTGATGTTTGAAAAAACTTTAACCTTGGTTGCAACGCCAACGCCAACACCAACGCCAACGCCCGGGTGACAGTATAAGCTCTCATTTTCTTAGAAAAGTCGAGCTGAAAAAGGGGTCTAAGGTCAAAAGTCAAGGTCACTAGTAGGTCAAAGGTCATGGTCTCAAGGTCAATTCATAAGGTATCCATATGTGAAATACCAAGGCTCTTTCTATAATAGTGCATAAGATATAATAGGACAGATCAATTTTTGTTAAAGGTCAAACTCTAAGGTCAAGGTCACTAGGTCAAAGGTCATTGCCTGGAATGGAAGGTCTTGGCAGGAAGTATCCATGTGTGAAGTATAAAGGCTGTATCTCTAATAGTGCCTGAGATATAGACCAGGTTAAAGTTTTTGAAGACACGACGCCGACGCGACGCCGACACTATGGCAGTGACATTAGCTCCCTGGACATAAAGTCCCGGCTCGCTAAAAGGAAATGATTTGTGTACCATGCAGGCATGCAATACAGAAATAATCGAGACAAAAAAGGACAATGCTGTTAATCAGCATTTTCTTCTTTTGTGTCAATTTCTTTCCAAACATTTTCTATTAGAGACATCACACTGTGTCTTGTTTGGGAAAGCGTTATAAATTTATCAATCAAAGAAAATAATCAGATCAAACTTTAATTCATACAACCGGGGAAGAAACATTGTTGTATCTAAAGTCCCAAATAGCGAGATGAGGCCGTTTAATTTCCCATAATTCATCTTGCGGGCCCCCGGTATGGGCATAAATGAAATTTCCTTAACCATTCTGCCTGTAGAATGTCCGTTTTATGGTTTATGCAATCCATCGCCTGTTCACATAATATTTGGTTGTGAAACACAGCAAGCCAAGGATTTTATTAAACTAAGAACGTATGGTCTAACATCGTCCCCTTCCCCAGGCCCTCTGGGACTAAAATTTATGTTTTGTGAAATAATTTCAAGCATTTTCATTATTCATGCAAAATACACAATAATCCGAGTCTTCTCTGATGTAAATACGCTCTTTGATATTTTGATTTTCCGCTATTTACATCAGAGTGTGTTGCAGTTCGAAAATATCAAGAAGTTCTCCACACGATGTGGCGCATTGTTCACCGTCCGATCTTAAACGCTATCCTTAAAACGCCTGATGGTATCGATAAATGAACCATTTATTGTTATGGCTGCTGAAAAAATTACGACCAAAAAGTATTTCCAAAAGGTTTATAGGCAATGTTTTGCAACAACCCTCACCTGAGCAGCCTTTGTTAACCGTGACCTTCCATTTAAAACCACGTGATTAACGCGAATTCTCTTGTAAACATGGAATGCGGGTTTTCCCAGATTATGATGCAACGGTCTAAAATAAGAATTTAAAAAAGAAAATAAAAATAAGAAAGATTATTTTATTTTTCAAACTGACGGCCCTTCTGAAATAATATAACAATAACGAGTATAAAAAACACTGATAATATGAATAAATAAATAAATGAAATATATCAGAAACGTCCGGCAAACGTTCCAAGCTAGTATTCGCACAATAATGTTTGCTACTTTTTTGGGTCAATTCCATTACTTACGAGCATGGTGAAGGAAAAACGGAATTTCACAGGAGAAGCAATACCATTCAAGTTGCAAGCTGAACAGATCGACAAAAATTGATCTCCGCAACAAGAACACTACATAATTTCTAAACAAAGGCGGTCATGTGACCTGAAAGAAATTTGAAATCAAAGGCGGTCACGTGATAGTCACGTGCCAGTAAATTCCGTACTATTTTTGAACGAGATCTGGTCACGTGATCTACAATAACAATGGCGACAAAATCGACTGGAAATAGGGGGTTGTTGACAGTTTTTTTTCTCCTTCTTTGGACGGGTCCGTAAAAAGGACCTGTTCCCAAAGCCAAATAAGGTAATTTTTTCCCAAAATATAAAAAGAAAAGCAAAAGTCGTTCCTTCTTTTTGAATGAAAATACAACCATTCCCTTTCATATGTTGAGAAAAAAGTATCCAGAGACAAACTAGAAGTCCCTTCAGTTGATTTCATATAGTTAACTATGCATAGGACTCAATTTTTGTTGGAGTCTGTGATGAATTTTTTCCCCAATTTTTGATAAAACAACGCATTTTCCCCAATTTGCCTGGTCTCGGACCCGTTCCCAAAATTACGAGAAAAAACACTGGTTGAATTTCGGAAGGTTATTCTCTTCCAGCAGGCCGATTTGAAATTAAATTTTTGGTCAGGTATGACAAAAAATGATTAATTGATCTATACCCTACAGTGTTTTACTGAGTGATTGGATATAATACCCCTAATCAAAGTTTCACAATGCAAGGGCGGGCGGATCCAGGATTTTTTCCAGGGGGGTCCAAGCCCAAAAAAATTTCCAGGGGGGGGTCCAAGGCTAAATTATGGCTTAAAATGTAGTAAATATGTAACGTTACACTAAATTTATATAGTCAAAATTCAATTTTCGGCCAATGCAAGGGGGGGGGGGGGGGGGGGGGTCCGGACCCTTAACCCCCCCCACCCCCCTCTAGATCCGCCCATGCAATATGTGCCAAACTTTCCGCTGTTTTCAAAGAGCAACACACTCTGATGTAAATAGCGAAAAATCAAAATATCAAAGAGCGTATTTACATCAGAGAAGACTCGAATTAAATACACAAGTGAAGATTTTCACTTTATGACTAGATCAGCCTATGACAGTTCGTTTGAAACATATTTCTCAAATAAAGGGCGTCGGGCGGCTCTCCTTTATCCATAAAAAGAATCCCCGAGAAAAGGAATGCAGATGTGAGACAGGGGCTATTCCAGCTAATGGTACGAAATTGTCATGGTACGAAATAACCGCTTGCTGATAATCAGTGAAATGTCAAAAATAAGGACGAAATTACATGGAAAATACATAAAACCACATTTCAATGATACGAAAATGGTTGTTTGGTGTTGATACTTACGCTTAAATCTGCCGTAGCTTCAAATTTCTTTTGATTTTTTTGAAAATATTGCCGTTAGACTGTGAGCAAGTAGAGTGACTGCCCCTGAAATTAGACTGGATTTCTTTCATTTAGTAGACTGGAAAGATTTATGCTTTCACATATCAGTGTGAAATAAAACGATTTTTACACGTGAACCGCAGAAATAATACACGTTTTCCTCGTTTTAACAAGATTATCGGCATATCAGTCAGTTGCAGAGGCTATAAAGAATATAGATTTATGTTCCGTCATTATTATAGGCTAGAATCTAATTTGTTTAGTATAAGTATGTTTCTAACTTGATAGAAAAAATAGAAGATAATGTCGGAGTTTAGTCAATAAATCTACGTCGCTAAGACGTCATGAAGATAACGTTGAAATTAAGTCTGTGGAGAGACGTTGTGTTCACGTTGAAGTCGCGACCACACCCCGAAAAAGACGTCATAGAAACGTCTTATTAGGACGTCTTTTTTACGTCTGGAAAAAGACGTCTTTTTCTGGTCGATATTTGGTTATATGACGTCGCGACCATTATTCAACCAAAAAAGACGTCTTGGTGACGTCTTTTGCTTGCTGGAAATTGTGGATGTTAGATATTTTTTATGGTTGATCAATTTTTAAAACGATATTTAGATAGTCCAACCCTATGGAGATTCGCGCGATGTCGGAATTATTCGGGCGACGTCGTAAACGTCGTGGAACTTTCCACCACCGGATTTTTACGACCGCGCCCGAAAAGGTTCGGATACGTAACGACGACGCTCGAAAAAAACGATACTTTATGAATCTCAAAATGGTCACATTACGGATATTCTACATTAAAAGAGGAGCCAAGATTGTATAAACGTCAGTAAATTACTGTGGGGTTTTTTGTTGGGGATTTTTGCACTTTTGCACTCTCCCAACAACGGCCACCATCACTTCGAGTCGACGGAATTGCACATTAAATAATTGAAATTGTATTAATGAACCTTATCGTAAAATGATTGAAAAAAATGCCGAAAGAAGCGTAGAACACGATTAAAAACGAAACCCATTACCAACCTTGATCCCAACAGAATTATCATGACTGAGTTGAAACAGGTATTGGTTGGTGTTGACCTCCAGGGAGAGCCCATACTCACTGCCCGTGATGGTCGTGGAGTAAACAAGGGACGAGTTGACAGAATTAAACGTAAAACAAAGCCCATATTTTGTCGGTCGTGGAACAAAACCTTCAGTACATGATATCTTATAACCACCGAAATAGCAGACGTTCAGAATGTCTTCCACGCTGAGGTATTTATCAACCAGCATGTTTTGTAAGCTTTTGGTGGCGTACAACAAAGAAGATGGTATCTTTGAGGTTTTTGGCCATCCATATATGTATCGTAGAGTCGCTTCCTCTGCTCGCTCAAGTTTTGTGTTGATATGTAGAAATTCGTGGTTGCATATTGTAATGGCGGGGAAGTCAATGCTCTCCTCGAACAGAATGGTTTCCTTGGTAACCGTGTTGTATTCCAAATATCTCATAGTTTGATCGTAGCAGAGGTAACCCAAACATCCGAGAAAGGCTGCCAACGTGACGAGTCGTAGGAAGCTGTATTGTAGAAAAAATTAGTCCTTCAGAAATGGCAAAAACTGGGACTATTTAGAATTGACTGAAAGGAGTTGCAGACGACAAAATGGATGGTGAATAAAGCGTGGATTTGTTTACAATATAGTACATGAAAAATATATCATCAATTATTGAAGACCAAGCAAGGTGTAGGGATCTTTTGTCTCTGCTTGTTTGGAACATAGTTAAAATATCCGAGGTGACGGTGTGAGATAACGCGTGATTTTGTGACGCTTCACGTTAAAAGGATCCTACATGCGAAGTCTATAAAATTGAATTCTGAGAAACGGTCAAGATTCAGCAGAGGTCAACCAGATGCCGTATTTGGACAATGAAAATATTGTGAGACAGAGAAAACATTCTATACTAGGACAAAAAAGATACGCAACCCCAATTTTTCATAATATTTTCGACAAAATATTATTTTAATGGCTGTTGAGTACATTTTTGATATACCTGCATGCATACGCATAAATACAGTGCCATTTTCTTCAGATGTCGTACATTCATCACGTGATACATGGTAAATTGTTAAAAACTGATTATCCCCTGCCGTGTTTGCTAGATGACTACTATCAAAACAAATTTTCATCAAACACAAGCTAGAACATAGACAAAGAAGACACCAAAGCGTGCACACACTCTTCACTACGCTACGCATAGCAAGGCTAGGCCAAAACCAGCGCCTAACTGCAGTACAGATGTTGTTGGTGGAAAAGGTTCATTTAATGTTGTCGTAAGACATTGATGGGGCAAAAAATCGACACATTTTTGACTGTATACGTTGTTGGCTCTCAATTGGATCACAACCGATTGAGCACGAGGCAGACGTGCAAGAGATATGACGTCAAGGCAGGACCGAATAATCACGTTAACCCCACCTACGGGATAGGTTTAAGACTGCAACGGAGAGCGCTAATAACTCGTATGGACTTCACAACATTCAAATATCGGACAAAATTGAACGAAACAGATTGTTTTTTTTTTTCGACCTCCGTCCAATTTTTGTGTCGTATTGTGTTGACGTTCGGTTTAAACTGGGTGTTTTCTTACTAATGAAATTGACTACCAACAAGATTTTGTGAACTTTACAAGGTGAAATGTTATTGCTTTCAATGTATTAAGTTTTGTTTTAATCTGATTTGATGTCTTTGCGTAAGAAGGAATTGAAAATGAAGTTGCGTTTCTTTTTTGTTTCAGTATATATACAGAAAATTACCTTATAGTGATAAGTTTCAATCCTAGTCAGTCTGCGCAGACCAGTAAAGGATCGACGATTTTCACACTTCCCAGAAGGCCCCTTTTAACGTGACGGAATTTTGTGTTAATTTGCTTGCAATGCCAGGAAAATGGATCTTTTAAACAACAAATAAAAGTTATTGACGACCAACAATAATCTAATGATGGATAGGATACGTTGAATGAACTTTAATTTGTTTTTTAAAAATAGTTATTGATTTGCATAAAAATACTCTTTGTAGATAAGTTCTTTGTAAAAAAAAAAAAAAAAAAAACACACGCCCCAAACAAACATAACAGTAATAAAATTATAAAAAAAAAAAAAGGTTTTCAAAGCAGCCTTAAAACTTCGCACTTTTCCAAGATTGGATTTTACTTGATGATAATTGAGACATGAAATCGATTGAATCTTGAACGATCGAATATTTAGATTAAAGCCTTACCGTTTAATTTTGTTTTCCCTTCGATCTGCTATAACTTTAATTCCATGCAGAGTTGTTTCAGTGGCCCATTGTTTCCACGACGTAACGAATACGTTATATGTGTCTATATCCTGTGGTGCGTCACTTACGCTCGAAACGTCACTAACGCCAGAAACGTCAACAACGTCAGTCTTCTTTCCCTTAGCTTCAATGACGACGTCGTCTGCTGTTAAAAAATGAAAGAACCATCGCAGCTTACATTTATTCTATCAGTACATCGAACACATTGAAGTCTGTTTTCCCTCCTAATCTCCGTACAGAGATGATTGCTCTTAAGGATTACAACCCATCATAGACTCCAAACACTTCGTGCATCTTCGGGATTCATCCGTGAAAGCGGAAATCAACCAGAGAGAGCCTACGCTCATTAAGTTCCGGGCGTCATCAGTGGAAAAGGAAATTGACGAGGGATATCCTCGTCAATTTCCGTTTCTACGGATGACGTCCGAAGATGAACGTAGTTTTTTGTAGTTAATGATGAGTTGTAATCCTTAAAGACCAACTTCACCTCTGGGATCAGGACATTCATTTCGTCATATTTTCATAATTATGACGTCATGAATTTCGCCATAGTTGTTGTGGCTTTCTATCAAATGAAATGCCGACAGCAAACCCAAACAATGATAACTATCCAATGAAATAATCCCTGAGTCAAATTCAAAGAAACTGGTGAACGGTGTCACGTGTTTTTAAGCCAAATGAAAATATGAAGGACCTACCATAATATTTTATCTATTACGTAAGTAGGAGGACCTACGATTGAGAATTGGGGATAGAATAGAATCGATCAAGTGATAACAGGTTGCCACGCTCGAGGTTGTCTACGGGTTCTCAAACAACCGTAGTACGGAGGCCACCATATTGAATGCGAAAGTGAACGTGCGTAAGTGACGTTATCAAAACAAAACAAAAATATTCGAAAGGGCTATTATTCGTGTGAAATATATTATTAATAATCGGCAAAATACATCATTTTGAAATCCTGATAAAACTGTATCATATTCATGAGGTTTTCAGCGGCTTTTGAACGTTGTTTGCTTAAAATATTTTCTGGCGTAGCCTTAAACAACTGCGTGATCTGCTTCCGGCGTTGTGCTTGAGGATCAATTTGTACATTCTTTTTACATAGCGGCCTCTGTATTACATCCAAGATATCTTGAGAATCGATAATATCCGAGAAGTTCTGATTGAACAAAGGGAAATCGTTCGGTCGATGAGGGGAGAATATCATGAGGTGATCGTATCTCTCTTAACCCTTTCCCAAATATCAAAATTTTAGGGTAATCTACTTCAAAAACTGCCTCAAATGACAAAAATAGACGTTATTAACCCTTTCCCAAACGACAAAATTTTAGCGTGATTCACTGCAAAAACTGCCACAAAAGACAAAATGGATGTAAGTAAAAATATGATTTGTGTAAAATATGGCACAGAAAACATTGAGACAAAAGGAGAAACTGCTGGTTATCAGCAGTTTCTTCTTTTGTTTCAATGTTTTCCAAAGCATTTTTTTTATTCGGGGCGTCAAAACCAGGTCTTGTTTGGGAAAGGTTTAAGATATTATTTGTGTAAAATTTGGCTTTGAAAATATTTATACAAATGGAGAAACTGCTGGTCATCAGCAGTTTCTTCTTTTGTTTCAATGTTTTCCCAAGCCTTTTCTATTAGGGACGTCAAAACAAGGTCTTGTTTGGGAAAGGGTTAAACAGGGACCCATGATAGGTTGTCGTACATAGAAACATATAAAAATGTATCAAAGAAATATCGCATGGAATTGTCAACCTGTATAGTTAGATTATTTCTGTTCAAGCAAACAAATAAAGTTCTTCAAAATAAAGTCTGCATATAGTTACCTTGCCCGCATTTTATATTTATAATAAGGTTTATGGGAAACTGGATCTCGAGAGATAGAAAACACTTGGTTCTGGCGCTTTTTTTTAATGCAATGCACCGCACAATGTTCAATGCAAACTCTGACTGTCCCCATGTTGTTATTATCCATGAAGAACCTATCATGTGCCCCTTTAACGGTAGCCCTTTCCCTTAAATGCTCGTGAACAGTCTAAATTGTCACATTTTTAATGAAACATTTATTATTTAGGCTATGGTTAGTTAACTCTTTTATGATTAATGTTTCTATCAGTGAAAAGATGACATTCACTTACCTGGATGTACAAATTCTTCCTTTTCCATCACAGATTTGAACTTCTCGTCAAAACTGTTAGTTTTTAACGATCAATGTTCATCAATAAGCAGTGCTTCGTTGTATCAATTTATTCTTTTATTCAACACTATGTGATCAAAATGAAAGCATATCAAGTTTTAACCCATAACCACACAATGGCTCTTTTTGACCCCCAACAAGATAATGGCTTTGGAAAACATTGTTGAAAATGATGAAATTGCTTGTGACAAGCAATTTCCTCATTTCCATCAATATAAAAGACCAAAGAATGAGAAATTTCGTTCAGTTTAAATTGCCGTCTGCAACATCTGTGAATTTGGAACAGTCCAATATTTTGTCGGCTGATAATGGGATAAGTAGGCTGATAACTTATTAAAGTCCACGAGTTTTTCATTTTAACAGTCTATTTAAGGTAGTCCACCCCTAATGAGATTCGTGCAACGTCGGAATTATTCGGGTGACGTCGAAAACATTGGGCGGTGGATCTTTCCACCGTTGAATGTCTACGACCGCGCTCGAATAGGTTCGGATACGTAAAGACGCCGCTCGAAAAAAATCCGATGTTTTATGAATCACAAAATGGCGGCATTACAGATATTCTACCTTAATTCATTTATTTATTTATTTTTCAAATAATGGACTAGATCTAAGTACTATAGAATGAACACGCGGTCCTTTTTATAGGCATTTATGGCCATGAAAGAATCATGACAAGCCATTATTTGATTTTTTGACTTGGATATGGAGAAAGGCGCTCTTGTAGCAGTTTAGACAACCGTTTTTCCAGATCAGCCCTTGCACTGGAGTTAAGCCAGAGTCCATGCTTCTTTCTCGTTATTACAGCAAGTTGCAAAGAAGATATTGGAGAACAACATGGATCTTGATCAGACTGTGTTTACACGCAGTCTGATCAAGATTCATATTTGTCTCCTTTTTCGAGATCTCAAATTTTAGTTATGAAACTCGTGTATAGTCATAAAATGGGTCACCTATGAAAGTTAGATAGGAAACTAATTGGAAAGCTTTTCGTGAATTCATTGTAATATTAAACGATCAAAAACTGAAGTGCGTCTATTGTTTTAAATCATTGTTCCGAATGTCATTTTCCATGAATGTATTCATGAATTTTCATTAATGTATTTGTCCAGCACTTAATCCCTAACATATAATGGCAATGCGGATTTAACGCTTTCCTAAACCAAACAATTCTGTATAATCTTAGGCGTAACAGAGGACAAACTTGCACGTTTTTATTATAATATAAAGAGAAAATTGACGATAAAAAGCATAAGAAAAAAAGTGGACATCAGTACTTTTTTTCTAATACTATTTAAAAGGGCATTCCCATTACATTGTAGACAAAGGAATAAAAAAAATCTTTCAGGACTTTCAGGAGACGAAAAAATAAATTTCATTAAAATTTGATGAACCCTTGACTAAAAATCAATAACTGTTTAAAAAAAAACCAAACAAATTTGCCTTTCATTAAATAATTTTGCTTCAAAGGCTTTAAATGCAGACAATTTACACGTGCACTTAACCTAACTAACTCAAACCGCATCTGCAAATCAGTTTATCAACCAAAACGAGACGAATCTAATAAACGAGACAGGATAATGAAAATGGAGTCTTGTGGCTTGCTTCTAGGGCAAATCCCTGTATGAAACAAGGGGATCCTGTAAGGTAGAATACCCCTAATGAGGGATTAAAAACGAGTTGTATACAATGTATGTCAGCATCAGCTCCAGCAGAAACAACAATAAAACAAAAAAGTTTAGGTTGCGCCAATTTCAAAGCTGCTGCAGACGATAAAATAGGTGTTGATAATGATGTGATTTGTGTAATATATAGTCATGAAAATATTGAGACAAAAGGAAAAATGCTGATGATCAGCATTTTTAGCTCACCTGAGCACGAAGTGCGCGAGGGGAGCTATTGTGGTCACTCACCGTCCGTCGTCCGTCTGTCCGTCCGTCCGTCTGTCCGTCTGTCCGTCCGTCAACAATTTCTTCAAACATCTTCTTCTCCAAAACTAACAGACCAGTTTTGACCAAACTTGGCAGGAATGTTCCTTGAGTGACCCTTCTCAAAACTTGTTCGCGGATTTTTGATTCGTCAAAAAATGTGGGCGTGGCAGGGCGGGGCTTATCGCACTTAGAGAAATCCTAAGAAAATTCTTTAAAAATCAACCATTGTTCCAATTTAAACCAAACTTGGCAGAATTGTTCCTTGAGTGACCCTTCTCAAAACTTGTTCTCAGATTTTTGATTCGTCAAAAAAAACGTGGCCGTGGCAGGGAGAAAGGGGCTTATCAGACTTAGAGAAATCATAAGAAAATTCTTCAAAAATCAACCATTGGGCCAATTTGAACCAGACTTTGCAGGGATGTGCCTTAAGCCATTCTTTTTAGAATTTGTTCACAAATATTTTCATTTGTAAAAAATTGTGGCCGTGGCAGGGAGAAAGGGGCTTATTAGACTTAGAGAAATCATAAGAAATTTCTTTAGAAATTAATCATTGGACCAATTTGAAGCAGACTTTGCAGGAATGTTCTTTGAATCGCTCGTATTTAGGTTGGTTTAGATTATATTTAGATGAAACGACCAATCTGGCTGCCATTTCAGATGCCATATTGGATAGCAAACCATTTTAAACACAAATTATCTGCTTTAAAATGAGAGTTTTTATATGTCTTTTAGATTTAAATGCAAATAATTAGCTATGAATTACAGTGAATATTCACTAATTCAAAAGTTTTGATCAAATATCCCTTATAGACACATGTCATATTGGATGCCATATTAGAAATTTTACCGATGAAAACACAAATTGGCTTTAAATTTTCTATTTCAACGCCTCTTTTGTATAAAAACTATGAATTCGGTACAAAATTTCAGATCAAAAACTCTTATTTTCCATCTTTTAATAAAATAGCTTCTAAAAGGGAAAATGGCGGCCATCTTGGCAAAAATGCTGCCATTTCTAAAAATAAGAGCATTGTAACATTTCAGAATGTCTTGTTTATTGCTTTTTCGATTGAATATAATATTTTCAGTGGTTTTAAGCAATAGTTTTAATCAACAAAAGTTTACTTAGCCCTCAATGGTGCTTATTGGCCGCCATTTTGAAAATCAAGATGGCCGCCCTCACAGCGCAAATCTGGCTTGGCACTACCTCTAAATCTTTTTTCTTTTGGACCCATCTAGGTGTGTGCCAAGTTTCATGCTTTTATCAAAAAAAGCACAATTTTTCACCTTTTTCCTCCACTAATATAATTCAAGTGAACTATATTGTTAATAATAGGAAAAATACATCAATTTGAAATCCTGATAAAACTGTATCATATTCATGAGGTTTTCATCGGCTTTTGAACGTTGTTTGCTTAAAATATTTTCTGGTGTAGCCTAAAACAGTTGTGTGGTCTGCTTCCGGCGTTGTGCTCAAGTGCGGAGTAATTTGAACATTTTTTTACATTGCGGCCTCTGTATTACGCCCAAGAGATCTTGAGAATCGATAAGATCCGAGAAGTTCTGATTGAACAAAGGGAAATCGTTCGGTCGATGAGGGGAGAATATCACGAGGTGATCGTATCTCTCTTAACCCATTACCAAACGACAAAATTTTAGACTTATCGAAATTCAAAGATGTGGCAGACGACAATATAAATTTAATGAAGTTTTAAACTTTTTGGTCTTTTTGTATAGAAAACATTGTTGGAAATGAAGAATTTTTTGTCACAAGAAATTTCTTTATTTTCCACAATTAATGTTTTCCGGAGCCATCATCTTGTAGGGAGTCAAAAAGAGTCACTGTGTGGTAATGGGTTAAACAGGGACCCATGATAGGTTGTCAGACATAGAAACATGTATAAAATGCATTCAGGAAATATCGCATGGAATTGTCAACCTGCATAGCTAGATTATTTCTGTTCAAGCAAACAAATAAAGTTCATTAAATTTTGGTCCTTCAAAATAAAGTCTCCATATATATAGTTACCTTACCCGCACTTTATATTTTTAGTAAAATTTATGGGAAACTGGATCTCGAGAGATAGAAAAAACTTGGTTCGGGCGCTATTTTTTTTTCTTCTTTTTTTGCCCTAGATAATGCAATGCACCACACAACAATGCAAACTCCGACTGTCCCCATGTTAATATTATCCCTGAAGAACCTAGCATGTGCCACTTTAACGGTAGCCCTTTCCCTTAAGGTATACAGACCCTGAAAAAAATCACCACTTTCTAGCCATACAAAATGCATCAAACTACACACACTTGTAAATACACTTCACATAAGTTGATTCACCGTGTCAGATTTCAAGATTATGTTTCAAGAAGGAAATAATTTACAAATATTATTTACTCTGTATTCGTATGCAAGGGAGGTAATTCTGGGCATTTTTGTCAAATATTTCCCTAAGTATGCATTAGTTTAAAATTCTAAACCATGCAAAATACTTATTTTTTGTATTTTGAATGGAAGTAAAACACAGTTTAGGAATTATTTGCACTTTTCAAATTTCGCCTCTGGCTCTTTGGTGCTTTTTGAGGGGTCGGATACCTTAAATGCTCGTGAACAGTCTATATTGTGACATATTTTTTATGAAACATTTATTATTATTATACGCCCGAAGGGTCGTATTATGTTATGACCCCGCTCGTCCGTCCGTCCGTCTGTCTGTCCGTCCGTCCGTCCGTCCGTCTGTCTGTCCGTCCGTTAGCAATTTCTTGTGTGCGCAACTCCTCCTACAGTTTTGATCGGAATTTGATCAAACTTGCCACAATAAATCTCCATGGTGTCTAGTTGTGCACCACGCTTACGGAATTCAGATAACTCTTTTCGTTCTTGAATTATCTGCCCTTGAATTAAAAAAAAAAATGCTCATTTTCTTGTGTGCGCAACTCCTCCTACAGTTTTGATCAGAATTTGATCAAACTTGCCACAATGAATCTTCATGGTGTCTAGTTGTGCACACCGCTTACGGAATTTAGATAACTGTTTTCGTTCTTGAATTATCTGCCCTTGAATTTAAGGAAAAATGCCCATTTTCTCAAAATTGCCCATTTTCTCCTGTGCGCTACTTTTACAGTTTCAACCAGAATTTAATCAAACTAGCCACAATGAATCTCTATGGTGTCTTGTTGGCAAACAAAATTTTGATAACTTTTCATGTTTGAATTATCTGCCCTTGAATTGAAAAAAATTGCCAATTTTTACTGACAAGCCCCTCTCGGGTGTATATGCGCCGCTTTGCGAAGCTCTTGTTATGCTATGGTAAGTTAACTCTTTTATGATTTAAGTTTCTGTCGGTGAAAAGATGACATTTGAACTTACCTGGATGAACAAATCCTTCCTTTTCCATCACAAATTTGAACTTCGCGTCATAACAGTAAGTTTTTAATAATCAACATCAACATGTCGTGTTTCGCTGTATCAATTTATTCTTTTATTCAACACTATGTTTAAAGATCAAAATGAAAGCATATCAAGTTTTAACCCATTACCACACAATGACTCTTTTTGACTCCCAACAAGATAATGGCTTTGGAAAACATTGTTGAAAATGAAGGGATTGCTTGTGACAAGCAATTTCCTCATTTCCATCAATATAAAAGACCAAAGAATGAGAAATTTCATTTAGTTTAAATTGTCGTCTGCAACATCTGTGAATTTGGAACAGTCCAATATTTTGTCGTCTGGTAATGCGTCAAGTAGGCTGATAACTAGTCCACGAATTTATCATTTTAACAGTCTATTTAAGGTAGTCCATCCCTAATGAGATTCGAGCGACGTCGGGATTATTCCATATTCGCTAGCCAAGGTTGAACTCACCTACGTTTGTATTCACCCTTGGCGGATTTAGTCCGATTTTCTTGAAATCGCGAAGCGCCGCCTAGCGGTTGTTCTGCTGGTTGTTTACGTCCATTATTGATGACGTCATTAACGCGCGTTGTCTTTCGCGTCATACGTCATGCGGATTATGTAAAGGTTAGCTGCTTTTTTGGTCGAATTGTCGAAAGTATAATAATTCGTTTATTAAAGTTAGGGAATTCCTGTCTATTGCAGTGAAATTCTTAAGAAAAATCGCCCATCTTCGCGTTTTTGAGTAGAAAATGCAATGCCTTTTCCCGCCTGTTGTCATGATTTGGTTACTCATAACAAATGTATCAGTCGACAATCTGATTGGTTCCAGCGAGACCTCGCTGGAACCAATGAAAACGCTTTCCAGGAGGCCAAGAAAATCGGACTAAATACGCCAAGGGTGAATAAAGAAACGACGTTACGTCGTAGATGTCACCCATGGCTTGCGAAGATGGGATTATTCGGGCGACGTCAAAAACATTGGGCAGTGGATCTTTCCACCGTTGAATGCTTACGACCGCGCTCGAATAGGTTCGGATACGTAAAGACGCCGCTCGAAAAAAATCCGATGTTTTATGAATCACAAAATGGCGGCATTACAGATATTCTACCTTAATTCATTTATTTATTTATTTTTCAAATAATGGACTAGATCTAAGTACTATAGAATGAATGCGCGGTCTTTTTTATAGGCATTTATGGCCATGAAAGAATCATGACAAGCCATTATTTGATTTTTTGACTTGGATATGGGGAAAGGCGCTCTTGTAGCATTTTAGACAACTGTTTTTCCAGATCAGCCCTTGCACTGGAGTTAAGCCAGATTCCATGCTTCTTTCTCGTAATTACAGCAAGTTGGTTACAAAGAAACTTTTGAAGAACAACATGGACCATGATCAGACTGCGTGTATGCGCAGTCTGATGAAGATCCATATTTGTCTCCTTTTGCGAGACCTCAAATTTTAGTTATAAAACTCATGTAAATTCATAAAATGGGTCACCTATGAAAGTTAGATAGGAAACTAAATGGAAAGCTTTTCGTGAATTCATTGTAATATTAAACGATCAAAAACTGAAGTGCGTCTATTGTTTTAAATCATTGTTCCGAATGTCATTTTCCATGAAAGTATTCATGAATTTTCAGTAATGTATTTGTCCAGCACTTAATCCCTAACATATAATGACAATGCGGATCTAACGCTTTCCTAACCAAACAATTCTGTATAATCTTAGGCGTAACAGAGGACAAACTTGCACGTTTTTATTATAATATAAAAAGAAAATTGACGATAAAAAGCATAAGAAAAAAAGTGGACATCAGTACTTTTTTTTCTAATACTATTTAAAAGGGCATTCCCATTACATTGTAGACAAAGGAATAAAAAAAATCTTTCAGGAGACGAAAATATAAATTTCATTAAAATTTGATGAACCCTTGACTAAAAATCAATAACTGTTTAAAAAAAACCCAAACGAATTTGCCTTTCATTAAATAATTTTGCTTCAAAGGCTTTAAATGCAGACAATTTACACGTGCACTTAACCTAACTAACTCAAACCGCATCTGCAAATCAGTTTATCAACCAAAACGAGACGAATCTAATAAACGAGACAGGATAATGAAAATGGAGTCTTGTGGCTTGCTTCTAGGGCAAATCCCTGTATGAAACAAGGGGATCCTGTAAGGTAGAATACTCCTAATGAGGGGTTAAAAACGAGTTGTATACAATGTATGTCAGCATCAGCTTCAGCAGAAACAACAATAAAACAAAAAAGTTTAGGTTGCGCCAATTTCAAAGCTGCTGCAGACGATAAATTAGGTGTTGATAATGATGTGATTTGTGTAATATATAGTCATGAAAATATTGAGGCAAAAGGAAAAATGCTGATGATCAGCATTTTTTTCTTTTGTCTTAATCTTTTCTCAAACCCTTTCTGTTAGGGACGTCATTTGAAACCAGCTCTTGTTTGGGAAAGAGTTAAACTGCTATAATGGGCCCTTTTCGAGACCATGGCTTACCTAGGTTAACCCTTTCCCAAACAATACCTGCTTTTGACGTGTGTTCTTGATAGATGAGACTTGGGAAAACATTGAGGCTAAAGAAAAAAGTGCTGATTATAACCAGCACTTTCTCATTTTGCCTCAACATTTTCTGAGCTCTTTTGTACACAAATCTAACTTTGATTAACATCCATTTTGTTGTCTGCAGCAGCTTTTGAATTGCACCACCCTAAAATTCTGTTGTTTTGGAAAGGCTTAAGCTGGTATAATAAGGACCGTTTTTCGAGGTCACGGCTCAATTATTCTATTTTCCAAAATGCATGAGATTTTCTGGGCAATGCAGATGATAAGCCCACAGCTGTTTTACCAGCATTCATTCACGGACCAGAAATCAGTCGAAAATGATGGACAAACTTGTCTATTTGTTTGTTTGCTTTTCCACAGCGTTTTGTGAGCCACAATGCTCTCCGTTTCACTACCATGAGCAAATGCTGGAGAAAATGGTGGACGTTAAATATAAAGTGGAATCCTTTTCCAACAAACTCGATCGTTGGGAAAAGATAATCTCGGAAAAAATAGCAACGTTTGATGAGAATTTGGAGAAACAGAAGCAACTGGAAATCGGAGCCATTACAAAGATGGAGGAGGCGTTTGCAGAAAAGATCGAAAGTTTGGATGAGATTGTTGCCACCAAATTGTCGGAGTCGGATGTGAAGCTCGGACAACTTCAGGGCCAATTGTCTGCACACGAGCTGGAACTCAAAGCAGCGGAATCACGACTAAACAAGGCAATACAAGGTAAAAAAATCTTTTTTTCCTCGCTCATGTTCCGGGTAGACGTATTCGTTTGTAAGAGGTCAAAACCTCGCAACTTCGCTTTTTCAATATGTAGTTACGAGGCTTTGACCTCCCAATTACGCATCCCGTCTTCTTAATGTAATGTAGGTCTGCACATAAAACAATGTACAGCCGAAATGATGAAATTCTTCCCAATCTATATAATGTTGCGTCAGTCGACAGATTGAGTTCTAAGGGTGGTGTAGAAGACAGATCAGAATCTGTCTTCGCCGGAACTGGTCGTGCGATGGCAACTTTGGGACAGTAGACGAGACCCTATATACAAATTGTATTATGGTTTAAATGTCATTAGAACGTCTTTCGAGATTTACGGTCGTATTGTTTTCAGTAGGTTTTATACGCATCTGTGCAAGAGCTTTCAAATTGCGAGTTCAAAGTCTTGTTGTTTTGAAAAGAGTATAATATCTGGAGTGTGCTGGAGTTCGAAATCTGACATTATGTTATTTTTTTAATAAAACATTTTCGATGCCTTTTTTTAATCTTTTTTTTTTTTAAAAAAATGTTGGTGAGCCCTTCATTACTTTTTATTCCAGAGAGCAAGACTCCAGCGGTCCTGTTTAAAGCCCGGAGCGTGCGGGATCAATCCCCGTCAATCGGATCCACCATTGTGTTCCAGCAAATCGTCCAAACAGTCGGCGGCGGCTATAACCCAGACACAGGAGTATTCATAGCTCCTGTCAACGGCACGTATTTATTCTCTGCCCAGTTCTGCTTACATCATCGTCGAGAACTTGGCTACAAAATTGTTGCCAACCACAAAATAATAACAGCCGCAACCAACGTGGATTACGATTGGGATTTCGTCTGCTCCTCCACGGACGGCTCGGCGGAACTTGCCGAAGGTGACGAGGTTAAGGTCATCGTGAGCAAAACCTACCCAGATCCGCTGGAGCCCGGAATGGTCCTGATTTATCCAGATGATGAGAACAGATACTGGAGTTACTTCTCTGGCGTTCTACTGAACAATTAAAGTTGACAACGTTGTTGGCGCGTGTTTCACAAACTTCCTTTCCCCGCAGAATGACTGTTCGGTGTTCACACATTTTATCTCTCAAAAGGCTAGCCGGATTAGTAGAACATGTACAGAGTGTCCAAAAAAAAACGGAACCCATTTTTGAAAGAGCATTCCTCATGTATTAAGTAATATGTCTCAACCAAATTTACATATGCAATAGCAACGACAGTTTTCTATTAGCAGTTAAAATTTTGTTGAAAAATAACGATTAGTTTTGAAGATATTGGCATTCAAATGAATATACCCAGAAAACCATTTTAACACGATATCGATTTTCCCGTTTTGCAGCGCGCACCTACATTCATTTAATAAGTTGACACTTCACAATTGGTTAAAATATTCAATACAGTACAAAAGTGATTTTGAAACATTGTATTCACAATAGTGCATTTTCCTTTCATCCTTTTTGCTAATAAATAAACTCTTAAAGAAGAGCTGCGATATAACTAAAATGAATTCAAACAAAATATCCAAGTGCATCACAGACTCATGAATAATAATCATAGGCACTTATTTAAATTCTGACCAACATGCCGGTCACCGCTCAATTGAAAAGTATTACGGGTTTCATTTGATCTGACACTGACATATATGCAAAACATGTTCATATATGAAAAATACCACAAAATTCACCAAAAAGAATTAAATCATAGTCCATAAAAATGTACACTATGCAAGAAAATTAAGACTTGACTAATTCTAGGAAACATCTCAAGCTTGTAATTCATGAAAATAAAGGTTAAAACTGCGCGGTGTGAAATGAATCATATGAATTAATTCAAACAACCACCCTATGGACTAAATTTGAACGTACAGCACGTGTACATATTAAATTTTGAGAAAATCGGTACATACATGTACAACGGTACAGAATTCATTAGCTGACCGTTAGTGCGCTTTCACGAACAAACAAGACGCAAAAATCAATATCATGTCAGATCGGTTTTTAGTGACATTATTAATTTGCTTATAACTTTTGAACCGATGCATATTTTTTAGTGAAATTTGGAACACAAATGCAAAAATAATGTATCTTCAGTACTGCAAATTCAAAAATAAGATTTTTTGCTTACGCTTTGAAATATTCGACTTTGAATTAGGGTTCCGTTTTTTTTGGGACACTCTGTATATGGATTGGTCACAAACTAAGAATAACGTGTTTCTCATTGTTTAACTGCTACATTTGAAATATACATGTATAATTCGATAACAAGAACAATATGATTTCAGACACACCAGAAAATGCATTCAAATTGACGAATTCAGCTGTATAAAATAGGACTACGTGTATAAAGACAGCATTACTTTTATCCTCCTTATCACTCGGAATCATAGTCCGGCCTAAATATTTTGATGAATGTTTGCAAAATCAACATACGTAAACAACGCAAGATCGAACCCCAAACTGCAGTAGCCCAATATTGCGTGCGATGGTTCGAATCTTGCAGGTGTCTCATACCTGCAAAATTCGAACCATTGTATACAAAACTATACTGAAAATTTTGACATGTTACCGCAAAATACATATAGCTAAGGAAGGAACCTTGTCGGTTAGTATTATCAATAAAGATTCAATATACATGTAATCATGCTTTGTGTGTGTAAAAAGGTTAGTCAACGTAACTCCGCTCCTTAGTGATGTATAAAAAGGCATCAAAGCAACTTGCGAGAGCGAAAAAAAAATCAGAAACTTTAAACTACCTCACATAGAAAGTAGTTCGATGCATATAAATTGAATGCAATAAATTTGCAATTGAAATAGACAGATCGACAAGCAAGATCGCGACTTTTAACTTCCGTTGCCGACCACGGTCGCAACGAAACTCCACCCAGTTGTTCGACACGGCAATACAACCTGGCAAGTTAGTCTCGGTGATGAAAATATCATTATTATTTTTTTCAAGTTGAAAACTAGATAGATTTTGAAGATTATGACTGTGTCATTCTAATGAAATCTTGTCAAAATTATAGTTTAAGATTGTTTTTCTTAGTTTAAACGGAGGTGGTGTAAAAATTAAAGTGGTAAAAATGCAAAAAATGTACCTAGATTAAATTTTGTTAATCTAAATCGAAATTATTCATTAAATAGTATTCGATATATAGAGTTAGCCATTAATTTCTAATCAGAAGCAATACTGAAATATTTCGATTGTCATATATATCTCACGGGATTTGAACTCGAATGAACACGTCGTGTTTGTGTTATTCAGGAAAAAATGTTTGATCACGGCGAAACATTAACATTCTCCGAGATTTGGACACTCACTCTCATTTAGGGATGAATTATCATTCATTTTGTAGTGATATTACGTGATGTGTTCAAGCCGAGATCTGGAAAAAGGTACTTTAAGGCATTAAGAACAACATGATTCCCGATCAGTCTGTGCATACGCACAGTCTGCTCAGGATCAATGTTGTTCTCTCATATCTTCTTCTTGACATCTGTTAAGTTAAAATTTGCATCATGGATTCCAATTGCACTGTATTAAACAAAGGCTTGTCTGGATACTCAGCTTTCTGAAATGCTATAAAGGGCCTTTTTCCAGACCCCAGCTCATGTGAATTGCATGTGACGTATGAAAGCCTAAGTTCTCCGAAGAATAATTTGAAGCTGTGGTGGCAAATTATAAAAGCGTTGGTAAACCTCGAAATGATGTGTTTATGTAAATAATTATGAATAGAAACATGATAGGAAAAGAAAAAAGCGCTCAAAAATGAGCAATTTCTTCTCTTCCCGTCCTGTTTTTATACACAATTACTACATTTACGATTATGAAAATGCATTAATTATAAGTTTTTGACAGAATACACCTCAAAATACCTCTGGCTACAATTTTAAAGAAACTAAGCTGTGGGATAGCTGTAGTGGGACCGAGCTTATTGGGCTGGGGAGAACACTGTCAGGTCATACAAGACAATTTGATGAAGCACTTCAATTAGACCTACCTTAACATAATTAAATTTTCAACAATGCCAGTTTTTGTGTATGCATACTTTTTGCACCATTTCTAGAAATGAAATAAAATGGAGAGTAGGAAACCAGCGCGGATCCAGACATTTTTCCTAGAATGGGTCCTTGTTTTTCGGGGGTGACTGTATTGGACGTCGTGCACGGTATTGGGGAACTAAATGTAACGTCAAACAAGCGAACGTCATTATTCTTATAATTGTGTAACGTTGAAGTTTTTACGTAGACGGTTTTGTTGTGCTTTAAATGCTTACTCTCTGTACAAACTAGTGTGATTTAAAAATACAAGACCACATTTTAAGAAAATCTCCACTATTTCTTTCTTAATTGGCGCAGTAAATCCGCCCCCAACCCACACACACACCAATGCATTTCAATTTTGCTTGCTTTAATTGAAAGGCGTCTAGAAATGAACTTGACGCCAAATTACGCTGGACAGAAAAGATATATCCTACCTAAAAGGTCCATAAATTCATATAGGCTACAGTGGCGGGTCCAGAGGGGGTTCGGGGGGTTCAAACGAACCCCCTATGCAGCCAAATTATTTCATTTTCATGCAGAAATTCAGTCAAAATTGTGCAATACTTGTTAAACGAACCCCCCTTTTTGTAAAAACGAACCCCCCCCCTAACAGAAATCCTGGATCCGCCGCTGGGCTATACGATGTTTCTTGAATATATCTATATTACTATATGTTTGACCTAGACGTCTATATGCACTTTCGACCAACTAGCGTTTTCTTCTTCCACCTTTTCTTGTATCCACTTGTTACATACAACTCTGAATTCATTTACATTTACTTGTTGGTCTATTTTGTTAAGATTTAAATTGTCGTCTCCACACAGAATGAGAGTTTTAATTAATTTTGACCGAGTGCGAAATTTTGTCGATTGGGAAGGCATTAGACAAACTGACCTTTATCCTTTCACGAATGGTAAAATTTTGAAATGGTTGCAGATGACAAAGCTTCGATTTGGAATTATTTGTGCAAACGACAATCTAATTATTGTCGACAGTAGAAAATGTCACATAAAATATTTTTTTAAGATAAATGGAATTGGTGGTCATCAGGAATTTCTTTTTTCTCTTATTTCTTTTCATGTGGTCATCAAAATCATGACTGATTTGGAAAGACGAATGTTACCATATAGATCTATCCTTGAAAATATTAATTTCCAAGAACAAACTGACGATCAGCGTTTTGTTTAGTTTCGAAGTTTTCAATTTCTTTCTTAAGTGGTGGCTCAAAAATGCTTACAGAGGAAATAATCGGGTGTGTTTTTTTTTTATTTTAACTTGACCAGTGTTGCCGACCGATGGTCGATTATTTCAGGGTCCGGTTTAAAGATTGGCCGATTTGACAAAGTGTTCAGCGACAACAACAACTGCGTCGAAACACGAAATATTTTTTTCATTATTTCAACCATTTCATGTTATTTCACTTTTTTTGGTAAGGACATTGAGGAGAATAAGTCTACAGAACTAAGCCGATTAAGCTTAATCAAAGAGTTGAGTCCATATATGGAAGGCATTCCACGCCGATCGGTGTGACGTCATTTTTTGTGTATTGAGTCAAACCGAAAGTAGGAATGTCATGTCTAAAAATAGCATAATTATTTTGTAAACAATTATAAAAATGCGGAAGAAAGATATATTTAAAACAGTCGACAACGAAATCTAGTTTGTGTGTGTGTGATAAGAGCGTGAGCAGGATCAAAATGGATGTTATAAGGTTTGTATATTGGATAGATTTGATTACCATATTGCTTTGTTTATTACTTCAGCCATTCCACGAAAATTGACCCATTTACTGAAAATGCATGTCGCCGACCTTCATTGCATTATTTAACACCTTTATCAATTAGGTACAACAAAAAGCAAGATATCTTTTATCACGGGACATAATTTGCAATAAAGTAGTATGATTTTTAAGTTATTCAAACGATCTTATGAATGTGCTTGGTTGTGTTGAATATTGCAAAAACGTCAAAATGTTGATGTCGCCGCACAATTTTTTGTTTTAAAATACCGTCCAAATCAGCCGTTTTTGTACTTAGACTTTGTTCTCTTGGACATTATTTTCCAAAAACCCTACTACAACGACTAAATTAAGTATGATTCCATCATCATACATGAAATAGAATTTAAACATGTCTATTTGTATGTCGCCAGATTTGCCTATGTGACCGTAACGAACTTTCAAAGGCATGAAAGAAAGTCAACTTTTCTCTCAATTTGCCGATTTTCAAACTATTTTGGTTCGAGAATGGCTTAGTTTAACTTTCAAAACCCTAAAGTTTATGAATATCTTAGTATTTCTTCACTAAAGCGAAGAACATGGACAAATAGAATTTGTCGCATTTCGTTTACTATGCTTCCGTTACGTCCGTGTAGCCCACAATAATGAACGGACATTCCTAAATCTGTTAAATTTTGACAGAGTGGTTGCCAAACTGTTGAAATAGAGGCGAGTTTCAAGTATAATCAAGAGTATAACATATTGAGAGACTCGAAAGTCTTTTGGTCGCTATGCTTCCGTTACGCATATTTTTCCGTAACGTACTTCAAAAGACGCCCTGAGTTAAACTAACAGGAATATTTCAATACAGTGAACAATATAACACACTGTAGTTATCAAAGATTCATTATATCAGCTACTGCAAGTAGAAAAATGGAATGTTGAATGTGAAATTCGACGTGGAAGTATGTAAATATAGTATTATGCAAATTCATTTCCAAATTAGCAATACAAAACTTCTTTATTTATGCTCGATTCTTTTTTAATTTGACGTGCAAAAGCTGGAATCTCAAATAAAAAACAAAGTAATGCGGGATTTACGCATCTACCTTTTTTGTTTTACGGTCAAAATAACTGTTACGGAGCATATATTATTTGGTGGTAGCATGTCCTGGATATTAATGAGATTTATTTTGCTGATTAATTGAGTTTGCATGAATCAAATGGAATTTTACATTTCCGTATAGTTAAAATTTGTCTAAATAGAGCTTATCATATCATGTTTTGCCACATATGCTATAAGAAAATGTTACGGAAGCATATATTTGGGTATACAATTTGTGCGTAAATTACGATACATAAAACATTTGGATGTCAATTGATTATGATTAATTCAGAAAGTATATGAAGTAGAAATACTAACAAAGCCGCTTAATTGTGTTTATCTGTGAATTCACATAGTAATATTCCGTTACGAAAAATAGACTCTTCGTTACGGAAGCATATACTATATTTTATGGAATATTGAGCATACACTGCCATCTGTGGGCGATAGATTAGCAAACTTACCCATTCAGGTTCTATCTAAGCATGTTACACAACATGTCTGAAACAGTTTGTGGCTTCTCAAGTAGACAGACATGGTAACAGCAGCCTATTAATTATTGCGAGCGAAACACATAATTGTCTAGGCCATAAAATATGCCCCTTTTGGTCCTAATGCCATTTCCATTTTCTAATTCCACCATTAGACATTTTTCAGCTTTGTACTGGTTGCTTTTAGAAAACCTACATACATCGCTTTTGTGGCAAATAAAAGAAGACACAAACATTTTCCTTTTCAACTGGGCCAGACGATAATGTTAACAAGAATAATTTTCTGCAAACGTGATTGCAACTCACTTGTCACAGTTTAGTCCCCAAGTTTCAGGAGTAGGTATGCAGGGTGCATTTTCCCTTCTTTTTTTGTAATGCTGATATTGAATTAACACACCCAAGGCTGTGTTGTTGTACATTCTCTTTAGTTTGCATTAATACTGACATCTTTTTTCCCGAAACTAAACGTAGATATTTGTATTGTCGGGTCTTGCATAGTTTGTGAAAAAAGGGCTTCTCTATATTTCTTTTTCGAAAGCTGGTGTTCCCTTCTACTAGGTAATTGGCTAAGACAAATTACACCGCTCTCTCACCATTGGAATTACAAATACTGATCCTTTGACACAAGTTCACACGCTAAAAGCCTAAACCTTGTGTCAACCATGGCCAATCCAATCAATCACCAGGGGGTATGACAGTCTAGGACGCTGTGATTTTGGATATCAAGCTTTGGATCTAGTAAAGTGACTGTAACATCCCAACATTTATTCTACTCCCAGTTCGTTTGCTACATTTTTATTGTCAGAATCAACTTTCATACACTTTCAGAATTCGTCTACTTCGACTTGGTCTACAATTTCTCATACATTTTTCATTACTAGACCTACACGATTCATTTTAATTTTTATTTCAATATTTTGATATATATGTATTTTTCTTTTATTTCCTGTCAATAAATGGAATAATTATGCTTGACATCAAATTTTATCAAATGATTCATTTTTATTTTTTCACTTTGTAATTAATATTTTAATTGTATTTCATGGAGTTATTTGTTAACGATTTAACGATTTTTGAGAGCCATATTTTTATTTAGGGATATATGGTTCGCATGAATAACCAATTTACTTTAAAATAATATGTGTTTTTATATAAATGATTTAATTAGAAATAAAAGAAATTCAGATGAGAAGGGGACGAGTAATTGCACACTTACCGAAAATTGTTTAATTGAACACCCCTTCAAATTGAAACATCCTTACAAATTTACACGACCAATGCACACATGTCTAGCACACCATCAAATTATATATTTCTAGACCCCCCGAAATTCATATTTTATAACATGTTCATAAATTAAGAAAAACGGCGCATTGTTTCTAACAAAAATATCATACTGAAATATAAAGCAGGCAAATTTAGACGAAATGGAAACGGTATGCAAAACCTGAGTAGACAAGGTGGCACTGGTTTTCAAAATAGACGAATTGGCAGTAGTTGTTGTTGGTTGGTTAGTTGTTGTAGATCAATCGGAACTAAATCATAGAAATTGTCCATGGTGGTCCCCGGTTGACGACTTTGTGGTGCATATACAGACATATCTGTGCAGACTGTTTTGCCCGATGTTTACAATGTAATTGTTACTCTGAGTGTGATATTAAAGAATAGCAAAGGTACCAGTTCGGCAATTTTGCCAATGAGATTAATAGTTTAAGAGTACTAAAAGAAAGGTCTGTTGATTCATTCGTATTATTGATTTAGTATTTGTTTTATACCAATTTGTTGTTTCTTTTGTGCAAGAACCTTTACATTTAGCGTTTAAAGTTTTTTGAAAAAAAATGACACTAATGTAATAAGGTTATGGAAATTATCTATTTTCCGTAACACAAGGGTCATTTTTTCCACGATCATACATACTAAGAAATAAAAGCTCGAGAGGCAGATGCACAGGAAAACATAATCTGAAGAGTCATTTCTATCGGAATATTTACTTTTAACTTTACTTTGCAAGATGGCTTCAAAAAGAATACAAACGATCACAAACACTTTTAAAATGCTCGAATATTGCGTTAAACAGTGAAATACTCATTTTGATATCCCCACATAGGGTTACAGCTAAATTGTTATCATTTTGTCCTTGTAAGTTGTGCAAATGGTTGATGATGATCAAACAAACAATCTTTTTGATGTTGGGTTATAACATTGGCCACAGCTCACGCTATATGTATCCCGAGTTGCTTTATATGCTCCGTAACAGCTAGGTTATAGTGGTATATTTGAAAATGCGATAACTCAGCAGGACTTAAAATGTTATGGGTAAAATTTTAACCATACATTGTAGACATGTGACACTTTACTTTAACATAAAAATTGTGCTCATCCAGAAAAGTTCATTTTTCAACATTTTCGTTTTTGTAAATGAGTCAATTTTCGTGGAATGGCTGACTTAGCCTAGATTATGGACAAATTAATTTACACCTCACTCTGACTTTTGAGTCTTTGATCAAGATCTAATGTCGCATAAATAATAAATTGGCCGTCTTCTCAGTTTTTAATCACTTATTTTGTGTTATTCCGAGTTTTCTCTGATGAAATTCGCTCTTTGATATGTTGATGTCACTCATTTGTGACATCAATAATATATCAAAGAGCAAATTTCATCAGAGAAAACTCGGATTAATTTTGTGTAAACTATCAAGTGTCATGTAGACAAATAACTGCAATATCGTAGCCACAAACTTGATCACAGCCTTGGTGGCGCAGTGGTTAGTGCACTCGACTTGAAACCCGGAGAGCAAGCGGAGTAATTACCTGTATAAACAAACAAACGATGGATATTCGAAACCCAAATCAAAATTCAGAAAGGTTTCGGTTATATTATTTCAACTAGTAGACAACAATTCAGCAAATGGTGGGTTCTGAGTTAGGCTCCCATCGGATTGTGGTGAGAGAAATGTCAGCTAGTAATCCATGGATAGATTATCCTTGGCCACAGCATGACCTAAATGCTGTTGAAAATAGCATTTGTTCCCAATCAATCAATTATAATCAATCACAATCAGTCCCTTTTGTTCCAAAACTTTATAACTTCAGCTTGTTTCAAGCTGTAATTACAAGGTTTTTGAATAAAAGCAGCAATATTCTGTTCGGATTTGATCTGCACTGTATTCAATCATTTTATAAAAGTACTGCCTTCCAATAATTTCAGAATTACACAAATTTTATTATTATTTTCTACTTTTGCAGAAAATTTTCCTCAGTAGTTCTCGGCAGCAATATAAGCACAAATGAAGAAGAAAGTGTTGAGGGTGAAAATGAAGCTAAAGAAATAATAAAAGAAGACATTAAACTACCAAACTGTTTCAAACACATGCTGGCATTTGTGTTGTACAATGTGTTCACAGAAAAGGTTGGTTAACCCTCTCCTAAACAAGACCTGGTTTTGACATCCCTAGAAAAGGCTTAGGAAAACATTGAAACAAAAGAAGAAACTGCTGATAACCAGCAGTTTCTACTTTTGTTTTCAATATTTTCTAATCCATGTTTTACACAAATTCTATCCTAGATAACTTCCATTTTGTCATTTATGGTAGTTTTTGAAGTGGATAACCCTAAACTTTTGCCGTTTGGAAAAGGGTTAGATGGTCTTTTAGGTAGTCTATCCTTAATGAGGATTCACAATTTTGAATTATTCGGGCGATGTATAAACTTTCAGTCATGGAACATCCCACTGCTGAATGTTTTACCAAGTCCCAGAAAATGTTAGGATACCTAACCTAAACCAACGTCAACGTTGTCACATGAAAAATTTCGATATCGCATGAATCTCATTAGCCAATAGGGGTGGACCACCTTAACCCTTTTTTAATTACACCTTTTCCAAACAATGAGTACTGTTATTGAGACAGCTTTGGAAAACGTCGAGCAAAAGAGGGAAATGATGATTTCAACCCATTACCACACAGTGACGCTTTTTGACACCATACAAGATAAAGTCATTGGAAAACATGATGGAAAAATGAAGAAATTGCTTGTGACAAGTAATTTCTTCATTTGATTTCCCACTGTCCTTTGTGTTGGCAGTGTTTTCTACCCAGATAGACCAAAAAGTGAAAATTCACCTGAAATCTGCAACGTCGTTGATTCAGTCTAAAAATTTTGCCGTCTGGTAATAGCGGGTCGGTTAACTCTTTCCCAATCAAGACCTGGTTTTGACGTCCCTATAAGAAAAAACTTAGGAAAACATTGAAACAAAAGAAGAAACTGCTGATAACCAACAGATTCTCCATTTGTCTCAATATTTTCTGTGCCATATTTTACACAAAACTTATAAAATCTTTAATAACATCCATTTTGTCATTTTGTGGCAATTTTTGAAGTGGATCACCCTAAAATTGTGTTGTTTGGGAAAGGGTTAAAACAATTTACTGTATTTTCCTGTACATTTTCTTAATCTGCACTGCATGTGACAAACTTGAATTGGAATTATCTGATATTTTGTTCTGGCTTAAATCCATAATTTGGGGCTTTGGAGTGTTTGTATTTAACTTCACATGATGCTTTATTTATATTTACTTTCCTACAGGAGTGCAAAGAGTACATTCGTAAAACAGAAAAGAAAGGTTACGATCTGGCTCTGGTCAATGTTGGAGGGGGATTGTAAGTATACATTTAACCAAACAATTAATTCTCTGTTCAGATTTACCAATTCTTTGCTACATGTGCAGCAAAAACAACCCTGGTACTCATACTCAGTAATATAAATCAGGATAAACTACCTGACAGAGTATCTCTCAGGGCTACAGATAAGAGGGGGTGAAGACATTCTAACTTTCTTATTTCAATTTCAAACCCTATGTTGTGGGTACTCATTTGAATTGTCTGGACGAGACAATACAAGAGTTTGATGAACAATAACAGAACTTTTACAGTTTAAAAAGTCATCACCCCCTCTTATCTGGAGCTCTCTGCCAGGTCATTTAGTTTGAGCTATAACTTCAAATTATTTCTCACTAGTAAAAAGTTCTAACTGTAGAGCTAATGAAGTCCATTTTTGTTGATAAATAAGTGTAATTATGTATAATTCTAGATAATACTGCCTTTAGAAGGTATGAGGTCCACCGTCCATGGTTTTGGCTAATGTAATCAATGTATCATTCTTAGAAATAGTACATGTAAGTCCTTTAGAACTTTTGTCCATCATGTCCATGGTTAGTCTATCATGGTTTTGACAGTGTAACCAATGTACTAGTCTTAACCATTTCCCAAACAAGACCAGGTGTCAACATCCCTGAAGAAGAGAGGACTCGAGACAGCATTCAAGGAAAAGAAGAAAATGCTTATGATCACTATTTTCTCCTTTTCCTTCAATACTTGCTGTGCTATTACATACACAAATTCTATAGTTATTTATACACATCTTGTTGCCTGCAGCAGCCTTTACATTAGGATGTCTAAAATTCCATTGTTTGGGAAAGAGTTAATCCATTACTGCACAGTGACGCCTTTTGACTCCCTCACAAGAAGAGGCTTAGGAAAACATTGTGGAAAATGAAGAAATTGCTTGTGACAAGCAATTTCTTCATTTCCCACAGTGTTTTCTTCCCCAAAAGACAACAAAAATTTGAATTTTATTCATTTGAAATTGTCGTCTGCATCATCTTTGAATTTGGACTCGTCTAAAAATTTGCCGTTTGGTAATGGGTTAATTACACTGCTTTTAGAACCAAACAATAAAACAGTGTCTGTTTACATTGGATTTTCAGACAAATGAAGATGAAGGATGTTAGAAACAGTTCACGCTGTATTTGGGATTCGGACGAGGAAGCTGACCGCATCTGGCAGAGAATTAAATCCTACATACCAGAAACATGGGGCGGCAGACAAGTCATGGGCTTGAATGAAAGGTATAATCTTAACCTTTGTTAACCCATTACTAGATGACAAAATTTTAGATGTGTCCAGATTCAAAGGCGTTGCAGACACCGTTTCAATATGGGTGGAATTTTACATTCTTTGTTCTTTCTTGTTGTTTCTTGGTAGTAAACATTGTGGGAAATAAAAAAAACTGCTTGTTACAATATTTTTTTTTTCTACAATTTTTAGCGAGCCGGGACTTTATGTCACAGCCCTAGTGTCGGCGTCGACGTCAGCGTCGGCATCAGCGTTGTGTCTTCAAAAACTTTAACCTGGTTTATATGTCAGGCACTATTTGAGATACAGCCTTGATACTTCACATATGGATACCTCCTGCCAAGACCTTTCATTTGGGAAATTGGGACCATGATCTTTGACCTAGTGACCTTGACCTTGGAGTTTGACCTACTTTTAAAAAACTTTAACCTGGCCTATATCTCGGTCATTTTTACAGATACAGCCTTGATACTTCACTCATGGATACTTCTCAGCAAGACCTTTCATTTGGGACCATGACCTTTGACCCAATGACCTTGACCTTTGACTCTTTTTTTTGTGACAAGCTATCGTATGGGCGAGCTACGTTGTCCGCGGATACCTCTTGTTTCCAAAGGCTTTATGTTGTGGGACATCAAAATTAATCAATATGTGGGAAAGTATTGAAGGATCAGCAAGTTTTGGGTCATGAGTCACTTTCTTCTAGTTACACAATGTACTTCGGCTTCTGATTCCCTGCTCATGATGCTGGGCACCTGGCACAGATTGATCCATCATTTATGGTGACCATTTTTAACTAGCTGGCGGCTCAACAACGGGGCGCTTCAGTTCTAATCTTGCTGGGTGGCTTCCACTGGGATTCAGCATATTCATTCTCCTGCTTCTATTTCACATATATTAAATTTATACAGATTTGTTGCATTGTGTTGGATTTTTCTTCATCAAGAAAATTTAAAGTTATAAAATACATGTAAGACATACTCATCAAGAGTTCTGTTACAAATTCAGAGTGTGTCTTTACATTCAAATTCAAATATGGATGGTGAATACAGACATGACAATAGAGAAAGAAGCTTCATAGCCAAACAGCTTGCGTTGATAAATTAAATTTAGGCACAATATAACCTTTTAACCCTTTCCCAAACAAGACCTGGTTTTGACGTCTCTGATAGAAAAGGCTTTGGAAAACATTGAAACAAAAGAAGAAACTGCTGATAACCAGCAGTTTCTCCTTTTGCCTCAATATTTTCTTGAATAAATGATTCAGAATTCCAATCTTTATTACCATCCATTTTGAGGTCTGCACCTGCTTCTGGATTTGACCACCCTTAAATTTTGTTGTTTGGGGAAGGGTTAAATTAAAACATGTAAAATATATTTTCAGGTTACGATTTTTACGTTACAACCCGGGAGAATACTTCAAGACTCATATGGATGGCCAGTATAGACGAGAAAATGGGGAAAGGAGCTTCATAACCATACAACTTTACTTGAATGAGGTACAAACTAAGTTTTGTTGTACATGTACTTTTTAGCAAGCCGGGACTTTATGTCTGGGGAGCTAATATCACAGCCCTAGTGTATGTGTGCTGTCGCGTCCCGTCTTCAAAAACTTTAACCTGGGTTATATCTCGGGCACTATAAGAGATACAGCCTTGATACTTCACACATGGATACTTCCTGCCAAGACCTTTCATTTGGGATCATGACCTCTGACGTTGTAACCTTGACCTTGGAGTTTGACCTACTTTAAAAAAAAATAACCTGGCCTAAATCTCATGCACTATTACAGATACAGCCTTGATATTTTACACATGGATACCTCCTGCCAAGACCTTTCATTTTGGACCATGACCTTTGACCTAGTGACCTTGACCTTTGACCTTGGACTCCGTTTTTTATGCCCCCGTATCGAGAGATCGGGGGCATATTGTTTTACTTGTGTCCGTCTGTCTGTCCGTCGGTCTGTCTGTCCGTCCGTCTGTCCGAAAACTTAACCTTTGCCATTTCTCCAAAAGTATTTGACATACAAAGCACAAATTTGGTATGCAACTTCCTTTCAATGATATCTATCTGTTCCATGCAATTTGACCTTCCTCAAGGTCATCCCTTAACCCTTATTAGCTCACCTGAGCACGAAGTGCTCAAGGTGAGCTATTGTGGTCGCTTTTTGTCCGTCGGCGTCCGTCTGTCTGTCCGTCTGTCCGTCTGTCTGTCCGTCTGTCCGTCTGTTCACATTTTGTTGTTACCACTCTAGCACCCACAAATATTGACTAATCTTAACCAAACTTGGTCAAAACATGTATGACCATAAGTTCTCGGATGAGTTCGATTTTGAGTCAGATCGGACCAGGAAGTCTGGAGTTATGTGCCCTTGAACGTCAAAAATGGCTAGTTTTGACTTTGTTGCCACTCTAGCATCTACAAATATTGACCAATCTTAATCAAACTTGGTCAAAATATGTATGACTATAAGTTCTCGAATGAGTTCGATTTTGAGTCAGATCGGACCAGGAAGTCTGGAGTTATGTGCCCTTGAACGTCAAAAATGGCTAGTTTTGACTTTGTTACCACTCTAGCATCTACAAATATTGACCAATCTTAACTAAACTTGGTCAAGATATGTATGACTATAAGTTCTCAGATGAGTTTAATTTTGAGTCAGATCGGACATGGAAGTCTGGAGTTATATGCCCTTGAACATCAAAAATGGCTAGTTTTGACTTTGTTACCACTCTAGCATCTACAAATATTGACCGATCAAAAGAAAACTTTGCAACAATGTTGGTAACTATAAGTTCTCAGATGAGTTCGATTTTGAGTCAGATCGGACATGGAAGTCTGGAGTAATGTGCCCTTGAACGTCAAAAATGGCTAGTTTTGACTTTGTTACCACTCTAGCATCTACAAATATTGACCGATCAAAACAAAACTTTGCAACAATGTTGGTAACTATAAGTTCACAGATGAGTTCAATTTTTTGTCAGATCGGACATGGAAATCTGGAGTTATGTGCCCTTGAACGTCAAAAATGGCTAGTTTTGACTTTGTTACCACTCTAGCGTCTACAAATATTGACCGATCAAAACAAAACTTTGCCACAATGTTGGTAACCATAAGATCTTGGATGACTTCGATTTTCAGTGTGATTGAAGTAGGAAGTCTGGAGTTATGTGCCCTTGAATTTGACAAAATTGCTGTTTTCGACTTTGTTTACACTGTAGCATCTACATTTATTGACTAATCAAGACAAAACTTGGCCACAATGTTGGTGGCCATAAGATCCTGGATGAGTGAAACTTTCAGCTTGATTTGACTAGAAAAACCAGAGTTATTGGCCCTTGAATTTCACAAAATTACAGTTTTCGACTTTATTTTCACTCTAACAATATATTGACCAATCAAAAAAAAAAAAAAATTGGACATAATGTTGATGAGAATACTTTTATTAGAACAGAGTTATGTGCCCTTGACTGTGTTGTTTTCTTCCACTTTGTTTTCACTGTAACATCCACAAATATTGATCATTCAAGATTATGAAAGCAGTTTTCAGCTGGATCATAATCTCATATCTTAAATTATGTGCTCTTGAACTTGACAACATTGTGACTTTCTTTCTATCTAGGTTCAGGTGAGCGATTAAGGACCATCATGGTCCTCTTGTTAACTCTTTACTCTACGAAAACTTAACCTTCTACTCCGAAAACTTAACCTTTGCTTTTTCTCCAAAAGTATTTGACATACAAAGCTCAAATTTGGTATGCAACTTCCTTTCAATGATATCTATCTGTTCCATGCAATTAGACCTTCTTCAAGGTCATCCCTTAACCCTTATTAACTCTTTACTCTACGAAAACTTACCTTACTACTCCGAAAACTTAACCTTTGCCTTTTCTCCAAAAGTATTTGACATACAAAGCTCAAATTTGGCATGCAACTTCCTTTCAATGATATCTATCTGTTCCATGTAATTTGACCTTCTTCAAGGTCATCCCTTAACCCTTAATAACCCTTTACTCCACGAAAACTTAACCTTCTACTCCGAAAACTTAACCTTTGCCTTTTCTCCAAAAGTATTTGACATACAAAGCTCAAATTTGGTATGCAACTTCCTTTCAATGATATCTATCTGTTCCATGCAATTTGACCTTCTTCAAGGTCATCCCTTAACCCTTAATAACCCTTTACTCCACGAAAACTTAACATTTTAGAAAAATGGCCATTTGGGGGGCATTTGTGTTTCACAAACTCATCTTGTTTGATAAGCTCTGGTATAGGTGAGCTACGTTGTGCGCAGACAACTCTTGTTGCTCTTGCCTGTATGTTTGTCAAAAAAAAAAAAGATACCAGCAATATGAATCATATTCCAATTGTATGTTCCTTCTTTTTCTATGATATCAAGGTCAAAGTCCAAGTCATATGTTTGAAAACTTACTGTTACTGGCAAATTGTTGTTTCATGAATACAGCTTGCTCTTTGCCAGTTTATAAGGAGGTACTTCAATGTCGTATTTGAGGGAGCACTTTTAACCTTTTTGTTTACATGCACATCCTCTCCAAAGCTGAGGTCTATTAATTAAACATCATATATGACCTCTGCCGTTTTTGATTTACCAACAGCCTATTTGGTCGTCATAATCTAATTATAGCACTTCATTTGAATTATCATTCAGTTTCTTGCATGATCATTATGAATACATTATGTCGCTTCTATTTTTGGCTGAAGCTGGTATCATTTGAATTATCGAATCAAAATCATTCAGTTTTATCTTGTTTGATTACGTATACATTACGTCGCTTCTATTTTTGGCTGAAGCCGGTAATTTGAAGCGTCAGCCAATGAAAGTTTGTATCAGCTTTTTAAATTGTTTTGTTGTGTATAGCCAACGATTGGGTACCGAAATCCCGCCAAGGCCCCGAGATTAGACGTGAAATGACCCCGCGAGAACAGTGCATCATTCTATCATAATGGAATGAAGAGAGAATGTGCTCTGTTCTTAAGAGAGTAACATGCACATAGCAAATATTAACGATGTCACTCGAAAAATTCTGATGTCAAATGAATCTCATTAGGGTTGGACTAAAATATAATTGCTTGGGAAAACATAGTGGAAATTGAAGAAATTGCTGTCACAAGCATTTTTAGCTCACCTGAGCACGAATGTGCTCATGGTGAGCTATTGTGATACCGCTGTGTCCGGCGTCCGTCGTGTGTCGTGTGTCGTCCGTCGTCCGTCAAACTTTGCCTTGTGTGCACTCTAGAGGCCACATTTTTTGCCCAATCAACCTGAAATTTGCTCAGAATGATTGTCTTGATGAAATCTCGGACAAGTTCGAAATTGGGTCATCTGGGGTCAAAAACTAGGTCACGGGGTCAAATCTTAGAAAAACCTTGTGTGCACTCTAGAGGCCACATTTTTTGCCCAATCAACTTGGAATTTGCTCAGAATGATTGTCTTGATAAAATCTCGGATAAGTTTGAAATTGGGTCATCTGGGGTCAAAAACTAGGTCACGAGGTCAAATCTTAGTAAAACCTTGTGTGCACTCTAGAGGCCACATTTTTTGCCCAATCAACCTGAAAATTGTTCAGAATGATTGTCTTGATAAAATCTTGGACAAGTTCGAAATTGGGTCAACTGGGGTCAAAAACTAGGTCACAAGGTCAAATCTTAGTAAAACCTTCTGTGCACTCTAGAGGCCACATTTTTTGCCCAATCAACCTGAAAATTGCTCAGAATGATTGTCTTGATAAAATCTCGGACAAGTTTGAAATTTGGTCATCTGGGGTCAAAAACTAGGTCACAGGGTCAAATCTTAGAAAAACTCTGTGTGCACTCTAGAGGTCACATTCTTTGCCCAATCAACCTGAAATTTGATCAGAATGATTGTCTTGATCAAATCTTGGACAAGTTTGAAATTGGATCATCTGGGGTCAAAAACTAGGTCATGGGGTCAAATCTTAGAAAAACCTTGTGTGCACTCTAGAGGCCACATTTTTTGCCCGATCAACCTGAAAATTTATCAGAATGATTGTCTTGATCAAATCTCGGACAAGTTTGAAATTGGATCATCTGGGGTCAAAAACTAGGTCACGGGGTCAAATGTTAGAAAACCTTTTGTGCACTCTAGAGGCCACATTTTTTGCCCAATCAACCTGAAAATTGATCAGAATGATTGTCTCGATCAATTCTCGGACAAGATTGAAATTGGGTCATCTGGGGTCATAAACTAGGTCATGAGGTCAAATCTTTGTAAAACCGTGTGTGCACTCTAGAGGCCACATTTTGCCCAATCAACCTGAAAATTGATCAGAATGATTGTCTTGATCAATTCTAGGTCACGAGGTCAAATCTTAGCTAAACCTTGTGTGCACCCTAGAGGTCACATTTTTTGCCCAATCAACCTGAAAACAAAAAGTTATTATTATATCAGGTGAGCGCTTCAGGGCCAATGGCCCTCTTGTTTTCATTTGTAAACCACAATGTTTTCTACCCCCAAAAGGCCAAAAGATTTTAAATTTCATTCTTTTGAAATTGTAATCTGCAACATCTTTGAATTTGGACCAGCCCAAAATTTTGCTGTTTGGTAATGGATTAAGTCAAAATTTGGCATTGTTTCAAAATGGTGCATCCAAATTCCTATTTTGCAGGGCTTCAAAGGAGGTAGTACAACATTTTTTGACATGTCAGAAAAAGAGTCCATTGAGGTAGTTCCAAAGACAGGTATGTATTGTTCTATAGAGATAATGCGATAACCCATTACTGCACAGAGATGCCTTTTGACTCCCTCACTAGAAAAGACCTGGGAAAAACATTGTGGAAAAAGAAGAAATCGCTTGTGACAAGCAATTTCTTCATTTTCAACAATGTTTTCTAACTCAATATGGAAAGATTTTTAAAATTCCATTAACTTGAAATTGTTGTCTTGAGGATCTTTCAATTTGGACCACCCTAAAGTTTTGTCGTTTGGTAATGGTGGTCTGGACTGGATATTTGTTTTGCAATAATCACATTGCTCTATTTCATCATACGTCCATCTTTAAACTTTATCATGAAAATATTCTTCTCAAAATCTACAGATGGATTTCAAGAAAACTACACAGGAATGATCCTTGGGTGATCCTCTTTCAGATTCCTTTTAGGAATTATGATTAAACCAGAAGGACCTGGGATATCTGACCTTGACCTGGTTTGACTTTGTGTTTTGTCTTAAAACTACAAATATTGACCAATTAAGCCAAAGCTTGGTCAGACAAAGCCAATTAAAGCTTGGACAGAATAATCAGGTGACCAAAATGAAAATATCCTGTCTGAGAATAATTTCCAGTCTGATCGGAATCTTACATCATAAGTTATGTACCCTTGAATTTGACATAATTGCCAATTTTGTGATCAGAAGAAACCTCTTTCAATATATCAACCTGGTGAACCTGCCTAAAGTTTTGTCATTTTGAGAATAAATTTACCCTTTCCAAAGAGTCCAATTGTAAAAGAGATGCAGTTGGCTAAATTTATGTTGTAAAATGTGGATAAAAGGAGTAAATAATGATTATCAGCATTTTCTTTTTTTTTTTTTTTTTGCCTTAATATTTCCTAAGACTGCTATTACAGACATCCAAACCAGGCCTTGTATTAAGAAAATTTAATTAACCCTTTCCCAAACAGGACCTGGTTTTGACGTCCCTAAGAAAATTAGCTTGGGAAAACATTAAGGCAAAAGAAGAAACTGCTGATAACCAGCAGTTTCTCCTTTTGCCTAAATATTTTCCATGCTATGATATTCACATTTTCCACACTTACCGGTAGTTTAACCCTTTCCCAAACAAGACCTGGTTTTGACGTCCCTAATAGAAAAGGTTTGGGAAAACATTGAAACAAAAGAAGAAACTGCTGATAACCAGCAGTTTCTCCTTTTGTCTCAATATTTTCTGTGCCATATTTCACACAAATCCTATCTTTTATAACATCCATTTTGTCATTTGTGCCACTTTTTACAGTTGATTCCCCTAAAATTTTGACGTTTGGGAAAGGGTTAATCATAATCTCAAATTTTACAGGTATGGTGCTGGTATTTCAACACAACATTTTACACGAAGGTTCTCTACTGAAGAAGGGCGTGAAATATTCCATGAGAACGGACGTCATGTATGCTGCAACCATAACACAGGAAGAGAAAAAGAACAGTGTAGCCATGAAAACAAACAATGTTGAAAAAGACGCAGAAAGTAATAATGAAACCGCAGTTGAACAATGTAAAGATTCTAACCATAAAACAACGGAGGTTGAACAACACACAGAACAGACACAAGACAAAGGTCCTGTAGAAAAAAACAACTGAGGTTGAAGAAAAAACAGAAATTAGCAATAATGACAGCCAAAATGGTGTTGAAGAGGCAATTTAATGTTTTTACCAAACAGCAAAACTTTTTGATTTTTTTTTAATTCAAAAGTTGCTGCAGATGACAAAATGAATGTTAACCTATTCCCACACAATGACTCTTTTTGATTCCTTACAAGATATTGGCTTTGGAAAGCATTGTGGAAAATGAAGAAATTGCTTGTGACAAGCAATTTCTTCATTTCCCACAATGTTTTCTACTAAGAAGGACCGAAATATGTAATATTGAATTCACTTGAAATTGCCATCTGCAACATATTTGAATTTGGGAAAGTATAATATTTTACATTGGGTAATGTGTTCATCTTAAAAAATGATTTGATATGTGTGCAATATTGACAGAAAATGAGAAAATTCTTCTTTCGTTTCAATGTTTTCAGAGTTTTAAAACTTCAGGTACTTCAAAAGGTGTTTAACTGTTTGGGTTACTGGTTTAATTTAACAAAACGCTAAGTCAGAAATAAATATCCCCTTCCAAAATAAGACCGACTTTTGACGACCCAAGTAGAAAAGGTTTGGGAAAACATTGAGGTAAAAGAAGAAAATGCTGATAATCAGCATTTCTCCTTTTACATCAATATTTTCTGTGCTGTATTATACAAAAATCATATCTTTATCAACTTCCATTTTGTCAACTTCAGTAGCTGTTGAACTGAACTACTTTAAAATGTACATGTTAAAATAATGAAAGCTGTCCAAAAAAGTTTTAGCCTTTTCCCAAATGGCAAGAATTGATTAGACTTCTATTAATAATTTGTAAACTGTTTCACTTCATTTATGCTGCTGAATTCAACATGTATTTCAAAACCAAAGTTGGTGGTTCAAATGATCATATTGGATATTAGTTTTAGGGAAAATCTTGAGGGAAAACGAGAAAATGTTGGTTCTGAAGCTGAGTGATATATATGTGACCCGTCGCGCTAAAAGGGACCTTATCGGGTGTGTGAAAAATATCGACCATAGTCAGTCTGCGCAGTCCGCGAAGCCAGACTAGGGCCGACACTTTTCACTTTTATGTAAATTTCTTAATCCGGAATTGTTTCCCTATCTTACTATAATGTTCATTTTTCGCATACGTGATCTGGTTGACTTGTACCAAGTCTGACAACTTTGTCAAAATTTGGATTTTTAGAGTTCGGATAAGGTCCCTTTTAGCGTGACGGGTCACATTATGTTTTGCCCAATTTTTCCAGAAATGCCCATAATATAGTAATAATTGATGTTACTAGTGTTATCCCATTCTCACATATTGACGCTTTTTGACACCTCTATAAGATATAGGCTTTGGAAGACGTTGTGGAAAATGAAGAAATTGCTTGTGACAAGCAATTTCTTCATTTTTCACAATGTTTTCTACCAAGAAAGAACAAAAAAGTACAATTACATTGGCTTGAAATTGTCGTCTCCAACATCTTTGAATTTGTGTCAGTGTAAATTTTTGCTGTTTTGTAATGGATTAAAAGGTAGTTAGTGTCAATGTTGTTTCAATTTGGGGGTATACAGGAGTCAGCTTGTCCGTTGGTCTGTCGGTTGGTCTGTAGCATTTTTGTCCGCTCTATATCTCCTAAACTCCAATTTTATTCAAACTTCACATGTGAACTCATTACCAAGTGGAGATGTGCATCTCATATTTTGGTTATGGTCCATTGATTTTTATGCTCCCCGAAAAAATTTCGGGGGAGCATATAGTCGCCATGCTGTCCGTCCGTCCGTCCGTGTGTCTGTCCGTGTGTCCGTCCGTCCGTCCGTCCGTCCACAGCCATATCTCAGCAACCCTTGGACCAAATTCAATGAAACTTCACATGTGAACTCCCTGGGTCAATACCTAGGGACCTTTTTCTCCGTTTGTAAATTTAAGGCTGCGTCATGGAAAAAGGGGCCTTAGTGTAAAAATTAGTTTTTCTCTTATTTCTCTTCATCTAATGGGCAGAATTTAATGAAATTTTGTGCTCATGTAATAAATAGGATGTTCTAGACCATATTCTATAAATAATGTGTGTACAAAAAAGCTGTCATGGGAAAAGGGGGCTTAATGTATGATAGTTTTTATTTTGTGACAAACACTTATTCGGGGAGCATTATCCGTCTGTGACGGCTCTTGTTCACAGAGTTATGGCCCTTGAGTGAATTTTCTTGTCCACTCAATTTCTCGGTAACTGATGGATGGATTTCAGAAATACTTTACAGGTATGCTTACTGGCTCTCAAATATGTGCAATTCAAATTTTGGTTATGGTTCATCGATTTTTGATTGAATTATGGTCCTTTGTTGAAAATAAGCAATTTTTACAACATTACCATGTGTTGGTCAGTTTGTTTGCTCTTTTTCTCTCTTGATCATTTCAAAGATCATTAGACCCCAAAATGCACAAACATAGCGCTTTTGGGGGGTATGATCACTTTCAGTGATATTCTAGTTTTAATTTGTATTTATGAGCATTAACATTTGTCATTTTACAAACAAATTAACTCTTTCCAAACAATGATGCATATTGATGCACAAAATAGAAAAGAATCCTTGAAAATATTGAGACAAAATGAGATAATGCCGTTAGCCAACATTTCTTCCTTTTGCCCACAATATTTTTCCGTGCTTAATTGTACACATGCCTCATCTTAACATCCATTTTGTTGTTTGCATTAGCTCAAGAATTTGAAAAGTCTTACTTTTTGTCACATGGGAAAGGGTTAAATACCTAGTTATATAAATGTTATTTCGGTCATGCAGGCTTTGACTATTCAGTATTTATTTTTGTATTTATTGTATGTATTTTATTTTTCGTTTACTTTTTTAGCTCACCTGAGCACGAAGTGCTCAAGATGAGCTATTGTGGTCACTCAATGTCCGTCGTCCGTCCGTCCGTCTGTCTGTCAACAATTTGGTGTTAACACTCTAGCATCCACAAAAGTTGGCCAATCTTGATCAAACTTGGTCAAAGCAAGTATGGTCATAAGTTCTCGGATGAGATCCATTATGGGCCTGATCGGACCTGGAAGTCTGGAGTTATTTGCCCTTGAACATAAAAAATAGCTAGTTTTGACTTTGTTTACACTCTAGCATCTACGATTATTGATCGATCAAAACACAACTTGGACATAATGTTGGAGACCATAAGATCTCAGATGAGTTCGATTTTCAGTCCGATCTGACCTGAAAGAGGAGAGTTATGTGCCCTTGAATTTGACAAAATTGCCATTTTCGGCAGTTTTTGACCTTGTTTACACTCTAGAATCTACAACTATTAATCAATCAGGACAAACCTTGGACACAATGTAAGGGACCATAAGATTTTGGATGAGTTCGATTTTCAGAAAGTCCAGAGTTACATGCCCTTGAATTTGACAAAATTGCCATTTTTGTCTGGTTTCGACCTTGTTAACACTCTAAAATCTACAATTATTTATCAATCAAGACAAAACTTGGACACAATGTTGGGGACCATATGATCTCAGATTAGTTTGATTTTCAGTCAGATCTAAATAGAAAGATGAGAGTTATGGGCCCTTGAATTTGACAAAATTGCCATTTTCTGCTGGTTTCGACTTTGTTAACACTCTAGAATCTACAATTATCAATCAATCAAGACAAAACTTCGACACAATGTTTGGGATCATAAGATCTCGGATGAGTTTGATTTTCAGTCTGATCTGATTAGAAAGTCTAGAGTTATATGCCCTTGAATTTGTCAAAACTGCCTTTTATTACTGTTTTCGACCTTGTTTACACTCTACAATCTACAATTATTGACCAATCAAGACAAATTTTGGACACAATCTTGGAGAACATAATATCTCGGATGAGTTTGACTTTCAGTCTGATCTGACAAAAGACAAGAGTTATGTGCCCTTGAATTTGATAAAATTGCTATTTTCGGCTGCTTTTGACCTTGTTTACACTCTAGAATCTACATTTATTAATCAATCAAGACAACACTATGACCCAAAGTTGGGGATCATAAGAACTCACATGACTTTGATTTTCAGCCTGATATGATCAGGAAGTTAAGAGTTATGTGCCCTTGAACTTGAAAAAAAAAACTGCTGCTTTCGACCTTGTTTATACTCTAGAATCTACAATTATTTATCAATTAAGACAAAACTTGGATACAATGTTCACAGTTGGGCACCATATGATCTCGTATAAGTTGGATTTTCACAACGTTATTGACCATAAGTTCGTTCTCAGTCTTAAAGTCATAGATATTGATTGAATTGAACAAAAGTGTTGCTCATATCATTTTGGTTCAGGTGAGCGATATAGGACCATCATGGTCCTCTTGTTTTACTTTAAATCACAATGTTAAGGTTCTTTTTATTTATATGCATAATTGGTGTTATTAAATATCGAACTGTTGAAGTATAGTGTTATGATGTTAAACCCTACCATTTATCACGGTGTATAATCACGTGACTTAGAATTTCCGATAATCTTCAATAACTTTGTCAATACTTGACCAATTTGAATTCGGTTTGAAGCAAAGAATGTGGAAAAATGTCAGGAATAACATGGACGTGGTAGATTTGTAAAAAATCAACTGACAAAAAAGTTATTGAAGATAAACCAAAATTTTGGTTTATCTTCAATAACTTTTTTATCTGTTGATTTTTCAAAAATCAACCACGTCCATCTAATGCGTGACGTCTGTCCACATTCTCTGCTTCAATTCGATTTCAAATCGGTCCCGTATTAACAAAGTTATTGAAGATATTCGGTAATTATTGTATCACGTGATTATCCACCGTGATTATACAATATGTGAGAGGGGAGATGGAGGCTCAGATTGAATATTGTGGTTGAACCAGTGAGAGAAATATGAAGAATTCACAGTCATATTAGGGGCTCCAGACTCAGCGATATGACTATAGCGGTTGAAAAAGTCATTTAACCCTTTCCCAAATGACAAATTTCAGATTCCTCCAATTTGAAAGGAGTTACGGACGAAAAAAAATAATCATGTCTGATAGGTTGCTTCAAGCCGAATTCAAATTAGTCAAGTATTGACTAAGTTATTGAAGATTATCGGAAATTCTAAGTCACATGATTATACACCGTGATATTGTACATACAAAAGAGTCATGTAAATCATAGCTATATCAACTTCTATTGTATCCCCAGGAGCTTCCATATTGGAACTTTCTCCATTTGTGGAAGGGGTAAACCTATTCGCACACGGTGACGCTTTTTGATGCCTTACAATATGAAGGCTTTCGAAAACATTGTGAGAAATGAAGAAATTGCTTGTAACAAGCAATTTCTACCTTTACATCCATGTTTATAAAGCTGATAACTTGTGTGGGTGTCAAAAAGCGTCATTATATTGGTATGGGTTTAATAATGAGACAAACATATTTGTATTTTCATGCAGAATTAGTTTCAAATGCGTAACCATGTAATTTGCATTGGTTCAGCAAAAACGAGCTATGGAGGAGCAAAGCTTTTCTAGGGGGTCCAGGAGGAGTATGAACATTTTTGATAAATGGTGCAAATTGGTACATACCATGTTTGAGTCGTTAATGTATTATTGTAGGGGCATGTTGCGCATATCGATGATTCAGCGCAAAACATTTGTAACTGCCTATATGTTTATAGGCAGTTACAACTGTTTCGCACCGAGTCATCAATATGTAGTCACAGATCCAGAGGGGATTCGAGGGGTTCAAATGATCCACAGGCCTCTGTAGCCTGATTATTTATTTTTCACGCAGAAATTCTGTCAAAATTGTGTAATACTGGCCAAACAAAACCCCTGTTTGTGTGTTCCAACCTATTCACAGTTATCTTGGATCAACCACAGCCTACGACAATTATTTGCCCCGCACCTGTGTCTATCTTTGTCTCTCCCATTGCCACACAATGACTCTTTTTGAATCCCCACAAGATCAGAAGATAATAGATTTAGAAAACATTGTGGAAAATGAAGAAATTGCTTGTGATAAGCAATTTCTTCATTTCCCACAATGTTTTCTACACAAAAACACCAAAAAATGTAAAATTATGTGCAATTGAAATTGTCGTCTGCAACATCTTTCAATTTGGACAAATCTAAATTTTTGTTGTTTGATAATGGGCTATGCTGTCTGACAAATCTGTCAAAATAAGACAAAGAAAAATGTTAGAAAATGTTTTTGTAACAAGATTATCCCCTTTTCAAACAAGACCCATGTTTTTGACATCCCCAATCGGGACCGCTTTGAAAAGCATTGAGAGAAGAGAAGAAAATGCTGATTACGGTACCACCATTTTCTCCTTTTCTCTTTATGCTGTCCGTGCTCATAAGAATTGTTTTAACACTTTCCCAAATGACAAAATTTTAGAGTGATCCATTTCAAAAACTTCAACAAATGACAAAATGGATGTTATTAAAGATATAATTTGTGTAAAATATGGCACAGAAAATATTGAGACAAAAGGAGAAACTGCTGGTTATCAGCAGTTCTTCTTTGTCTCAATGTTTTCCAAAGCCATTTCAAATAGAGACGTCAAATCCAGGTCTTGTTCAGTTTCGGAAAGGGTTAAATACATTTATTTTGACACAAGTTGTCTATGTGATACAGCACTTTTTGAGATCATGATGGATCTAAATCTTTGCTGTTTTAGCCATTTTTGCAGAAAAAGAAAATCTAAGTGAAGGCATAATTCTTTCCTTTTATTTTCAAGTTAATTAGCTTTAACAGTTTATTGGACAAAGGGTTTAAAAATATTGACAAATGACAATGTGGTCTTGTTAAGCTTAATGAGAAGGGGGGGGGGGAGGGGGTGAAAATATTTTCTCACGATCTGGTGATTTGCATGCGACATAAACATAAACCCGGAAATATTTTTTATCTCACAAAATATTTATAAAATGCTATTACGCTAAAAATGAAGCTCGAAATTTGGATCAGCATAGTTTTATTTTTATCTTCCTTTGTCAATGGTAAGTCCCTCAATGTTGTATTTTCAAATTGAAAAAAAATAATAGATTCGTACTCAAGATGTTTCGAACCATAGGCTTTGTGACAGGAATCCTGAAGGTAAATTCGGCTTGAATATATCATTTTTTTATGGTCAATTTTGTCTATTTACAAGTAAAGATGGTTAATTCAATGCCAAGATATGTTAATTCACGGAATTCTATTGAAAAATCAATTTCATGGGTGCTGTTTTCAATGACTCGAGACGTCAAGTCAATTTTATTTACAAAGTCAACACTTGAAATTGTTTTTTCAATAGAATTCCGTGATATGATATGTCTTGACAAGTCAATATACGGTACTTGACTTGTCAAGATATGTTAAATCACAGAATTCTATTGAAAAAACAATTTCATGCACCTGTTTTCAATGACTCAGTGGCTAAACCCCAAGGCAGCTCTTACCTTAGGGGTGTGGCCGCATGTATAACTTGAAATTTTTAAATGGTCCAATCTGGACTCCAATCTCAAATAAGAGACAAGATTTCTGAAAAGTGAAAGTACAGGGTTCTTGCTACCAATTTTTGTTTGGAGCCAGGGGCCAGTGAAATTGGGAAAAATAGCGATGTTTTTACCTAAATTGGGAAAAACTAAAACAAGTTTGTATTCATACTGTCACTCAGTTTTAGCTGCCAGCATGCCCATTCACGTACTACAGTACATAATTCACGCAGAAATAAATTAATTCACGTACAGATTTATAGGCCAGCCATGCAAGCACGTATAGAATAATGGATGAACGTATAAAGATTATGACCATTACGTGAATGTTTGGAATGAAAGAGTATCTGGTTTGCATGTAGAGCTGGGACGGGTAGAAATTTCCTACCCGGGTACCCGTGGTCGTATTACCCGCGGGTACTCGAGTACCCGATGATTATTCAAGAACACCAATACTTATCCAAAGATCTTTTTCATCCTGTCACTTGTTTGTTAAACATGGCTTCAAACAACCTCGTGTCATCGAAGTCTTCTTAAAAAAGCAAAGTTTGGCAATTCTTTAGTATTCTGCGAGAAAAAGAGAAGACTAAATGCAATATTTGAAATACGCAGACCTGTGTGACAAGCAATTTCTTTATAAACCACAATGATTTCTACACAGAGAGATCAAAAATGTAAAAAATATATTCGCTCTGCAACATCTTTAAATTTGAAAGAGTCCATATTTTTTTTTATCAAATTGTAATGGTTTTGGGAGTGCCGGGGCATCTAGTGGTCTGGTTCTCACAATCTTTCTTGGAAAAACACATGGACACAATTGAAAAAAAATATATATATATATATGTTAAAGCCCTGGCTTCTTGACCTACGCCTAGTTACGCGTCTGATCCTGATTCCCCCTAAATCGTACAGAATGTTCATGTTTATATTTGGAATGGAAATGTAACACAGTTTAGGAATTATTGACATTTTTCAAATTTCGCTGCTGGCTCTTAAGTGCTCATTATGGGTCTTCTACCTTAATTAGATCCTTTACGAAACCGAGTACCGAGTAATGATTTGGTACCCGGGTACTGGTGTTACCCGACCCGATACCCGGGTACTCGAGTACTCGTCCCAGCTCTATTTGCATGCCTGATTATTAGTAGTGAATCCTATAATTAAATGGTCACAGTCATTTATTTCATCCATTGAATACACTTTGTGGCTTATCAACAGGTAATTCTGGGGTCGTAAACATTGACAGCCATGAAACTCTTATTAATTATGTCTGTGTGTTATCAAAAGAATTCTAAAGTTCAACTCACTGGCTCCTGTTATTTAAATGGTATTTAATGTTTTAATTGGTTTCAGCTCTTGAAGGTTCTGAAAGCTACTTTGTTTTAAATGTAACAAAACTAATTTCTTAAATTTTATAAAAACTTACAAGAATTGGAGGGGATAACAATTGCGACCAGAGTAGTTGTTAATAGCAAGTTATGTAGTTGGTGCATTTACTTCTAAGAGTACTTTTTGAATAGTTATTGCATTATTGAACCCAGTTAAGATGCTTTTTGCAGCAAAACAGTTGTAAATCTTTAATATTATAAGGCACTTAAATTAGTTTTGCACAAATTAATAGTACTTAAGATTTATGAAAATTTCTATATGGTGTACCCTTAACTTTGAAAGTAAACTAAAGGATTCACTCAGACTGTACCCCCAGATTTTTTTTGAACCCCCAATTTTAAAGTTAGAGGGTACATGTACCCCCAAAATGAAAACCCAGTGGGCATGCTGGCTGCAAATTAGACTGTAGTGATGTAAAATGCATTTGTTTATACTCTTGTTTAAGAATCTACCCTAAAACTGTCTTCAAAATGTTTGTAAATGAAGATGAGGTCTTAACATGGGGCTTTCAAGTCCTCATTGGGAATTTTCACCAGAGAATTGGGAAAAAAAGATACTTTTTGCCATTGGGAATGGGGCCCAATAACGGCCCCAAATTTTGGCAAACAAGACCCCTGAAGTAATAATGGATTGGTGCTGTTAGAAGTGAAGTAAATACGAGGAGAAAAAAATGCACCAGATGAGGGACTTGAACCCATGACCCCTGGATAACTAGTCGGACTCTCTAACCACTGAGCTAGCCGAGCACCTGGTCCTGTTTCTAACCAACGTCACTACCAAGGGCGTAGTGGCCATTACACATCATACGCAAATGTAATGTAAAAAATTCGCAAATAGGTCGTAGGTTGCTTTGTATCGTATTTAGGGTCAGTTTTCCTGTTTTTGTGTCTCAAAATGCACGCTAACAAGTTTTACAAATCCTATGACTACAGAAGTTTATCTCTTTCCTGGTTTTGATTAAACTTATACGGAAAGTTTGGGAAAACATTGAGAAATGGAAGTTCTTTCCCTAAATATTTTCCAAAAAATAATTTGAATAATATTGAATTTGCTTAAAAGTGTATTTTTGCATGTGATAAATCCATCAACTGTTCTTCTTTCCAGTAGTGGACTGTAGCAGATCTATCCGCTGTTATGTGTGTAACACGATGTCAGGACCAAACGCAGACAGATGCGGAGACGATTTCAGACTGACTTCGACATCGACATCGTTCTGTGATGGGTCATGTCAGAAGACCAGGGGATATAGGGGTGAGTGTAATCCGAGTCTTCACAGATTATGAAAATTCACTCTTTGATATTTGGATATTGCTATTTAAAAAGCGACATCCAAATATCAAAGAGCGAATTTTCATCAGAGAAGACTGGGATAGTACGGGTAAGGTCCCTTGTAGCATTTAGCCCTTTCCTAGGTGTCATTATTTTGGGCTGTTCCTAATTTTCAATTTGAAAGGAGTTTCAGACGGCAAAGTGTATGTTACTACAGATTGACAAACTGTTAGCTAACGTTACCAACATTCGCAACTTCTTTGAGCCAAATTTGACAGAATTGACTGAGTATTCCGAATGAAACGGCTAACTGTTAGCTAACGATTTGTCTTACTGAACCCAGGGCAGCTAGTGTCCACAGATCATGAGATGATTGTAAGGTATAAACTTTTTTATACACCCAGGGTTTCCACCGACTTTCAAATCCGGGGGTAAAAATCATACTTTTACCCTATGTTCTAACCCCTCTATTAGAAACAAAGAAGGCTGCTTGCCAAAACTTGGGGTACAATATTCATTTTGGGGATATAAAACCCCATTTGGGAGTTATGTTGTGGTCCTGGTCGTCCATCCATTAGCAATTTCTTGTGTGTGCAAATCCTCCCACAGTTATGATTGGAATTTGATAAAACTTGCTACATCAATCTCCATGGTGTCTAGTTATGCACACCTTTTACAGAATTCAGATAACATTTTTCATTCGAGAATTATCACCTCCTACAGATTCAACCAGAATTTAATCAGACTTGCCATAATACGTAGATTCCTATGGTGTATGATTGTGCATACTGTTTACAAAATTTTAACACATCTTTCATTTTTGAATTAACTGCCCTAGAATTGAAAAAAAAAAATATGCCAATTTTACTGACAAACCCCTCGCGGGCGTATATGTGCAGCTCTTGTTTTCAAATATTGCATCAATTATTCATTTATTTTTTGGTTAGTCTGCAACTACTTTCTACTTGAAAGTCTTCAAATTTCAACGCTTTGGTAAGGGTTAAGATTATTCCTCAGGAATTATAATGTAGGCCAAGATGAATAATTCTCATAAAGCTGGATGAATTATTATTTCACTCAAGGGAACACGAGATAAAATCATGAGTTACATAACTATAACTAATAAAACAAGATGTGTTTGTGAAACACCAATGCCCCCGAAATGGCATTTTCTAAAACGTTAAGTTTGCATGGAAAGGGTTGATAAGGGTAACAGATGAACTTGAGGAAGGTCAAATTGTATAGAACAGACAGATATCACTGAAAGGAAGATGCATACCAAATTTGAGCTTTGTATGTCAAACACTTTTGGAGAAAAGGCAAATGTTAAGTTTTAAGACAGACAGACAGACGGATAGACAGACAGATAGACAGACAGACATGAGTAAAACAATATGCCCCGATCTTTCAAAACTGCCTTTCTTTAGAGAATTACAGAAATTTTGTGTCACTTTATAAAGCTACTCACGATTGTTTCCTTTACAGCAAGTGGTAAGCGAGAAGTGCCAGAAATTACTCGCGGTTGTGTCCCCTTTACAGAGAAAGAGACGTGTTATAAAGGAGACCACAACGGAATTAAAGCGGACATTTGTATATGTAACGAGGAATTGTGTAACACGGCCAGTGTGTTGACAATCTCTAAATGGGCGGGGCTTGGAATGGGAATGTGTAGTCTGATTATTTCTAAAACATTGTTTATCCATAGTTTATGATAGTTTCTTTAATGCTTTTCGGTGGATTATCGGGAAATAACGGTAGATTATCATTTTGATAAACTCCGCTCTCGTTCATACCACCCTATCTGACGTTATCTAAGCCGTGCCAAATAAGTGACGTCATCATAAACGTTGCATAGCAGTCACGAGCAAAATGACGCGCTTTAAGAAAATTGATCATATTTTTTTGCATTTTGTCTAATTTTTGCATTAAAGAAATAGAATAATCGCTTGTTTTTCGAGTAAGATTGATTTATATTTCATTTCGTGAACAACGAAAGCTACATTTTCACTCGTGGCTTCGCCACTCGTGAAAATAAAGCTTTTGTTGTTCACTCAATGAAATATAAATCGATCTTACACTGAAACAAACGATTATCATCTATACATGTATAGTATGTATGGTCTGTAAATATTGACCTGAACCTGCCCAATACGCGATGAGAAATTGTTATAGGAATAATCACTCTCTGACATATATTGACACGAGAAGCATGTGCAGAATACAAAGTCACAATGCTTATCGAAATTACTGGCTCTGCTTGACAGTGAGGATTGCTGGCAAGTATTGATTATTGCGTGTCACAATTACTCATTGCATATTCATCGGGTTCAGGTCAATAATTACAGACTATACTTACCTTATAATCTTTACATTTTGACTCTTTGCAAAACATGCCTTTGTTGCGAAAAATATTGAGGAAAAGGAAGATAATGCTGGTAATCAGCATTTTCTTCCTTTTCTTCAGTATTTTATTCTTTGAAAAAGTCTTCATTGCTTGGGTATGGGTTAACCTATTCCAAAACAACAAACACTTTTTACTGGTCTAATTTGAAAACTGTTGCAGGTGACAAGATAAATTCTGATAAAGAAAGGATTTGTGTACAACATATCACAGAATATGTTTAGGTACTAGGTACTAGTAAAAGAAAATATGTTGATTTTCAGCATGTTCTTCTTTAGTCGCTTTAGTAGAATCAGGGACAAGAAATGAAGTATTTTTATGCCCCTTTTGAGGAAAATGGGGGTATATTGTTTTGCAAGTGTCGGTTGGTTGGTCGGTCGGTCGGTCCATAGACCAAATCGTTTCTGGAGCATAACTCGAAAAGTATTAAAGGTAGAATCATGAAACTTCATAGGTGGATAGATCTCATTATGGAGAGGTGCAGTGCACAAGAACCATAACTCTGCCGATCAAATTCTTCGAGTTATTGCCCTTTGTTGATTTTTACACTTAGTTCTTAACCTTGCCTATATCTCATGTCCTTTTACACATACAGCCTTGATATCTCACACATGGATACCTCCTATCAACATCGTTCACATTTGACCATGACCTTGGACCTTGTGACCTTGGAGTTTGACCTACTTTAAAGAAAATTATACCGGGCATATATCTCATGACCTTTTACACATACAGCCTTTATATTGGACACATGGAAACCTCCGACCAAGACCTATCACATATGACTATGACCTTGGACCTTGTGGCCTTGGAGTGTGACCTACTTTTAAAAAAATAAACTGGGCCTTGATATTTCACACATGGACACATCCTACCAAGACCTTTCAAATTTGACCATGACCTTTGATCTTGTGACTTTGACCTTGACCTTGGAGTTTGACCTTCTTTAAAAAAAAAACTTTATTCTGGCCGATATAGCATGTCCTTTTACACATACAGCAGCTTTGATATTTGACACATGGACACCTACAACCAAGACCTTTCACATTTGACCATGACCTTAGACCTGGTGACCTTGACCTTGGTGTTTGACTTACTTTTATAAAACATTAACTTGGCCTATATTTCATGTCATTTTACACATACAGCCTTGATATTTTACACATGGTCACTTCCAACCAAGACATTTCACTTTTGACCATTACGTTGGACCTTGACCTTGGAGTTTGACCTACTTTTAAAAAACTAAGCCTATATCTCATGTCCTGTTACCTATAAAGTCTCGATACTTTACACATGGACACCTCCTACCAAGACATTTCACATTTGACTGTGACCTTGGCCTGTGTGACCTTGACCTTGAAGTTTGACATACTTTTAAAAATCTTTAACCTGGCCTTTATCTTATGTCCTATACACCTACAGCCTTGATATTTCACACATAGACACCTCCTACCAAGACCTTTCACATTTGACCATGGCCTTGAATATTGCAACCTTGACCTTGGAGTTTGACCTACTTTTAAAAAACTTAAACCAGGCATATATCTCATGTCCTATTACACCTACAGCCTTGATATTTCACACATGGACACCTCCAAGAAAGACCTTTCACATTTGACCATGACCTTGACCTTGGCATTTGGCCTACTTTTAAAAACCTTAACCTGGCCTATATTTCATGTCCTTTTACATATACAGCCTTGATATTTCACACATTGATACCTCCTACCAAGACCTTTCCTATTTGACCATGAGTCCATGACATTGGACCTTGACCTTTGACCTACATAAAATGTAGGTCCTTGAGGGGGCATATATGTTTTACAAACATCTCTTGTCTTAGATAGGGTTAATGCGATAGTTTTATACAATATTGACACAAAAAGAATGTACATTTTTAAAATTGTTCAAAGAGCTCAGCAAGTTCACTGACAATCCCAAGATGGGCGGGACTCAGACTAGGATTGTGTTATGTTTTGAGTGAATGTTGTTTATGCACTTTTATCAGTTTGTGCAAAACCGTTTAGTTAAATTAGCTCCAAACCAATGCCTTTCTTGCAGCATTATTTGTCAAAATTTGCAAGGAAAACCAAAATAATTAACATTCCAGTCAATTGTAACATATCATAATATTTCTTTTATTACATTGTATTATACCCCCACCTACAAAGTAGAGGGTATACATATTGGTTTCACCATGTTTGTCTGTCTGACTTTTTCATACCCATGCTCTATATACTGGAGAACTGTTTGATAATGAAACTTTACACAGTTGTTGCCTTTTAACCAAGGTTGTGCCCAATTGACCAAACGCCAATCGACAGATCACTCCGCCCAACATAGAATTTAGAATTTAAGACAAACAATGGGAATGTGATCGTTAATAGGGAACAATTTTATCCAGTTAACCGTGAGGTAAATTCGAACAAACAAAATAGTATTTCGTAGGTGTTGTTATAAAATCTCGTAACTGCGGCTTGATTTAAGCTGTAGTTACGAGATTTTATAACAACACCGACGGTTTATCAAAACATAACGGTGAACCTAGTCTATTGTTAGCACAAAATTCTTTGCCATCGGCATGTCGATTGTTTTGATTGTCAGTCCATAAATCGATACAATAACACGTGCAACGAAGAACAATTGGGGCATGACATTTTTATGATCGTCCATTGGCTAATCCATGTTTTGATTGACAGTCGGCATTTGGTCAATTGTTCTAAGTCACATAGGTCAAAGATCAAGGTCACAATCAGACTTTGTTTAAATTCTATTTTGCATGCTTTTACTCAAGAATAGTTTGACCTAGGATCATGAAACTACACTGCCCTTGACCCAAGGAGGTGCCATGTTGTTTTTTTGGTCAGGCAAGTCAGTCACATTTGGAAAATCAGTTTCTGTGGTCTAAATCAAGAACCATTTGACCTATAGAACTTTTTCAGTGACACTAGTGGGTGGTATTTTTCTACTTTGTTCTAATTTATGTACATTGTATATCTGTTTTTGTTAATATTTTGTGTTGTGATTTACATATATGTGACCCGTCAATCTAAAAAGGACCTTATTGGAAGTGTGAAAAATATCGACCCTAGTCAGTCTGCGCAGTCCGCGCAGTCAGACTAGGGCCGATACTTTTCACTTTTATGCAATTTTCTAAATCTGGAATGTTTCCCCTATCATACTATATGTTCATTTTTCGCATACGGGACCTAGTTGACTTGAGCTGGGTGTTGACAAATTTGTCAAAATTTGGGGTTTTGTAGTTCGGATAAGGTCCCTTTTAGCGTTACGGGTCACATATGTATATCTGTTTTTGTAAATATTTTGTGTTGTGATTTACATATTTGTATATTTTGATATATTCTGTTTTTATTCGGGAGACAGGGCGGAGCCTAGTAAACGGTTCATTCCATTTAAGCTTGGGGAGAAACATCCTTCTCGATTAGCGGTAAATCATCGGTATTGTTGCAAACCATTATAACTACAACATGTATCAATCTGTAGATACAAGGTTTTATTACAACACATTTTATAATAGCTCATTCTTTCAGTTTCGAAATATGTTCATGCTCGTGCCGCACGTTTTTTCTCTTCTATCTACCAAGTTATCGAGAAGTAAACTCGTCGAATAACCTCTTTACTTAGCCACACCCTGTCAGGTGAAAAAAAAACGGAATATACATTTATTATAATTGACGTATGATTGGCATGTCGTTGCACACACAAAAATATGGATTGTCAAAATTTGAAATATACTGCAGATGGCAAAATGGATGTTGATAAAGATATGACTTTTGTAGAGAAAACTTTGTGGAAAAAAGAAATGCTTATTATTAGCAATTTCTCTTAGCCTCAATATTAACTGTAGTGCCACTTTATCATTAAACATTTACCATGTTTACTATTTAAGGCCATCAAAACTAATTATTGTTGAGTGTTAAAATAAATTAGGAGTTCATGATTGTGATGAAATTAAAGGGGGAATAACACTTAACATCTTGCAAATTTTCCGAGAACTTCATACTAAAAAATAAATATATATTATTAAAATATGGTCTTTAAATTGCATATATGCCAAATCTTAGCTTTCTACCTTGTGTATTGGCTTAGATGTCGACGGATTTAAAACCCCATGATTTTTTGTACCGGGGATAATATTTACAATAATGGAACATATGTGGTTTTAAATCCGTCGACATCCTAGCCAATACACAAGATAGAAAGCTGAGATTTGGCATAGATGCAATTTAAAGGCCATATTTTCATAATACATATTTATTTTGTATGAAGTTCTCGGAAAATTTGCATGATGTTAAGTGTTATTCCCCCTTTAAAGATTGGCTACCATTCCTTACAATTTCATTGCTTGTCTAAGTTGTGTACAGTAGTTTAATATTGATGATAAAATACTTTTGTGAGAATGTAGGCTAAATTATACAGAAATGAATATTTTTATAATAAATTTCTTTGTCTTTCATTATTACTGTGTTCTCATAATTTCTTAACTCAATTATAGGAATTTAAGACTAATCTAAATTGATAGGCGATGACAAATGTTGTAAAAAAGCAGAGTATTTGTGCTTTTGCATGGAAAACATTGAGGGAGAAAAGGACAACATGCTTTTAGTTGACTCCTTTCGGATTTGTTGTTGGGGAAATTCTGCATTCTCTTGTTTTCCCAAATTGCTTTTGATAACACTTGTTAGCTCACCTGAGCACGAAGTGCTCAAGGTGAGCTTTTGTGGTCACTCACCGTCCGGCGTCCGTCTGTTCACAATTTCTTTAAACATCTTCTTCTCCTTACCCAGTGGCCAATTTTGACCAAACTTGGCAGGAATGAATGTTCCTTAGGTGACCCCTTTCAAAATTTGTTCGCGGATTTTTGATTCATCAAACAAGAGGGCCATTGGCCCTGAAGCGCTCACCTGATATAATATAACTTTTTGTATACCAATTTTCAGGTTGATTGGACAAAAAATGTGACCTCTAGGGTGCACACAAGGTTTAACTAAGATTTGACCTCGTGACCTAGAATTGATCAAGACAATCATTCTGATCAATTTTCAGGTTGATTGCCGAATGATTGGGCAAAAATGTGGCCTCTAGAGTGCACACAAAGTTTTACAAAGATTTTACCTCATGACCTAGTTTATGACCCCAGATGACCCAATTTCGATCTTGTCCGAGAATTGATCAAGACAATCATTCTGATCAATTTTCAGGTTGATTGGGCAAAAAATGTGGCCTCTAGAGTGCACACAAGGTTTTTCTAAGATTTGACCCTGTGACCTAGTTTTTGACCCCAGATGACCCAATTTCAAAGTTGTCAGAGATTTCAACAAAACAATCATTCTGAGCAAATTCCAGGTTGATTGGGCAAAAAATGTGGCCTCTAGAGTGCACACAAGGTTTTTCTAAGATTTGACCCTGTTACCTAGTTTTAGACACCAGATAACCCAATTTCAAACTTGTCCGAGATTTTATCACAACCATTATTCTGATCAATTTTCAGGTTGATTGGGCAAAAAATGTGGCCTCTTAGAGTGCACATAAGGTTTTTCTAAGATTTGACCCCGTGACCTAGTTTTTGACCCCAGATGACCCAATTTCAAACTTGTTCGAAATTTTATCAAGACAATCATTCTGAGCAAATTTCAGGTTGATTGGTCAAAAAATGTGACCTCTAGAGTGCACACAAGGTTTTTCTAAGATTTGACCCCGTGACCTAGTTTTTGACCCCAGATGACCCAATTTCGAACTTGTCCAAGATTTTATCAAGACAATCATTCTGAGCAAATTTCAGGTTGATTGGGCAAAAAATGTGGCCTCTAGAGTGCACACAAGGTTTTTCTAAGATTTGACCCCGTGACCTAGTTTTTGACCCCAGATGACCCAATTTCAAACTTGTTCGAAATTTTATCAAGACAATCATTCTGAGCAAATTTCAGATTGATTGGTCAAAAAATGTGGCCTCTAGAGTGCACACAAGGTTTTTCTAAGATTTGACCTCGTGACCTAGTTTTTGACCCCAGATGACCCAATTTCGAACTTATCCAAGATTTTATCAAGACAATCATTCTGAGCAAATTTCAGATTGATTGGGCAAAAAATGTGGCCTCTAGAGTGCACACAAGCCAAAGGTTGATGCACGACGAACGACGCACGACGGACGCCGGACACAGCGGTATCACAATACCTCACCATGAGCACTATCGTGCTCAGGTGAGCTAAAAATGTGGGCGTGGCAGGGCGGGGCTTATCTGACTTAAAGAAATCACGAGAAAATTCATTAAAAATCAATCATTGGTCCAATTTCAACCAAACTGGGCAGGAATATTCCTTGTGTGACTCTTTACAACATATGTTCATGAATTTTTGTTTCATCAAAAAATGAGGGCGTGGCAGGGCGGGGCTTATCAGACTTAGAGGAATTGTTAGATAATTCTTTAAATATCTTCTTCTCCTTACCCATCGGGTCAATTGTAATGAAACTTGGCAGGGATGTTCCTTGGATGATCCCTTTCAGAACTTGTTCGCGGATTTTTGATTCATCAAAAAATGTGGGCGTGGCAGGGCGGGTCATATCTGACTTTAATGAAAATTCATTAAAAATCAACCATTGGTCCAATTTGAGCCAAATTTGGCAAGAATGTTCCTTGTGTGACTTTTTACAAAACATATGTTCATGAACTTTTGGTTCATCGAAAAATGTGGGCGTGGCAGGGCGGGGCTTATCAGACTTAGAGGAATTGTTAGATAATTTTTTAAAAATCCTCTTGGCCTTAACCCATTTGGTCAATTGTAATGAAACTTGGTAGGGATGTTCCTTGGAAGACCCTTTTCAAAACTTGTTCGCGGATTTTTGATTTGTCAAAAAATGTGGGTGTGGCAGGGCGAGGCTTATCTGACTTAGAGAAATCAATAGAAAATTCTTTAACAAGAGGCCCAGGAGGGCCTGAATCGCTCCACTGGTTAAAGTGGAAGAATTATCCCATGATTTCTTGTAAGCCTTACACAGCGGCAGCCATATCTTGATATTTGTGAATAAATTTTGGAGAGAGACTCAAAGAACATTCTTGCAAAGTCTGGTTCAAATTGGCCTTATGGTTGATTTTTAAAGAATTTTCTTATGATTTCACTAAGTCTGATAAACCCCTTTCTCCCTGCCACGGCCACATTTTTTGACAAATGTAAAGATTTGTGAACAAATTTTGAAAAGAATGACTCAAGGCACATTCCTGCAAGGTTTGGCTCAAATTGGCTTAATGGTTGATTTTTAAAGAATTTTCTTATGATTTCTTTAAGTCTGATAAGCCCCTTTCTCCCTGCCACGGCCACATTCTTTGACAAATGTAAAAATTTGTGAACAAATTTTGAAAAGAATGACTCAAGGCACATTCCTGCCAGATTTGGTTCAACATGGCCCAATGGTTGATTTTTAAAGAATTTTCTTATGATTTCTCTAAGTCTGATAAGCCCCTTTCTCCCTGCCACGCCCACATTTTTTGGCAAATCAAAAATTCGCGAACAAGTTTTGAAAAGGGTCACCCAAGGAACATTCCTGCCAAGTTTGGTCAAAATTGGCCCACTGGTATAAGAGGAGAAGATGTTTAAAGAAAAAGTTAACGGATGGACGCGCGGACGGACGGACGCACGACAGACACAACGCCATGACAATAGCCCGCTGGCCTTCGGCCAGTGGAGCTAAAAATCAACCATTGGTCCAATTTGAACCAAACATGGCAGGAATGTCCCTTGAATGCATGGGCGGGGCTTCTATAACTTATAGGAATCATTGGATAATTCTTACAAACAGATCAAGTCAGGTGAGCGATTCAGGGCCATTCTGGTCCTCTTGTTTTAGTAAAATGGCAGATAATCATCAGATTTAAATCTTTCCCAAACAGTAACATTTTAGGCTTTCCCAAGTGACGTTTTATGGTGGTCCAATTTGCAAACTGCTGCAGATGACAAAATGGATGTTACTAAATGTTAAATGTGTGAGTAATATGACACAGAAAATATTGTGGCAAAAGGAGAAAAGGCTGATTATCAGAATCTTTTGTCTCAATGTTTCCCAAAGTCTCTTTCTAATTTGATGTGTAAAGAGTTGTCCGAGGACAACGTAGCTCGCCTATACGGGAGCTTGTCACAAAAACAGCTAATTTTTTTTAAAAGTAGGTCAAACTCCAAGGTCAAGGTCACAAGGTCAAGGTCACAAATGAAAGGTCTTGGCAGGAGGTGTCCATGTGTGAAATATCAAGGCTCTATCTATAATAGTGCATGAGATACAGGCAAGGTTAAAGTTTTTTAAAAGTAGGTCAAACTCCAAGGTCAAGGTCACTAGGTCAAAGGTCATGGTCCCAAATGAAAGGTCTTGTCGAGAACTATCTATGTGTGAAATGTCAAGGCTGTATCTCTAATAGTGTCTGAGATATAGACCAGGTTAAAGTTTTTCAAGTGAAGACGCGACGGGACGGGACCTCGACACTAGGGATGTGACATTAGCTCCCCGGATATAAAGTCCCGGCTCGCTAAAATAGTTTCGTTGTTTGGGAAAAGGATAAATCCAGCTGGGCCTGTCTCACAGGTCGTTAAGGTAGTCCATCTCTAATCAGATAAACGCAACACCTTGAAAATTTTCGTGCAGCGTCTTAACATTTGTTACCTATCCAGACTGTATCGGTTGACTATATTATATAAACGTTCACTACCAATTGTTTACAACATCGCCTGAATAATTGACCAAATGCCTGCTGTCAATCAAAAACATTGATAGACCAATGGACAATCAGAAAAATGCGCACGTGATATTGTATCTGATATAATTGTATCGATCTATCGACTAACAATCAAAACTATCGACATGCCAATTAACGACCACATCAACATTGTTTGTCTTAAATTATATGTTGGGCGGAGCGATCTGTCAATTGGCGTTTGGTCAACTCCTACCTCGCATGAATTCTATTAGGGGTGGACTGCCTAATATTTTTGTCTTTAATTTGTGGTTGAATTGTTTACGAATCATGTGCATTTGTTGATTGATTAGGGTTAAACATTGCTTTCAACTACTAGTCATATCATGGCGGATGGAGCGCCTAATCATGGATTCCTATCGTTTCTATTACTAGTACTACCACAACATCCTAACCAAGCCTCCAGCTGCTCATCCAGGGATTTCCCTCTCCTATTTGACTGAATTTGTGTACAATCCCCCTGCTACTTTTGAAAATTTTGTATATGGTTAATAAGGAATACATAAAAGATCCCCTGCCTACTTTAGCTTTTGGTTCAGGTGGCCAGAAAGTTACTGAAACCCCTGCTCACCCATATAGGTTAACCATCATCAAACCATTGGTGGGAGACAATTTTTATCTGAAAAGATATTTGCTACAGCCAAGGATTGAAGCAAGCACCTGATGACTTCAAGTCTGATGCACTACCAACTGTGTTACATCCGTGGCTAGAATGCATCCCATATGCAACCGCAGAGTTCTCCCCAAAATAATTTGAAGCCGTAGTGGCAAAATATAAGTGTTGGTAAACATTGAAATGCATTGTGTTCATGCAAATAATTGTGAATACAACCATAATGGGAAAAGAAGAAATTGCTCTATTTGAGCAATTTCTTCTTTTCCCATAATGATTTTATTCACAATTATTACATTTAATATTATAAGAATACATTATTTATCACTTTTTGACAAGATATATCTAGAAATCTATTTGTTGACCTTTTTGAAGGAATTAAGCTGTTGGGGTACTTTTGAAGCTGAAGTGGCATTACACTGATTTACATGAAGCTGTAGTGGGTCCAATACAGCTTATTAGGCAGGGGAGAACACTGAACCGAGGATTGCAAGGAATACATGGTTAGGCACACCAGCTCCACATTATCAGAGACCTGCTGAATGATGTGCTTAACCACTTACCAAAGGACAACATTTTGAGCTGGTCCAAATTCAAAGATGATGCAGACGACAATTTCAAGTGAATGAAATTGAATACTTTTTGGTCTTTTTGGATAGAAAACATTGTGGGAAATGAAGAAATTGCTTGTCACAAGCAATTTCTTCATTTTCCATTATGTTTTCAAAAGCTGTTACTTTGTAGAGAGTCAAAAAGAGTCATTGTGTGGTAATGGGTTAACCACTTACCAAAGGACAACATTTTGAGCTGGTTCAAATTGAAAGAGGTTACAGACAACATTTTCAGTGTGAGGAGATTTTCAAAATGTATGACTGTTTGGGTTAAACATTTTGAGAAATGAAGAAATTGCTTGTCATAAGCAATTTGTTCATTTCCCACAATTTTTTCAAAGGCTTTTATCTTTTGAGGTGCCAATACGCACAATAGTCCCAGCCGAAAATGACAGTGACGTAGGCTGATGTTTACTGCTGCAAAACCAATCAATTCGTCTGATTTGCACCGTTACAAATACGAACAGAGTTGATTGGTTGTCAAGTAGTAAACATTAGCCCACGTCACTGTCATTTTCGGCCGGTACTATTGTAGCAATGGGTGAAATTGGCTTCAATCAAAACGACATAAAATTTTAAAACTGAATTAACTTTTCATTTCAACAGAGATCTTAATATAACATGGTCACGGTGTATAATCACATGACTAAGAATTTCCGATAATCTTATATAACATTGTCAATACTTGACCAATTTGAATTCGGTTTGAAACAGAGAAGGCGGGACAATGTCAGGAATAACCTGGACGTTTTAGATTTATGAAAAATTAACTGATAAAAAAGTTATTGAGGATAAACCAAAATTTTGGTTTATCTTCAATAACATTTTTAAGTCGCTGAGCGCTCGCGCTGCGACTTATTGGTGCCGTACGAGTTTTCTGGACAGGTCAAATAAGGTCAAAGACGGACCTCTTAACTTCTTCTGTATTTCTGTTTTGAGACAAAGTGGATCTCTGATTTCTTGTCCACACTTTGATTTAATATTGAAATTCGACTTTCTACAATTTCTAAACTGACATGCCAAATAATCATTGTTGAACGAGGAAATTGTACGTTTTATGTAGAACTACTTTTTTGGCGGAGAAAATTTATCGCGCGCAATAATTCCGTTTTCTGAGGTATATTGGTCTAAGGGAAATAACCAGGTTTAAATTAGACAGTTTTCATGAAAGAGTTACTTCCCTTAGATAGTCAATATTCAATACTATATATCTTCGGCTATAAGTCAAGGAAAAAAACTATTCAGAATGTGGGGGAAATAGACATCGACTTTATGACTCGGCGACAATAAACATACGACAACGACGGAATACTCATTTGCTCGATTCTTTTTATAATAATAAATTCCATTTTAACAAGGTGTCTTGCTTGATATGCATCGTTCTGCCATTTCAAGCGTGTAATCTCGCAATCAATATGCCCTAAATTAACACACGACATAATTGTACACAACAAGCAGTCGTCACTTTTCTTCGAAAACCTCGTAACTGCATATTGTTTTAATCTGCAATTACTTGGTGATGACAATAGTTTAAAAAATCGTGTGATCAAATTTGCCGAAAATTCGAAAAACTGTGCGGCTGAGAGTGATTTCGGCATCAGTGGAAAGCTAGTGAGAGACTGGCGAAAAAACAAGACAAAGATCTGTGATTGTCCAAAATCGCAGAAATGGAGGGTTATTCGGATCAGTCCCTATGAGCCACAGGAAAATGATCTGAATGATTGGATTTTGGAGTTACGGGCAAGTGGCTATGTTGTAAGTAGGATCGGGATTCGCGTCAAGGCCCTTCAACTCGACAAGGACCAAAATACAAAATCCAGGGCGAGTTCAAAGCTTCTTCTGGGTAGTGTTGCAGGTTCATGAATATTTTAGTCAATACCGGGAAGACCAGAACAAAAAAACATTTTATTACACACCTGGCCAGCTTATCAATGGGAAAACCTACGGGACCACATCAAAGAAACGAGACTTAACTACTCGGCTGGTTCCGTGATGTTGACGATCCCGAAATACACCCAAACACACTTCCAATTTGTTACTAAAAATAGTAACACTTTTTAATGCCAGATCGAGGCTCTGACCCAATTGAGAGCAAAGCATCCAACGTGCAATGGAAATGAACGGAGGAAAGAAGAAGTTTGAGAGGAATCACACTCCGTTTTGTGATGATTCCTCTGTGAATCTCGACGGGATATCATTGACTGACTTCCAATTATGGCCTTTACTGGCTTTTAAGTCATTTTTGACCCTCCGAAAACGTAGTATCCACGGATCTTTTGAGGACCTAGCCGCCAGGTTCAACTGTCATTTTCATGTATTTAACCCCCTTTCCCCAACAAAAAAATGTACGAAACATGCCATTTTCAGTGTGAAGATGACAATCTCAGTACCGAAGGCTTATGTAGGTAGATAACTCATTATGGTAGATCAATTTGATAATAAAAGCATTGCTCTTAAAGCCCATTTTCCAAACGACAAATTATTTAGACTTTTTCAAGTTTGACAGCGGCTTTTAAAACCCTTTTCTAAACGGCGCCTGATTCAATTTGGAAGCTCTTGCAGACAACAGAATGGGCATCTTGAAAGTAGGATTTTGTACGTGCAAGGGCGGATCTAGAGGGGGGGGGGGGGGGTTCGGGATGTTCGCCCGCCCCCTGGAATAAGCCGAAAATTGAATGTTGACTATATAATCAAAGCGTCATAATTTAACATATTTAAGGCATCATTTGGGCGTGAACCTCCGCCTCCCTGGCAATTGGGCTTGGACCCCCCCCCCCCCCCCGAAAAAATCCTGGATCCACCCTTGCGTGTGTACATAGAAGTATAGAAAAACGTTGAAGCAAAAGGGGAACTGCTGAATAAAAATAGCCTATTTCATTAATTTGTCTCTTGAAATGATTTTCGAAACAATCTCTGTAGCACAGTTAAGGGCGAATCTAGAAGGGGGTTCGGACCTCGCCTTGAATTGGCCGAAAATCGAATTTTGACTATACAAAGTTAGTACAGTAGGACTATACATGTATCGTTACACAATTCACAAATTTAAAACCATCTTCCATCTTATGGGCTAGACCCCCCCCCCCCCCCCCTGAAAAAATCCTGGATCCGCCCATGACAGTCAAAACATTAACATTTCTTGTTTGGTAAAGGTTTAAAACATTTTTCTTTTCATTTCTTTTTTAATTTAACACCTCTCAACAATATTTCAGCCATAAGTTTATTTATAATTGTCCACGCTCCGAGGCTGGGAATACATCCTGTGACCTGTCCATTATTGGCTCTAATCTAGAGCACAAACACATGCAAAATATTACCGCTCACACTTGGACAGTACTAAGGAGCTCAAATGCTTCTGCAAAATTGATTTTATCTGGTTTTCAAAAGCAGTAGCTCATCCTGAACTTGCATGGTGGTAACGGGCGATGGAGACAGGGTACGAATGATTACAAGCCAAAAAATCTCTTTTTTTCAATCAAAGTTGCAAAAATATTTCTGTAACTCAAAACTCTAATAATTAACGTAAATGACTGTATAAAATATTCCTAGTACTAAGGCAGAATAATTGAAAAATGCTCGCGTGAAAATAACGACTCGCTCAATGAATTATATAGTAAAACGACCACGTGACCTTTTGTTTGCTCTCATGCATACACAGGTCACGGTTAAAAATTCAAAGTGTGTTTGGGTGTATTTTGTTAAAAAAAAACAATATGACGTCTTGATGACGTAGCGTCTACTCAATCTGGGCTGGAATAGTGACTTCAAAAACACCGCCAACACCTGCTCAGTTATTTCGGAAACTGTTTCAAAATATGTTAGTTGGATTATTACCGGTGATTTTTTGGTTTGGATAGTAGACTAACAGGTATCATTTTCTTCGTCATCATGACATTATCGCTTGCCGACCAAAAACAAAATAACCTTCTAAACCTAGATGTATAATTTTCTACTTTACATCATAAAATCTGCATGAATTACCTTTTAAATTAATTTGTCGAGCGTCCGTCGATTCAGTCGACGTTTCTGCGATTAAATGTCTTATCATTAATCACCGAATAATCAACGTGAAATAAAATAGTTTTTGTGAAGAGAGGGGAAGTTAATTCGTGAATAAACCATTATTGGAGGCTCAAATTATCGATTAATCACGACTTTAGGCTTGCCGCAATAAACAGTTCTAGAGATTATTCATTTCTGTGACTGTAAAATATTGCGTACCTAAATGATATCAATCTTGAGAAATATCACGGTCACCATTGCATACTAGAACGTATAAGTTCTTATTTCGAAATTGAAAAAAAAATGATGTAAAAAAGTGCATCATATTGAGTTATATTTTAAAACTGAGTGATAGATTTCTAAATGATTTTGAAAACTTGCATCAAAAGATGGTAGAATTTATAGTGTCACGAACGCCTTCCTGAGGGTTGAAAACGCTATTTCTCAAGAGCTCCCGGGTGGCTCTGGCCCCGTGGACCCCTGGCCAGGGCGTTTCCATAGACCCATCGGGGGCCCTGTGGTCCATGGCCCCCCAGCTGTAAAATTCAGTATTTTGAAAGTCACTCATTTGGAAAATCTGAATAGAACAAAATGGGTAAATATTTCATTTAAAACATCGTTCTTACCCAGAATTTAGTTTAGTATCAATTCCAGTCAATTTACGGGACATGCAGCCAAAACATCACAACTACAGATTAAAGGGGGACCTGCTAGGCTGTCGAAAATGCAAATGGCACAAAAATTACAAACCAGATATAAACGTATGAAATTACAAACCTGAAGGGGTCCATTGTTAGCACTCATTGAGCTTTATCAAGTATAAAAATCCAAGTCAATGAATAACGTGCAGATCCGCATTTTATTGTCCTTGGTTTTTGTTTTTAAACGGTTACACATGCCCAACCTTCAAAAGGCAATTACGTCAGAGGTACGTCATCGGTGCTCAGCGAGATTCAACACACCGTACAACCGGCTGCGTCGTCAACGAAGACAGATTCGGCATCTGATGTCAGGTGCATGGTAGGTCAAATTAATTTACTTTTATGAATAAACGAAAGGATCTTTGGTATTCTATAGTTGATAAATATGTGTATAAATGTTCAGTGCTAACTGCTTCTACAAAATAAACCTTTCCACGCATCCCTCGCAAATAAGGTCACAGTCATCGACGCAGCCGGTTGTACAGTGTGTTAATACTACTGGGGATGTGTCTCGTTGACCTTGACCTTGTCTCGTTTCGAAGTAAAAATAGAATCTGTAAACACGCTTGTAAAGGATTGATCTATAGCAAAGGAAAGATGGATATTCGCCGTGATTGAGGTTTTTATGCATTGCAAATTGTTTTTCCATGTACAAATATGAGTTCCCGAATAGTTCAGAAGCATAAAAACGTAGCATGGGCCCCTTTCAGAAATCTGTAGTTACGATGTTTTTACTCCCAATCACTAAACACCCCAAAATTACCTACAAATTGGACCAATCTAACATTTTGAAAATAGATCTAGCTTCCACTGCTTTTCATATGTAGCATTCATTTTAACGATATAATTATCTATGGATTTGCTGTAGCCTATGGTATTATGAATTTGTATATATACACGGGTGGTAAACAGAGAAACTAGCTCCAAAAAGAGGTAGTTGCATAGAGCGAAAATTTGTAGGTCACTAACACATTTTCTAAAATTATTTCTTTTAATGCGAGTTTTTGAGAAATCTGGCGATGCTGTAATATGAAGAAATGGTCGAAGTTTGTTGTGCACGAGAAAATACGGTATTAGTAGTAGGGTTTGAATACAATCGTTGAAAAACATTTCAAAATCGAAAGTAAAAACATCTGAATTTTCGATTTTGAAATGTTTTTCAACGATTGTATTCAAACTCTGCTTACTAACACCGTATATTCTCGTGCACAACAGACTTAGACCGTTTCTTCATATTACAGCATCGCCGGATTTTTCAATAACTCGTTGTAAAAGAAATCATTGTAGAAAAATGTGTTCGTGACCTACCTTTGTTTACAGATTTTCGCTCTATGCAACTACCTCGGTAAAGGCCGGATATCACGAGGAAACAAAATACCGTTGACTCTTTTTGGAGCTAGTTTCTGTTTACCACCCGTGTATATAGATATGGATGAAAAATAAAGCTGTGTTTCTCTGTAAATATTCTATAACTTGTTTTGTCTTTCATTTTATTATTGTTTTTTTTTTCAATTTGTTTCTAAAGAATGTGATCTAATCACGAGTTCGGTCATCGTTTATAAACTTTATCGTCATTTTGACAAGATATATTTTGCGTACTTAAAATGGAGATCTAGGTCTTGTTTACATTGCATAAAACTTCATAGGTAAGAATTGATACTCTGTCAATCATATTTTTGGGTTTTTGCCCTTTGTTGATTTTCATATTTAATTGTTTGTCAAGAGCATTACTAAAAATTATGCGAGGTAGATTTGTGCAACTTCATAGGTGGATGGTGTCATTATGTAGAAGTGTATTGTACAAAAATATAACTCTGCTGATAATGTTCGTGGAGTTATTGCCAATTTTCCCTTTTCATTCTTGATGTAAATTAATACTACAATTGCACTACTTCAATTGTTAAAGGTTTACCCTTGTGGGGGCATACATACATTTCATTCAATACTTCAAAGCATTCTCTGATAGGATCATGAAAAGCAAATCTTGTTTTACAAATAATTCTGTTGTAGCGACTTTCAGGCCCTTCAGGGCTTTGATTATCAGTTGATTTTTTTAAAATTCCAACACGTTCATCTGATGTGTGACGTCTGTCCACATTCTCTGCTTCAAACCAAATTCAAATCGGTCAAATATTACCAAAATTATTGAAGATTTTCTGTACTTGTTGCATCACGTGATTATCCATTGTGACGGTAAAACATTCTAACCCTCCCCCATCGATAAAATTTTAGGGTGATCCAATTAAAAAGCTTCTGCAGACAACAAAATGCATGTTTTTGAAGACGGAATTTGTGTAGAACAAAGAGCATAAAATATTGAGACAAAAGAAGAAACTGCTGATTATCAGCAGTTTCTTCTTTTGCCTCAATGTTTTCCTAGGCTATTTCTTTTACGGACGTCAAAACCAGGTCTGGTTTGAGAAAGGGTTAAAACCCTTTCCAAAAAGAAGATGTGTTTGTGAAACACAAATGCTTTCGATTTTAGTGGGGTTTTACGCCATTTTCAACTTCTATGGTCATATCGCGGCGACTGGAGCACCTAACCGTGGGTTCCTGGTATTTCTCGCACCAGTACAACCACAATATCCAAACCGAGCCTCCAGCTGCTCTCTCAGATAGATGATTCACACCCATTGTTGAAAGACAAAATGACTTTTGTCAAATGTCAAAATGGATACTGGCCGAGCCGGGGTTCGAACTCGAGACCCCTGGATTGACAGACTGAAACACAAATGCCCCCGAAATGGCCATTTTTCTAAAATGTTAAGTTTTCGTAGAGTAAAGGGATGATAAGGGTTAACGGATGACCTTGAGGCATGTCAAATTGCATGGAACAGATAGATATCATTGAAAGGAAGTTGCATACCAAATTTGAGCTTTGTATGTCAAATACTTTTGGAGAAAAGGCAAAGGTTAAGTTTGGTTAAGTTTTCGGACAGACGGATGGACAGACAGACATGAGGAAAACAATATGCCCCCGATCTCTCGATACGGGGGCATGAAAAGGGTTAAAACCCTTTGGAAAACAGCAAAATTTTGGACTGCTCCTCCAATATTATATGAAAGGTGGTGCTGATGACAAAATGAATGCTAGTTATCAACATTTTCTTATTTTGCTTCAATATTTTCCCATTACCGGTCTTGTTTGGGAAACGCTTAATAAGAACTAATAATTTGAAAACCGAAATTTCTTTTGGAAAGGTTTGAATGATAAACAAGATGTGTAAAACACTAATGCCACCGAAAAGGCTAATGTTAAGTTATCACGTTAAGTTTCGGACTGACAGATGGACAGACTACAGTGAAACGATATACCCCCAATCATTCAAGATTGGGGCACAAAAATTCTTTTGGAAACAATATATCGTCGGTGTAAATGCAAAACCTCGTATGTCGATTCGTGCAATTTTCAAAGTACAAACTTGTGTGTCCAGTTTAGAAAATTCTCGCAGGTTTTGAGATATGTTTACTGATCAGTATTAATGACAAATTATTTGTGAACAATATGTCCAAATTTCAAGTAAAACATTTCAGTTTGGAAAAAGTTATAACACTTTTTTCCATCCCCTTTAAAATTTTCCAAAGACAAGATACGAAGTTTTGCATTTACAACGACAATATGTCTGTGAATTACAAATGCCCCAAAATGGCCAATGTTAAGTTTTCAGACAGACAGACACACACAGGAGTAAACCATTTTGCCCCAGATCTTTTGATACAGGGGCATAAAAACAATAACTAGCTGATCATAATTTGACTTAGCCTTTGTCATTGTTAACATATCCGAAACAAAATGCATAATAAATTCCCATCAGAACTATGAGTCTTGTTCAAAAACTTTGCTGAACCTTACAAATGCTTCAAGTTTTAACCCATTACCACATCCTTTTGACACCCTACAAGTAAAAAGCTTTGGAAAGAAGTGACAAATGAAGAAATTCCTTATGACAAGCAATTTCTTCGTATCCAACATTTTCATCATTAAAAGACCATAAAATACAAATTTCCATTCATTTGGAATTGTCGCCTGCATCATTCTTGAACTTGGACCAGTCTAAACAAGAGTGCCATGGTCACAATATACGCCGCCCCAGGGACTAAGTTTTAAGGGGGCATAACTCAGGCAAAAATCAATGAACCATAAAATCCTTCCTTCATGCACATCTACCAATTGAGGTGATAACATTGACCAAGTTTCAAGAAGATCCAGCCAGAAACTTAGGAGGAGTTGCGTTGACAAGAAAAGTGGACAGACGTACGGACGGATGGACGGACAGACGCCAATATAAGATGACGCCAATATACGTCCGGCTCCGGCGGCGTATAAAAATTGTTGTTTGTTACTGGGTAAACCAATCAGTAGAAATAGGTTAAGACACTTGCACAAACTAAAGCTAAGACTTAACCCATTAATAGATTGCAACATTTTAGATTGGTACAATTTCTAATGTGTTGCGAATGACAATATCACGTGAGTAAAATTTTACATGTTTGGTCTTTCGGGATAAACCATTACATTATGGGAAATGAAGAAATTCGATTGTCAAAAGCAATTTCTCCCTTTTCCATGTTTTCCAAAGCATCATTATGCAAAAAAGCGTCATTATGCAGAATTGGGTTAATGTGATCATATGACATTATGTGCCTTGACCACAACCTGACTCCTATCACAAACATTGTTTGGTGTGTGTGTTTGTTGGGGGGGTAGATTAGCAACCAAAGGCATTATCCTTTTAAAGTCAAACTTATAAATAAACACCAAAACAGAACTGTCTCATTGCTTCTACACATTGGAACATCAAGAAACTAGAAAGGCATAACAAGTGCTTCTAACTGCAAAACCTCCGTGAAGTCAATTACTCCATGCCCACAGAAAGTTTTAAACCTTTCCCAAATGGCAAAATTTTAGGCGGGTTCATATTGAAAGGTGTTGCAGATGACAATTTCAAGTTAAGAAAATTTAAAAATCTTTTGGTCTTTTTTGGTAGAAAACATTGTGGAAAATGAAGAAATTGCTTGTGACAAGCAATTTCTTCATTTTCCAATATGTTTTCCCAAGCCTCATCTTGTGAGGCAGTCAAAAGATGTCACTGTGCAGTTATGGGTTAACCCTTTCCCAAACAGCAAAATTTTAGGGTGGTCTAACTGAAAAGTTGATGCCGAGGATAAAATGGGTGATGATAAGCATAGAATATGTGTACAATTATGAATTTAGCTTAGAAATTATTGAGACAAAAGGAGAAACTGCTGGTCATCAGCAGTTTCTTCTTTTGTCTCAATGTTTTCCCCAGCCTTTTCTATAAGGGATGTCAAAACCAGGTCTTGTTTGGGAAAGGGGTTTGAGTTTATTGGGGTTTTACTCCGTTTCAATTACCAGGGTCATATCGCGACGGCTGGAGCACCTAACCGTGGGTTCCTGGTATTTCTCGCACCAGTACAACCACAATATCCAAACCGAGCCTCCAGCTGCTCTCTCACATAGATGATTCACACCCATTGGTGAGAGACAAATGACTTTTGTCAAATGTCAGAATGGATACTGGCTGAGCCGGGGTTCGAACTCGAGACCCCTGGATTGAAAGACTCCGACGTAACCGACTGAGCTATCCGGGCTCGGCATTTGGGAAAGGGTTAAGGGTCTTTACACATTAGTAAAACCAAAAGCATTATCCTTTCAAACTAATGAATAAACATCCGAACAGAACTCTTCAACCGTCTCTTGGGTTTTAAACACTGGAACATAGATTCAGTCGGCATGATGTCATAGCCTCATTTTCATTTTTTCATTGAGGGTACTTCCTCGGTCTTTATCGTTACGGGATACCATTTTTGAGGCAGAATATTTCGAAAATCCATCGTTAAAACAAAACTCTTTCGTTAAAGAATGTGATTTAAACTTTCTAACAACCAATGCATTTTTAATAATCAGGCTTAGTCGTTGAGATATTAATGCTGAAAGTTGGTAATGCTTTAACGAAAAAGACCGAAGCTTTCACCTCCACCGAATGAGTGTAGGTCCGCACTTTATGACTGACGACGTTTTTGATTGGCTGAAGGGATTGTGCCGACCGAATCAATCTTGAAGAAACTAGATTGGTACAGCAACTGCTTCCTATTTCAGGTAAGTCTTTTACTGCATGCCCACAGAAATGTTCAAGGGTCTTCATACAACAGTCACCTCTTACTGTTAAAGAACTGAAAAACAAACAGAGACAGAAATTTTAAGGTTTCTTATGATAACATGAAAATACATCTTATCCCCAAATATATTTCCTGGGTTATAATGAACACATTCAGTTTTCATTCATATTGAATTTTTGATCTGCAAATGTATTCAATATGGACTAAGTAAATTCATGAAAGGGAGATAATTTTGAATAGTACAATAAAACTTTTGCTCTCCCTTTGATCATAAAATAACTACAAAACATTTTATGTTAACCCTTCTAATGCCATTCACATCAATTTACAGTTGTGATAAAATCTTTGGCAGGCAGTGTAGACTAAGATCAGCCTGCACAGATGTGCAGTCTGATCTTAGTATACACTGCCTTCTTTCTACCCCATTATTGTAGCAAAAACTTATGCTAATCTTATTGAAACTTGTTTTAAATTTAAACCCTGAACAATGTACAAGGTTATGTGTGAATGAAGTTTCATCCAGATCTGTTCATAAATGACATGCCCGAATGGACAATCAAAGATCATGACAATATAATGTCCACATTCCTTTTCCAAACGACAAAATTTTAGAGCGATCCAATTTGAAAGCTGATGCAGACAAAAGAATGGTTGTTACTGAAGGTTAAATTTGTCAATAATATAGCAGAGAAAGTAAGGTAACCGGTGAAATTGCTGATGATCAGCATTTTCTTCATTAAATTTTGCGTCAATGTTTTCAAACGCCTATTCAATCAGGGACAGCAAAACAAGGTCTTGTTTTGGGAAAGGGTTACAGTGCTTGAAAATTGTTGAAAGTGTACTTGGAAACCTGGCATAAACATATCTTATTCCGCACAAAGTTTGGAGAATAAGAGAAGATGCTAACCTTAGATACTGCAGCAAACACCGAGCCAAACTTGTCCATTTTCTGCAGATGTTTTGAGATCCACCCGGGCAGTTTATTTACAGTTGATGATCGTGAATATCTTCTGTCCAATAACAAAATACAGGCATAGTCTCCCCGGTGACGAATTGCTCGACCTGTCAATCATATATTTAACCCATTACCAAACCGCAAAATTTTGGGCCGTTCCAAATTCAAATATGTTGCAGATGACAATTTTAAGTGAATAATATTTTACAATTTTTAGTCTTTCTGCATAGAAAATATTGTGTGAAATGCAAAATTGCTCCTTACAAGCCATTTCTTCATTTTCCACAATGTTTTCCATAGCTTTTATCTTGTGGGCATCAAAATGCATCCAGATGTTTTGAGATCCATACTGGTGGTTCATTGACAGAAGAAGGTGGTGAATATCATCTGTCCAGTAACAGAATACATGGCATAGTCACCACGATGACGAATCACTCGACCTGTCTATCATATTCAGCCTTTTTTTCGAATGACAAACTTTGGGACAGTCCAAAGTCTATTGTGTTTAACATGACAAAATATAAGAAATATAATGCAGATTATTTGTATCTGTCAGAAAAACCGAAATCCACTATATTTACTTCAAAACCAAATCTCTTGTTATGTATAATTTTCCAAGACAACCACATGCGAACACAATCATGCTACTGCACTGAAATGTGATGTCCTGATGGTCTTGATTTTCGGCTTAAATAATTTTCAAAATCTTGAAAGCATTTATTTGATTAATCAGAACAAAAGGTCATAGAAGATGACCCCTAACTGGTCCCTGTCAGCTGTTACGGTCAGGTAACACTGGATTTCAATCAGATTTTAATTAGATGATTCATAAACAATTATGTTTAACCCTTTCCCAAACAAGACCTAGTTTTGACTTCCTTAATAGAAAAGGCTTGGGAAAACATTGAAACAAAAGAAGAAACTGCTGATAACCAGCAGTTTCTCCTTTAGTCTCAATATTTTCTATGCCATATTTTACACAAATTATATCTCTAATAACACCCCATTTTGTCCTTTGTGGCAGATTTTAAAGAGGATCACCCTTACTTTTGCCGTTTGGGAAAGGGTTAATCAAACTTGGAACATCTTGGTTGCAAGGCTGATGCTCTACCTCTCACCCACGACCACCACACCTAATCAGAGCGACAGATAAGAAGTGGTCAAGACATTGTAACTTTTTTATTTCAATTCCAAACACTGTGTTGTTGGTAGTCAGTTGAATCAACTCAATGAGTACCCATAAAATAGAGTTTGAAGAACACATAAAGAAATATTGCATTTTGAAAAGCCATCAGCTACTTTTATCTTCATTCATTGATGAGAACCAAAAGTTGCATCGAAAGACTTGAACATTATCCACTGAGCTATATGAGCTGGGCAAAGTTGACAAAATGAAACAATTCAGTCTTACTGTCTGACAGAGGTATGGGTGTTGGTCTATAATATTGTGTTGCAACTAGATATACACAGAGTTTCAAATCAATTAGCAAATACTTCATGTTTTCAAAGTCTTACCTATAGACTGGTTGACAGCTTTCATACACAGGTTTTCATAATGAATCTGACCTGGGAGCTTTCCATCTGGATCCTTTGGCTGAAATTGTATGAACATGAAATCTGTGATATTAATTTAATTAACAGTCAATAGACAGGTTAACAGCCTTCATACAAAGCTTTTCATTGTGGATCTGACCTGGGGGCTTCCCTTCTGGATCACGAGGCTAAAATCGTAACATGATTAACCCATTTCAAAATTCTGCTTTCAACAGAATAGGGCATGTTAGACCCATCATGTGACCTACCAGATTTCATATTTTGAAAACAAACAAGTTGAATAAGAATGTGAAACCTAGTATAATTTTGAAGCAGCGATACAGAAGAGTGCTAGCGTATCTTGTGCATATAGTGTGAAATGTATTTCATGGCAGCAAACCGAAACAATCCTCACATTTCTAAGGCAAGTCATAATGACAAAAGGGTGTGTAAATTTGGTCATGTGACCCACAAGACTGTGTACTTCGCATTTCGAGGTCCAACGTTAAAGAGACTTTACAAGACTCACAAACCCTATTTCAGTAATATCAAGTTATTTTGCATCCAAACCATCCAATCCAGGCCTACAGCTGCCTACATCTCAAGTTACATGATTCAAAAACAATTCCTTCCTTGGAGAGAGACAAATAACTTTTGTCAAATGTCAGAAAAGATATTTGCTTAGCCAAGGTTTGAACTTACAGGCCCATGGATTGATAGACTGAGACATTACTGAGTTATCAGGGCTCGGTGCACTAAAAATGAGTCCTTATACATCATATTAATAGGTGACTTACAAAGTTGGCATTGAGATAGTCCATTTTCTCCTTCAGTTCTGGTGAGTTGATGTTTGGGTATGGCATTCCAACCATTAGAACACACCTGTAACATAGCAGCATGTCAATATTCAACACATTTCTGCATATTTATTGTACATATATTCATATGCAGAACATACAAAGTTGGCACTGAGATAGTCCATTTTCTCCTTCAGTTCAGGTGAGTTGATATTTGGATATGGCATTCCCACCATTAGAACACATCTATAACATAGCAAAACAGAGTAATTTTAGATCAGTCCAAATATAAAGCAAGAACAGATTACAATATTATTGATATCAAAAGTAGAAAGTGTGATATTACGCATCCCTTACAAACTGTCGTGCATCCTTATAAATTGTGTACCTTGCTGCTGGCGTTCTAATGACGCAGAAAGGTTGTAGCGAAGTCAATTTTTTGCAGTATGTCTACTGTATTCTGTGACGTGTTTGCGTCCACCAAACAAGTACTTTGAATGTGCATGCAACCCGCAACTAAGGTTACTTTTACATATAATTTTATCTATAGATTTGTTCATGATTATGTGCAACATCTTTGATTTTTTTTCTGGGTAAGGTATACATAATGAGTACCACTACGCCTGTTTCATTCAACAGCTAAGGTTTTATGGAGATGGGATCACTATTTAACCCATTCCCAAACAAGACCTGGTTTTGACGTCCCTAATAGAAAAGGCTTGGGAAAACATTGAAACAAAAGAAGAAACTGCTGATAACCAGCAGTTTCTCCTTTTGTCTCAATATTTTCTGTGCCATATTTTACACCAATCATATCTTTAATAACATCCATTTTGTCATTTGTGGCAGTTTTTTAAGTAGATCACCCTAAAATTTTGTCATTTGGGAAAGGCTTAAAGTATCATCTGAAAGACTGGAGTAGCAGGTGATCAAGTCAGCAACCCTTATATTACAAGTCCAAGTCATTACAATTGCACCAATCTTGCCTTTGACTTTCGAAACTAAAAAACTAACTCTTTCAAAACAAGATTAGGATTTGACGTCTGTAAGAGTATAGACTTTGGAAAACATTGAGCATTTTCTTCTTTTGTCTCAATATTTTCTGTTGCTATATTGTACACTTATCATCTCTTTAGCAACACATGTTTCTGGTCTGCAGCAGCTTTAAAATTGGAAGGCCAAATATTTCCCGTATGGAAAATGGTTAAGTTTGCTTACCTTCCAAGGTCATCTGAGAAATTAATGCCCTCACTCATCTTTCCTCCCACAACACATAGTAGTAGAGAACCTGTCAAGCTGCCCTTACAGTTCTGAAAAAATTGTATATAAAGATGTACCATATCAAGGGCTGATCCAGGATTTTTTTCCGGGGGTTGGGTGGGGTGGGGGGGCTAAGCCCAAAGATTTTTTTCCAGGAGGGGGTCCAAGCCCAAATAATGGCTTAAAATGTGTTAAAGATGTAACTTTAAATAGTTAAAATTTTGATTTTTAGATAATGCCAGGGGAGTACAGACCGCCCCCCCCCCCCCCCCTCCTCTAGATCCTCCCATGCATATTCACCAATCAGGCAATAACTCCTTACAACTTTTTTCTTCATACAAATGGCCACAATTTTGAAAAGTAGTACTTTAGGGTGTACTGGTCCATATTGAAAGCTGCTGCAGATGACAAAATGGACACGGATACAGATATAAAATGTCACTCGTGTATGATAAAGTGCAGAATCATTATGGCAAAAGGAGAAAATGCTGATTTTCATCTTTTGTCTCAATGCTTCCTGAAAGCAACATAAGAACCAGATGCGTTAGAGCCAGATTTTTCATGATATCTCCAGATTTTTAATATAAATTGAGGTAAAGCATTCTTTAGAGAAAGATTTTTAAGCCACTCATCAAAAGAAGGTGCCATTACCATATACTTGTTGCGGAACCCCTCGGTGAACTCTATAGGAATAATATAAGAGAGGATTGTTCCGAATGATCCAAAATTTATGAATCACAGTGCTCCAAATGCTCCATACTTTATACAAATGACGGCACCATGATTTCATTTGTATAAAATGTGGAGCATTTGGAACACCTCAGTCAGAATCTCGGTCTTAAAAGCACTTTATCTCAAACATCTCAACCCATTACCAAACAGCAAAATTTTAAAATTTTTTGTTCTTTTTTAGGTAGAAAACATAGTGGGAAATGAAGAAATTGCTTGTGACAAGCAATTTCTTTATTTTCCAAAACGATTTCCTAGGCCTTTATCTTGAAGAGTGTCAATGTGTGGGAATGGGTTACGAAAATATATCGCTCTAAAGAATGCGCCTCTGGTGTTGTTTAGGAAAGGTTGATAAAATCGACAGTTAGAGAATTGTTGCAACACAGACTCTACTTGTCCACTTGCTGATGATCATCACATTCTCCTTTTCCCTCAGTATTTTCTTTGCTTTAACCCTTTCCCAAACAAGACCTTGTTTTGACGTCCCTAATAGAAAAGTCTTGGGAAAACATTGAAACAAAAGAAGAAACTGCTGATAACCAGCAGTTTCTCCTTTTGTCTCAATATTTTCTGGGCTTTATTGTACATAAATTTTATCTTGTACAAGGTCCATTTGTCATCTGCAGCAGCTTTTGAAATGGAAATTTTGAAAATTTGCTGTTTGGGAAAGGGATAATATACACATTTTCTATTTTGCCATCTTTTAAATCAGAAGAGTCTAGATTTTTGCTGTTTGGGAATGGGTTAATTAATTTGACAATACCTACCTGTATACAGTTTGAGAACTGTTGTAACACAGAATCCACTTGTCCATTTGCTGATGATCAGCACATTCTCCTTTTCCATCAATATTTTCTTTGCTATAATACACACATTTTCTATTTTTGACATCTTTCAAAGAGTCTAAATTTTTGCTCTCTGGGAATGGGTTAACAGTCATGGCGAAGACCGTCGGACCAGCAGACATGTCCGATGAAATTTCCCTCGGTCTGATAATTTTTTGTTAATGTCAGTCCCACTGTCTGACATCGATTTTGACCTGTAAGCTAGAGAATGATAGTTCGGACTGACAAAATTTTATTCGGTCTGACAGGTTACTCATTACTGTCAGACCGAATGTCTGACAACGATTTGTTGTTCTTCGCCATGTCTGGGTTAATCAATTCGACAACACCTACCTGTATACAGTTAGAGAACTGTTGTAACACAGAATCCACTTGTCCAGCCCTTTTAGGTTCTCTGAATATCTGCAGAAGAAAGGTAAAAATGTGATTGTGAAAAGATAATTTGTGGCAAGTTAAGTTAAAACAGACATTATGGGAAGTGTGAAAAGTCCTGGCCCCCGGATTTCTCGAAAAAACTTAAGTACCTTCTCATGCTCAAACCTGAGCACCGTGCTCAAATCGCACAAAATCCATGTGGACTTCAATCGAATACCCTTCAACCTTGGAGAGTATACCTTTGAAGTTGAGCATGTTCTCAAGAGAATATACTTATTTTTTTTTTTTGAGAAACCGGGGCCTGATCCTAGTCAGTCTGGGCATTCCCTGCAGCCTGAATAGGATCAAAACTTTTCACGCTAAGGTAATTTTCTGCATCTAGATTGATTTTCATACTTATTATAATTTTATGTTCGATGTCCGACCTGTTTTTCAAAATTTGGTCTTGTGGACTTGGGCAGTCCGTTTCAGCGTGACAAGTCACACTTTCAAAAGTAAGACTTTGGTATTTGACATAGACCTTGATAAATGCATTACCTTGAATTCAAAATGTCGTATGAATTGATGAAATGTACCTTTATATAATCAAATAATTTACTGAAAGGAATAGGCATTTACATGTACATGAAGTTTAGATTAATAACCCATTACTGCACAGTGACGCCCTTTGACTCCCTCACAAGAAAAAACTTAGGAAAACTTCGTGGAAAATGAAGAAATTGCTTGTGACAAGCAATTTTTTCATTTTCCACGATGTTTTCTAACCCAAAATGTAAAGATTTATGAAATTTCATCAACTTGAAATTGTCGTCTGCAACACCTTTCAATTCGGAATAGACTAAAATTTTGTCGTCTGGTAATGGACAATGGTTGATCAATAGATACCACCAGTATACTCTGTACAAAGGACTGCAAGTTGCCTTCATCACGGTGTATAATCACTAGTGTTGTAAAATCGGACTCAAATCATAATCGATAATCGAATTGAAACGGGACTTGGTTTCGATTCAATTATCGATTAATAATCGAAACTTCATTTTCTGTAATAAAACACTTGTGTTGATGGGTGTACTTAAAAAATCTAAAGTTTGTTACGCTGAAAACAAAAATTATAAGTCTCTAGCAGAAGAATGGTGCAAGCCAAGTGATCTTGTCTTCGATTTCATTAATTTTATTAAAGCTATAGGCCTACTATATTCATTTGAGCTTTGGTTTCCTACATATGTATTTCTTTCTTTCAATGTGTGTGTGTGTGTGGGGGGGGGGGGGTGCGGTGGAGGGTAAGGGTCTTCCACAAGCCATCCACACGGAACAAAGTTATAATGTACTTCATAATTTTGATTTGTAGGCAAATTTCAAGTTATTTTTTTTTTCCATTTAAACAAAAGTCTGGAGTGTCTGACTCTGCAATAAGTGTCTGTGTTTTAGTCCCATCCATTTACTCTAGTCCTTACTCAAAGAACAGCTGGACAATTTTTAGTATTTTAAGAGTTAAGGAGTTGGAGATAAATGATGCAGGTATCAAAAATTCATATCTCTTTCCCAAATTCACATCATCTGTCTAAAATAAAGTGTATTGGTGTCAAAAACAGTATTTTTTCGTATCCGGATTTAGGCATATGTCCGGTAACTGGTACACTTGATTACGAATAGAGGGTGTTTAAAAAGCTCTATTTAGACTCTTTTGTTTGTTTTCAATGTCATAAAATGAAATGAGTGGTCTGCTTTGAAGTGAAATGGCTTTATTTGCCCATTTTCTTTCCGTTACATGAATAGTTTTCTCCAAAATCATGTTATGAAAATGGTGCCGATGATCGCTAGAAACGATGGAATTCCGCCGCTGCCAAACATTTTTGATTACTGATTTATTTGATTATTACCAAAATATGGTCTTTTTATACCCGAATTAATATCTGCAAATGCAATGTCAGTCTTTAACATTTGGTTTACTCTTGATTCTTTCCTTTGGAAGCTAAAAAACAAAAGCAGACATTGCCATTGATACGGTCGGCACAATTCTTTCAGCCAATCAAAAACGTCGTCAGCGGACCTGCACTCATTCGGTGGAGGTGAAAGCTTCGGTCTTTTTCGTTGAAGCATAACCAACTTTCAGCATTAATATCTCGATGACTACGCCTGATTATTAAAAATGCGTTGGTAGTTAGAAAGTTTAAATCACATTCTTTAAAGAAAGAGTTTTGTTTATGAATTTTAACGAAGGATTTTTGAAATAATCTGCCTCAAAGTTGGTATCCCGTAACGATAAAGACCGAGGTTGTACCCTCGATGAAAAAATGAAAGTGAGGCTATGACGTCATCCCGACTGATTCTATTAGTTATACGGAGCCGATTTTTCGGTAAAAACCAAAGACTTTAACGACATCGATTTTTCATACTCATAATCGATTGTCGCCGATTTTGGGCTTCAACGACGATTAATCGATTATTTCCGATTATCGTTACAACACTAATAATCACGTGACTCAGAATTTACGATAATCTTCAATATCTTTTTTAATACTTGACCAGTTTGATTTCGGTTTGAAGCAGAGAAGGTGGGGAAATGCTGAGAATAAGCTGGACGTGTTGGATTTTTATAAAATCAACTGATAAAAAAGTTATTGAAGATAAACCAAAATTTTGGTTTATCTTCAATAACTTTTTTATCATATGATTTTTCAAAAATCAAACACGTCCATCTAATGCCTGATGTCTGTCCACATTCTCTGCTTCAAACCAAATCCAAATCGGTCCAGTAATTGAAAAATTATTGAAGATTTTCTGAAAATATTTTATCACGTGATTATACACCGTGTTCATGCAAAGAAGTGAGTGAGTGCCCTTTGCCAAAGGCAATCCCATATCAATAGTAATATTTCATGACTCAATCCAAACCATACCTTTTTCTTGTTTTCAATTTTCTGAATGACTCCATTTTTCTCCCAGTAACTGTACACATATTTCTCGTAATCATAGGACGGGAAGAAGCAAATCACACCACCAGGAACGATGTTACACACATTGCATATCAGTCTGCCTAACTCGTCTAACTGTAAATATAAAGATATCATTTTACATAAATGTTGAGATAAACAGACATACTTCAATCAAACATTGAAATAAAAGGGAAAATTCATTTAAAAATATAATGCCTTATAGCATAATGTTACACACATTACAATTATCAGTCTGCCTAACTCATCTAACTGTAAATATAAAATAATAACTTCTACATAAATATTGAGGTAAAAGGAGAAAACATCTGCATTCTTGGTGCTACATACTTTTATATACAGTCGACATTACTTCACAAATAAAAGAAGTAAATATTAAATTGACCATTTCAAACACAACAATTTTGCTTGAGAATGTCTGTAAAACAAGAGGGCCAAGATGGCCCTGTATCGCTCCACTGGCTTTTAGACAATTAGACTAAGAAATTCTTCAAGGAATACAATAGAGGTCTATCCAAAGAAGATTCATGCTATGCCAGAATGAAATCCAATAAATGATTAAGGAGCTGAAATGTTTTTAAAATTTTCTTAAAATTACACATGTTTCATATAGCGAAAAAAAGCCTAGCCCACAGAGGCCAAGCTTTTCATCCAATCGTGAAGGAATTTGGAAGAGATTCATGCGAAGTTTGGTAGAAATTGGTCCTCCAGTTTTGGAGAAGGAGATTGTTTAACAATTTTTCGAAAATTTAAATTTAATTAGATTTATTAAAATTTAAGTTCTACACAGATTTTTTTTCACGAATTTAGAGGAGATTCATGCAAGGAAGATTTGTGTGAAGTTTAGTTAAAATTGGTCCAGTAGTTTTGGAAAAGAAGATTTTCGAAAATTTAATTTAAATAATCAAAATTAAAGTTCTGCACAGAATTTATTTTTTTGAAGGAATTAAGAAGAGATTCATGCAAAGATCATTTCTGTAAAGTTTGGTTGAAAAAGTCCAATAGTTTTGGAGAAAAAGAATGTTTAAAGATTTTTCGAAAATTTAATTTGATTAAATTAATTAAAATCTAAGTTATACACAGAATTTATATTTTTGAAGGAATTAAGAAGAGATTCATACAAGGAAGATTTCTGTGAAGTTTGGTTGAAATTGGTCCAGTAGTTTTAGAGAAGAAGAATTTTAAAGATTTTTTGAAAATTTAAATCAATTAAATTAATTAAAATTCAAGTTCTGCACAGATTTTATTCTTTTGGAGGAATTTGGTAGAGATTGATGCAAGGAATATTTCTGTGAAGTTTGCTTGAAATTGGTACAGTAGTTTTGGAGAAAAAGAATTTTTAAAGATTTTTCGAATATTTAATCCAATTAAATTAATCAAAATTGAAGTTATACACAGAATTTATCTTTTTGAAGGAATTAAGAAGAGACACATACAAGGAAGATTTCTGTGAAGTTTGGTTGAAATTGGTCCAGTAGTTTTGGAGAAGAAATTTTTTTAAAGATTTTTCGAAAATTTAAATTAATTAATTTAATTAAAATTCAAGTTCTAAACGGAATTTAATTTTTTGGAGGAATTTGGAAACGGTTCATGCAAGAAAGATTCCTGTGAAGTTTGGTTGAAATTGGTCCAGTAGTTTTGGAGAAGAAGATTTTTAAAAGATTTTTCGAAAATTTAAATTAATTAATTTAATTAAAATTCAAGTTCTACTCGGAATTTAATTTTTTGAAGGAATTTGGAAAAGGTTCATGCAAGGAAGATTCCTGTGAAGTTTGGTTGAAATTGGTCCAGTAGTTCTGGAGAAGAAGATGTTTAAAGAAAAAGTTGACGCACGCACGGACGGACGCACGGACGGACGGACAGACGCACGACGGACACAGGGCCATGACATAAGCCCCGCTGGCCTTCGGCCAGTGGAGCTAAAAATTACAGACGGGAAAAAACATTTTCTCCTTTTCTCTAAAGGTTTCCTATATATCATACAAGATTCCCATGTTTATCAAATTTTATTCTATCTTAGTCATTTACTACATCTTTCCACTACAAAGTTTCAAATGTTGTCCTCTTTAACCCCTGCGAAAAGTTTCTTTAAGTTCAAGAACTGTTCTAGAACATTAAATGGCACTTCTAGAACAGTTCTAGAAGTGCTTTATAACATTCTAGAACGTTCTAGAACATTCCAGAAAACTTTTCGCAGGGGTCGATATGGGATATTGATATTAACATTTTCTCAAAACTGTGCAATTTTTTTCTCACTAAAATGAGATTTAAAGGAAATTGTTGACAGACGGACAGACAGACGACGGACGAAAGTGACCGTAATAGGTCGTTTGGAACACTTCATGCTCAGGTGAGCTTATAAACCAAAATGGCACTGGAAACAGTCAAACAGGCATTTTCTCCTTTCTCCCCAGTAAAAATTGTAGAAACTTTGTTCCTTAAGTATTAACAAAGCAGCTGTCTGTTTTTAAGGCCCCAGCTTCTCATTTTGTCTTGGAAAAAAAAACTGATAATAGTGTAATAGTATCTAGCATTTTATTCTTTTTCTGCAATGTTTAATGAGTAAAAGTTGTAAAAAATTTGTTCCATAACGAGACCAGCTGTCTGTTTTAAAGGCCTAAGCTTTACGGTTTGTCTTGAAAACAAACCAAATACTGGGCTAAAACAACTGCCCAGTCAACTAACTGGGCAAAAACTGGTAACCAGCACTCCTTTTTCTGCAATGTTTTCATGAGAAAAAGTTAATAGAAAACATGTTCCATAATGAAAACAGTTGTCTATTTTCAAGGCCAATATTTACAAATTGTCTTGAAAATAAACCAAACTGATACATGAAACTCTGGTGTAACCAGCAATTTCTCCTTTAACCAGAATATTTTTTATTTTTTGGATGAAAATGAGTGAAATTTGTTGAAAATTTGTTCCACAACCAGAACAGCTGTCTGTTTTTAAGGCCTAGCTTCGCGGTTTGTCTTGAAAATAAACCAAATACTGGGCTAAAACTACTGCCTACGTCAACGAACTGGGCCAATATAATGTGGTTTTACTGCTGTATTCATGCACGCTCCCAATTCTGGACACTCAATTAACGGCTTTCAAAACATCAAATAGTTTTGGGTTGTATGACTTGAAATCTGCTGCAGAGGACAAAATTGACGTTTAAATAAGATCCTAATTTGTGTACAATATAGCACAGAAAATATTGTGGCAAAAGGAGAAAATGCTGGTTACCAGCATTTTCTTCTATTGCCTCAATGTTTTTCCTAAGGCTTTACAATTAAAGACATTGAAACCGGTCTTGTTTGGGAAAGGGTTAGCCCCTCTCATACTGTTCACAGCATATTTTTTATGTGAACAAAGCTTTCTTTGGCTGGAAGTATAGACTAAGATCCTACAGCACAGATGTGCCGTGGAGATGTGCAGTCTGATCTTAGCCTACACTGCCTGCTTTGTACTCAGTTATTGTAGTGAAAACTTGAAACAAACTGATTGAAATGTCTTTTTGAAAAGGTCAATTTATTCTAACAAACTTTATAGTCAGGACAAGGTTTTAAAGAAGGATTGCAGCTGAAGAGGACAAAATTTCACTAGAAGAATCTAGACTAGTTGTGATTTGAGCAATTGTATTGATAAGTATTGTTATGATGAAAGCTGTTTAACCCATTATATTCTGATTTTTTTCTGGAGACAGGGCGGAGCCTAGCAAACGGTTCATTACATTTAAGCTTGAGGAGAAACAGCATTCTCGCTTAGCGGTACATCGTCGGTATTATTGCAAAACATTATAACTACAGCGTGAATCAGGCTGTAGTTACGAGGTTGTATAACAACTCATTTTACAATTCAATTTCGAAATGTGTTCATGCACGTGCCGCACGTTTTTCTCTTATATCAACCAAGATATCGAGAAGTAAACTCGTCGAATAACCTCTTCGCTTAGCCACACCCTGTGAGGTGAATAAAAATGGATTATACCAGATGCCAAAATTTGAGATGGGCCCAAATGATGTTGCAGATGGCAATATCCAGTGAAATAGATTTAACAGAAGTCCGTTTTTTACGGGAGAAAACATTGTGGGAAATGAAGAAATCGCTTGTTACAAGCAATTTCTTTATTTTCCACAGTTTTCCGAATGAGTTCTTCTATTCCACTGATGTTTTCCACAGAGTTCATTGTAATTTTCCCCCAAACTAGACATTGTTTTGGGAAAATATTAACGAAGGAACAAACCTAAAACCTATGCCAAAGGACATTTAGGATTGGATTGAAAGAAGTTGCAGACAAATTTTGTGTTCAGAATTCAAAAGGAGTAACTTTGTGTTTGGATTTTTTTTCATTATAGCATTTCAGCAACTTCTGCAGCTTTCTCTGATAAATATTGAGTAGGAAAAAGGAAACTTGATTAGCCCTTTTTGTGATTAATCCTTTCTCAAACACCAAAAGTGTAGACTGTTCTGATTTGAAAGCTCCTGCTGATGAAAAAATTTATGCCCATAGAGAGACAATTTTTGTCCAATATGACATTGAAATATTGAGATAAAAGAATTTATTCTATAGCCTCAATGATTTTCTCAGCCATTTTTAGAGACATCAAAACCAGGTCTTGTTTGGGAATAGCTTAACTTGGTCTACCTTTTTCATATCACCCATATTGGAAATTTATTCAGCCTACTTACTGCAATCGAGAACCAGCCCAGGTCAAATCGATATATAGGCAACTCATCCACGAAATTGACATACTTTACTCTTTCCACAACAACTTTAACTGGCACATTTCATAAGTGCTGCTGATGTTGATAAAGATAGAATTTGAGCACAATAATTAGTAGTAGAAAATATTCAGGCAAAACTAGAAAATACTGTTAATCAGCATTTTTTTCTTTTGCCTTAATGTTTGATAAAAGTTAAAAGATCTTGTTTTCCATGCTAAAATGAAATTTTCTCCAGAACAATTTTGTGTCTGCATAGCCATGTTTATTATTTTAGCAAATTGATTACCAAAGACAAACATCTAGACTGGACCAAATTCAAAGACATTGTAAGAGATTTTATAGTTGAGTCGTGTAAAAGCAATGTACCTTTTCCACAATACTTCCCAAATTCATGCGGGGCATCAAAAATGTCATTATGCTGGCAAAGGCTTGGCCCATTATACAATTTAGAACTGTCCTTAACCTATAAAGGATGGGTTGCAATAAGGGGTCAAAAAATAGATTTTCTTTAAATTTTGTGGATTGATAGGGTAACATAATATCTTTAATTTGTATGTGTAAAAAATCTGGTTTCGGCTTATTTTCCGAGATATGGGTAAATAAAGTGGGTGGGGTAAAATGGACTAAAACACAGTAGGGGTCATTCTAAGTCGCTTATCTTCCTCATTTTTAGCCCCAGATGCGTGAAAATTTGTATGCGTGTGTTGCGATATATGCGTTTAACATTTATGGGCCTATATTTGATATTCCATGTATATCTTTTCCGTAATATTCATTCTTCTTTCTTTCGAAGAATTTCGCTATTTTTTAACGACCAACTTTACCAAACTATCTCCACACGTTTTATTTGAAACACGATTTTTATAACACTTTACAGATATATTATCCAGATATCAATGTAACTTTGTGTAAAATTTGAAAGAAAAACGTTGGCCCGTTGTTGAGATATTCGACCTTGACCTTCAAAATAACTTCAAAACTCTGGAAATGCCAAAATGTGATAGTTAAAGCGCCAATTTTATTCAAAAGGATTGGAAGCATGGTTTCTTTTTATTGTTCCTAATGCGTTTTGTAGCAATATTTACTTTTTTGTATCGTACAACCCATTCGGGAGAATGGGTACAACCCATTCGGGAGAATGGGAAAGAAAAGAAATTCTTTTTACTTCTCAGTTTTCTTATCAAACTAAATATTGAACATGAAACATGTCTACGCGGAAAGCGCTGTGATTAATATTACTACCACAGGTGAGTGAAATTAAATATTAGCATGATTGCTAGAACTACCAAAGCTTTATATGCAACGCAACTTGAATTGTCTAAGAGTTTATATTCACTCATCTCATGAGAATGATCCATTTGCTAGGAGAAAACTAATCATTTTCAGATTGTATTTCTTATATGGTTATAAAGAAGACGCATTGTGAATGATTTTACTAAATGACCAAATATGCTTACAAATAATTAACTTAAGCTAAATATGTATATAACGTTATATAATATCAACAAAAAGAAAATAATGCTAAATGTATAGACATGCCTTAAAGAAATATCTGTCTATCAATGATTTCATTAGATGAAATAACTGGGTAACTCTGAGGGGTGAGCAAGTTTATTATATTGAGTATATCAATTTAACGGTAAAACCATACAATAAAAACCCAAACATGTGTGAAATGCATTCTTTTGTGAATGGGCTGTCACATGCCATTCAACCCTAACCATTTCCCAAAAAATGCGTAGTTTTAACGGACATTCCCGAATTTGATGTTATTTTGAAGGTCAAGGTCAAATATCTCAACAACGGGACAACGCTTTTCTTTCAAATTTCACACAAAGTTACATTGATATCTGGATAATATATTTGTAAGGTGTCATAAAAATTGTGTTTCAAATAAAACGTGTGGAGATAGTTTGGTAAAGTTGGTCGTTAAAAAATAGCGAAATTTTGTGAAAGAAAGAAGAATGAATATTACGGAAAAGATATACATGGAATATCAAATATAAGCCCATAAATGTTTAACGCATATATCACAAGATACGTATACAAATTTTCATGCATCTGGGGCTAAAAATAAGAAAGATAAGCGACTTAGAATGACCCCTACTGTGTTTCAGTCCATCTTACCCCACCCACTTTATTTACCCATATCTCGGAAAATAAGCCGAAACCAAATTTTTTACACATACAAATTAAAGATATTATGTAACCCTATCAATCCACAAAATTTAAAGAAAATCTATTTTTTGACCCCTTATTGCAACCCATCCTTTTCACAACAAATAGGTAAACTTGACCTTAAATCATGCTTTGATCATTCCTTTGACTGGGTTAAAGAATGATAGTTATTTCTGTCCCATTATATTTCACAATAAATGACCTGGCAGATCATCTCTAGGTCATTTATAGTGAACTATACCAGATGACAAAATTTTAAACTGATTTAAATTCAAAGATGTTCAAGACGATGATTTCAAAAGAATGGAGTTCTATGATAAATTGTTGCTTTTCATCGAAAACCTCGTAACTGCAGCTTGTTTTAAGCTGCAGTTACGAGATTTTCAATGAAAAGCAGCAACATGGTATTGTATGGTCGCAAGTTATTTCCTCATATTCCACAAAGTTTTCCAAATTGCTACGGTCAATTTGCGCAGCTGGAACACCTAACCATAGATTGCTGTCTTTTCTCACACAAATACTACAATAACATTTTTATCAAATCTCTAGCTACTAACCCACAGGTTTGCGGGCCACAGCCATGGCGCAGTTGATAGGGCATCTGCCTCTCATTCGAGAGGTCCCGGGTTTGATACCCGGCCGCAGCAAATACCCTCACTGACAAAAATGTCACCCATCAATGGTTTGATATCATGAACCTATGTGGGGGAGCAGCTGGAGGCTCAGTAAGGGTGTTGTGGTAGCACTGGTATAAGAAATGACATGAATCCATGGTTAGGTGCTCCAGGCACCGCAATATAACCAAAGTAGCTGAAAATGGCGTGAAATCCCAATAAACCAAACCACAGGTTTGCAATCATCCAACCATTGGTGGAAGACCAATGTCAGGGTGTTTGAGGCAGCAAGGGATCGAACCCAGGACCTCAAGATTGATGGTCCAATGAGCTATCCCATCAATACGATGGCTCGTCGCAAAACAGTTGTAACTGCCTATAAAGCAGTTACAGTTACAATTGTTTCGCACTGAGCCAACGAATAGTTTCTGTGCCAAAACCTGGAATTCGGATATGGTAGATCTAGGTCTTCAAAATTCAAATTGTCATCTGCAACTTCTTTGAATTTGAACAAGTATTTTGTCATATGGGAAAAAGATAGACCTAACAACATTGTTTTATGAAATTTGTGGGTGGTCTACTTTGGAAGGTGCTGCAGGTAACAAAATGATTGGTAGATCTATTACAAGTAGAAAATGTATTTATCATAGATCTAGCATTAAAATATCGAAAGAATAGGAGAAATTACTTCTTTTTTCTCAATGTTTTCCCCAACTTGTTCTAGTCGAGAAATCAAAACCAAATCTTGTTCGGGAAATGGTTGATTTGAATAAAAGCCGTCTGCTATGAAAGATAAATGTTGTCTACATTCCGCATTCAATGAACTTCATATCCCATGATCCTCTATCTAACGGGAAGGTTAGAGAAAACAGTGGAAGGTTGGATGTCCTGAGTTGACCCAAAACAAAGTTCATCCTAGGTCACCAGTCTAAAATGATCAGTGTGACCCAGTCTGCCCTAATTCCAATACTTCACTTCCTGTAATAGACTGGTTTGCATAATTTTAAGCCTCGTTCTGATTTCCTCTTCACCTCGTTTGACTGTGTATTATGCAATATTGTGAAACTGTTACCTAGAGGCTGATGACTTTTATCGTTTGACAATCATTGAAAACAGAACTGTTTACCGTTTATTCACCTTTTGTTTCTTTGTGGCCTATTTTACCTTATTATAATATGGACTAATTTAACCATTTTCCAAACAAAACCTGCATTGAGAAAAAATATCAGTAATCCTTCATTTTCCTTACTTTGCTACATAATACAATTGTTTTATCTTTGACATCAATCATTTTGTCATTGCAACCATTTAGTAGATCTATATTTTGTTGTGTCTGCCGATTTGAATGTAAAAGTCATAGAAGACTGATTATTACTAAAGGATTCTTTTTTTCATCTGAAGATTGATTGAATGGAATTTAATGCCACTTTCAACTGCTACAGTCATAGTGTGTGGATGTAGCACAGTAACATGGATTCCTAGCATTTCTCGCACAAATACTATCACAATAACCAATCCAATCCTCTATCCGATATCTCGTTTCGACCATTCACATCCATTGCTGAGGGACGAATAACGTATCAAATGTCTGAAAGGATATTTGCAAAGTAGGGCTCAAACCCACATCCCCTTAATCGATAGACTCAAGATAATACAAGTATTGTCCGCCAACATTAACCTGCAACATAATTATGCATAAGTAAAGACCACACTTTCACAATAATTATATTCTTCAGATGCTTATCTAAATGGACTTTACCGACCAAAATTAAATTAATTTCTGGGTCAATTTTTGTGTACTATACTTTTCTCTCGAAAATACACCATGTCAATAACTGTGACTACAGACATGTCAAAAGCTGTGACTACAGACATGTCAAAAGCTGTGACAAATGAATTAAAGTGCGAGAGAAACATAATCCAAAACAAGCCCTAGCTCATCAGCATCGCTCATCAAAAGAGCTTAGGAGAGTATTGAGACAAAAGAAGAAAATACTAGAATACAGCATTTCTGCTTTTCTCTCATTGTTTTCATGCTATGATGAAGTTTGGTAGAGGGTTAAGGTATCCAAACCCTCAAAAGCACCAAAGAGCCAGAGGCGAAATTTGAACAAGAGCTTCGCAGAGCGGCGCATATACGCCCGAGAGGGGCTTGTCAGTGAAATTGGCCATTTTTTCAATTCAAGGGAAGATAATTCAAACATGAAAAGTTATCAAAGTTTTGTTTGCACAACAAGACACCATAGAGATTCATTGTGGCCAGTTTGATTAAATTTTGGTTGAAACTGTAGGAGTTGCGCACAGGAGAAAATGGGCATTTTTGAGAAAATGGGCTTTTTTTCTTAAATTCAAGGGCAGATAATTCCAGAACGAAAACAGTTATCTAAATTCCGTAAGCAGTGTGCACAACTAGACACCATGGAGATTCATTGTGGCAAGTTTGGTCAAATTCTGATCAAAACTGGAGGAGGAGTTGCGCACACAAGAAAATGGGCATTTTTTTTTAATTCAAGGGCAGATAATTCAAGAATGAAAAGAGTTAATTGAATTCCGTAAGTGGCATGCACAACTAGACACCATGGAGATTCATTGTGGCAAGTTTGATCAAATTCCGATCAAAACTGTAGGAGGAGTTGCGCACACAAGAAATTGCTAACGGACGGACGGACAGACAGACAAGCAGGGCCATAACATAATACGACCCTTCGGGCATATAATAAAAATGTAAATAATTCATAAACTGTGCTACATTTCCTTTCCAAATTCAAACCTTAGCATTTTTAACGGTTTAGAATTTTGAATTAATGCACGCTATTGGAATTATTTGACATAAATGTTCAAAATTACCTCCCTTGCATATGAATATAGAGTAAAATGATATTTGTGAATTATTTTCTTTTTGAAGCATAATCTTGAAATCCGGCACGGAGAATCAACTTATGTGAAGTGTATTTACAAGTAGTTTGGTGCATTTCGTGTGGCTAGAAAGTGGTGATTTTTTTTTCGGGTCTGTAAACCTTAATTAAAGTAAAGTTTCAGATTTTTCCCCAGCATCAAAGACAGAGTTTAGACTGGCCTAAAAAGGAAAAGCTTGGGGAAAACATTAAGGCAAAAGCAGAAACTGTTGATTATAAATATTTTCTGTGTTATGCTGTACGCAATATATCTATCAACATCAGCTGTTGCCTGCACTGTACCCTTTCAAATTGGACCAGTCTAAAATCTAGTCATTTTGGGAAAGGTTAACCCATTATCTCACATTGTTGCTTTATGGTGCCATATATTTGCGGGCTGAAAATTTTGTGGGAAATATAGAAATTACTTCTTCATTTTCCACAATTTTTTCCAAATTCTTTTCTATCAGAGGCATCAAAACGTGTCACTGTTTGGGAATGGTTTCACCTTGTTAAAAGCAACCACTCAATGTTCGGGAAAGGTAAACAAAAGTCTTTTTATTTATCATCTTCAACCCCTTTGAAATTGGACCAGTCTCAAATTTAGTAAGTTGGCACAGGGTTCATAAACGTCCTAGCTAACCCATTCCCACACAATGAACCTTTTGACCACCCAAAAAAATAATACATGTATCTTCATTTCCCACAAAGTTCTCTATCCAGAAAGACCAAAAACTGTAATAGTTCAATTACATGAAAACGTTGTCTGCAACCTCTTTGAAATTGGACCAGTCTAAAATCTAGTCATTTGGCAAAAGGCTTCATAAACGTCCTAGTTAATAGTATATTAAGTATTATTAACCTATTACCAGATAGCAAAATTATAGACGTCCAAATTCATCAAATGGATGAAATTCTATATTTTAAGTCTTTTGAGGTAGAAATTATCGTTTGAAATGAAGAAATTGCTTATCACAAGCAATTTCTTCATTTTCAACAATGTTTTGCAAATCCTGTTCTATCAGAGGTATCAAAAAGCATCACTGTTCAGGAATGGTTTAGAGCGGAATGATAATTGTCTGATTGTACAAAATAAAGTCTATTATCATCTTTAACCCCTTTGAAATTGGACCAGTCTAAAATCTAGTCATTTGGGAAAGAGTTCATACACATAAACGTCCTAGTTAACCACATGTTAACCTTCTGACCTTATAATTAAGTAGGGGTACATAACAGTTTTCATGGAAAATATTATATAAAGTAACCTACTTAATCACCGAATTTCCGATATTGACATAGAATTTGACTGACTTTGCCTCCGAATGTGCCCGTTTTTCACCCAACTCGCGTAAATCTTCCTAGATTTTCAACCAGTTATATATTCGTTCACCAATATTCGAACAGCCTTTTTACTTTATAAGTACAAAATTATTGCACATGTGCATTTAACCCTTTCCTGAGCAAAACCTACATTGTTTGACATCTTACATATAGGAAAGTTTTGGAAATCATTGAAGCAATTATGAAGGAAGAAAATGCTACATGCATTTCTTTAACCCTATCCCAAACAAGACCGGGTTTTGACGTCCCTATTAGAAAAGGCTTGGGAAAACATTGAAACAAAAGAAGAAACTGCTGATAACCAGCAGTTTCTCGCTTTTGTCTCAATATTTTCTATGCCATATTTTACAAAAATCCTATCTTTAATAACATCCAATTTGTCTTTTGTATCAGTTTTTGTAGTGGATCACCCTAAAATTTTGCCGTTTGGGAAAGGGTTAATTCTGTTTGAATCTTTTTAATTGAACAAACATCAATTGCATTAACTCTTTCACAAGAAATGCCTGGTTTTGATTTTCCAAATAGATAAATTTAAGCCTGGGAAAATATTTACCAATACAATATAAGCAGCATTTTCTCCTTTTGCCTATTATATTTGGTGCTAGATCTATGTTGTACACAAATCTTGAATTTAAAGAACATCAATTGTATGTCTACATTAGATTAACCTTTTCCTGTACAAGACTTGGTTTTGAGGTCCATTAAAAAAGGTTTGGGAAAACATTGGGGCAAAGGAAGAAAATGCTGATCATCAGCATTTTCTCCTTTTGCCTCAATATTTTCCAGGCTATACTGTACACAAATCCAATCTTAATCAACATGGATTATATTGTGCCCATTTTTTGAAAATGACTGATACAAGAAGCTGAAGTACGAAACATTGAGAGAAAATCAGTATTTCATGCCTGCGTCCAGTAAGACAAAACGTTAGCTAACATTTTAGCCGTTTCATTCGGAATACTCGGTCAATTCTGTCAAATTTGGGTCAAAGAAGTTGCAAATGTTGGTAACGTTAGCTAACAGTTTGTCTACTGAACGCAGCCCAGTTGTCTGCAGCAGCTTTTGTAATAGGACCACCCAAAGATTTAGCCATTTGTGAAAGGGTCTAAAGTACAAAACAGCCTAGATAATATTTAGAGCAGAATAATAATATGATCGAAAATATCCCATAATATTGTCTGATTGAAAACATCCGGGATATTGACATCTCATCAGACTTTAATATTGTTTTCTGCTTTTCCCCCAACATTTTCTAAGCAATATTGTACAGTAATATCAACTGTTTGGGAAAGTGTCTAGAGTACAAAGCAGCTTAGATGACATTTACAGCGGCATAATAATGTGATCAAAAACATCCAATAATATTGTCTGATTGAAAACATTCTGGATATTGACATCTTGTCGCACTTATACATGAATGATTTAGTATGTCAAGCTATTTCCGATGATTATCAGCATCTCTGCCTTTTCCTCAATACTTTCTGCGCAAAATTATACACAAATTTTAGCAGGCTAGCCCACATAGGTGAAAGATTATTAAGCCATTAGCAAGTGACAACTTTGCATCGAACAGAGTACCTCAGAGTGATAGTCCGATGCGTCACCAACTGTGCTATGGCTGTCGCTCAAAGTATAATTACAATTAAACATAAAGTAGGCTCAACCTTGGCTAGGAAGGTGTATTACAACATGCATAATTAAATATGCAAATAGGTCAAATGCAATTAACCCTTTCCCAAACAATGATGAGACTAAGTCTTCTTCATGTGTATAGGACAAAGAGCTTGGGAAAACATTGAGGCAAAAGAAGAAAATGCTGATAACCAGCATTTTCTCCTATTGTCTCAATATTTTCTGTGCTGTATGACACACAAATCCTTTCTTTATCAACATTCTTTTTTTGTCTGAACAGTCTAAAATATGCAGTTTGGGGAAGGATTAATCAATTGAAATATCCTTGAGATGTTCCTACATGCATAATTAATGTTGCATTGTAGCAGCCGGTCATGAATGAAAAAAAAAGTCAGTCGTCAATGAAAATGTCGGTTAATTGTCTAAATAGGTCACAATGCAATTAACACTATTGACTGACATTCCTCACAAAATACAAAGTGGGACGGTCCCAAAGTCAAAGATTTCTGATTTATTGACCCTTTGCCAGAGAGCAAAAATTTGAACAAGTCCAATTTTGAAGCTGATCCAGGAAATAGAATGGATGTTGTTAGAGAAAGAATTTGTGTACAAGACATCACAGTAAATACTTTTTTTTTTATCTCAATGTTTTTTCAAACCATTCCTACAGATTGATCAAAACTAGATCTTGCTTGTGAAAGTCAACATCCAACTGCACTGGTGGTGAACTCGGCCAAAGCGAGGGACGTTTTTTTCGCGATCAATGTATTCCGTCGGTGTTGTTATAAAATATCGTAACTACGGCTTTATCGAAGCCATAGTTACAAGATTTTATAACAACACCGACAGTTTGTCAATACAAAACGGTGAACCCGGTCTGTTTTAGAACAAGTTCATTGTCATTAGAAAAAAAATATATAAACTCGCATTTAAACGCAAAATATCTATACCTTGTTGTAGCAAAAATTGTTTTAGTTCACCACCAGTGAACTGATAATTCGATCAAATCTTCTTGACTTGTTTTTATGAACCCACCTATAAATTTTGAATCTGACCGCAAAATAATTGTGTTAGGAAGTTAAATTCATAATGAAAGTATCCTGTTATTGGGACACTTAAACATTCCTAGTGGACAAAATTTTGGACCAATCTAATTCAAAAGAGGAAAGTTGTGTATACTAAAGCTTAGAAATTATTGAGACAAAAGGAGAAAATGGTGCTATCAGCAATACTTTCCCGAGCCATTTCTATTAGAGGCATCAAAAAGCATCAATGTCTTGGAATGGATTAACCCTTTCCTAAATTGTAAAAAAAATGAATGTTCCAATTTGAAAACCTGCTGCACACGAAAAATTGGAAACTGGCTAATGGGGAACCGTAGCGGATTATCTTTCCTTTGATAGGTGGCGCCATGGTTCACGGTCCAATATTTATTACACTAGCCCTTTTACCTGGTAATACACAACACGGAAAACACACGATCACCGAACCAAACTGTTGTTAAAATGTCCGAAATTATGTCACTGTTTACTTGATTAAGTAGAACCCTATTAGATCTAACATAATTTGGAGGGAAAAGAATGAAAATGTTGGGATTCCCGGTAACCCAAATATTCTCCTCTTCTTTCTATGTTTTTCCTCATGATACACACTTGTTAGAAGTTTAGGTCTATCATTTTGTTAACCATTTTCCCTAATTTCACCTTATTTAACCCTCTCTCGACAAGACCAGAATTTGACTTCAATAATAGATAAGGATTGAAAGGCATTGAGGCAAAACAAGTAAATGCTGATATCTAGCATTGTCTCTTTTTGACTTGATACTTTTTTGGTATGATAATTTGCACGCAAGTCCTACCTTTATCAAGATGCATTTGGCATCTACATCACCTTTGAAGTTGGAAAACTTTAAGACACGTAGGTTTAGATCTCAATTTTCTGAGAAAGCTAGGATAGCACCAGAAGAAAGGCTGATATCCAGCACTTTTCCTTTTCTAACAATGTTTCTAACTAATGCATACACGCCTACTGTATACATGTTCTAGTTTATTTGTTTGTCTGCAAAACATTTGTTTCAGGAAAATAAATGAAAATATCTTTTTTTTCCATTTTGTTTTCAAAGGTGACCCAACTCTTTTTCAAATGACACAATCTTAGGATGGTAAGTTCCTGCTGACAACAAAACAGATATTGGTAAAGATGTTGTTTGTGCACAAGATATTTCAAAGAAAATATCGAGGAAAAAGAAGAAAGTGTTGGTTTACAGCATTTTCAGCATTTTCTTCCTTTCCTCAAAGTTTCCAAGCCTATTGTAGGCCTATTAGGTATGTTGAAACAAGGTTTTGTTTGGAAAAGGGTTAAGACTTTACCAATAAGGATTACCAAAAGGAATCGTGTTGTATTCAAAAGAATTAAGAATTGGTTAACAACCTAATGGTGTTGATGAGCAACAATATCGTGTGCGCCCATAAAACTATTATCGCTTTACAACCGTTTTAACACAGCATATGCTATATGTTTCTAGTTTTAAGGGATGTAAAGATCATGAGAACAGAAAATGGTTTGGATTCTACGAAGAATTTTGAGTCTAAACATTATATATACATCCATTTCAAGAATAAAAACTTTATGACAACAAATAAATTTTGCGAATTGAACTGGGATTTAATTGAGATTCATGTCGGTTTCCAGCTATCTACTTTCGTTTTCATGCTGATACTTACAGCTCTACTTAGTCGCTTTTTCTTCCTGAAACTCTAGCATTTCGTTTTCGTAATTCATTTCTCAGTTCCGGATTCGTCATTGAACCAAATTTCTACTCCATTTTCTGTGTTTTACGATTTAATTTAGGAAAATAGCTTGAAAGTAAGCAACGTATTTACGTTCTGCGATAGCTTTTACATGTAAATAAAGGGAACTTCCGGATGCTGGTTGGACCGGGAACAACGGCGCCACCACACTACTCGCAGGGGCAATTAACCCGCTACGGTTCCCCATTAAGGTATGATTTATGTAAAAGATAGCAGAGAAAATATTGAGGCAAAAAGAGAAAATGTTGGAATATCAACATTTTCTTCTTTTGTCTCGATATTTTCACAAACATTTTAAGCTAGTACGTCAAAACAAGGTGTCATTTGGGAAAGGGATGACAAGACATTACAATTATCTTGCTGTCTGCAATTGCTTAGGATTTGGCCCAGTCCAATACTTTTTGAGTTGAGAAGAGTTTAAAACTTTCCCACACAGGACCTTGTTTAGATGAATAGAAAATGCTTAGTAAAATACAGACAAAGGTAGAAATTAAAGGCTGTTAATAAGCATTTTATCACTGCCACAACAATTTCTGAGCGATATTGTACACAAAAACCTATCTTTATCAACATTCATTTTGTAGTCTAAAACCGCTTTCAAATTAGGACAGTCCAAAATTGTGACGATTGAGAATATGTCCTTTTTTTTGCAAAACCTCATATTTAATGCATTGATCAAGCTGAAGATACAAGGTTTTGCAATAACACCAACAACAGCAAATGAAAAACAACTTTAACCCTCTCCCAAACAAGACCTGGTTTTGACGTCCCTAATAGAAATGGGTTGGGAAAACATTGAAACAAAAGAAGAAACTGCTGATAACCAGCAGTTTCTCCTTTTGTCTCAATATTTTCTGTGCAATATTTCACACAAATTCTATCTTTAATAGCATTAATTTTGTCATTTATGGCAGTTTTTGAAGTGGATCACTCTAAAATTTTGTTGTTTGGTAATGGGTTAAAAGCAAAATTAAATGAAAAAGTTTTGAGACAGAAATTTACATTTTAATCCCTATGGTGACAGTTGAATGAAAATCACAAAAGCATGAATGTCAACAACTTCATTATTTTTTCCGATCCAATGACATCATGTCTCGTCTCGAGATTGTACCGGTCGACACGTGTAAAACCAGTCACATTCCCTAGAAGGCCGAGATGTAGGTCTAAATGGATTTTTCAGAGTATGAAAATAGAGCAGACATCGTGAACTCTGCTCTAATTTTGTTACCCGATCAAAAATGTGGGGAAATTGTACTTTTCTATGTACCACTCCACAAATGATTGAACTCTCCCAATTTGTGTTGTTATATATTGGATTCTTCCAAATTAATCCTTACCCGATCAACAAAATTTTAAACTAGTCCAAATTCAAATATTGCAAACGACAATTTCAAATTAATGAATTCTTACATAATTTTGGTGATTTTCTGTAGAAAACTTTGTCAGGGTGGATCATCACGTGATCAAAATGGGTACATACACGGACGCAAGATGGCGGAAAATTAGCGATTTTCGGTAGATTTCCCTAAATTGGTAAGTATGGCTCCATTCGTTTGACTTACCATATAGCGCATTCTATGCGCATTTCCGAGTGCTTTTCGGTGATGTCTGTCTCGTCTCTAGGCTTCATGTAGTTTCTGAGATACCCTCGAGGTTTTGAGCCGAATCGGAACGATTTTCGAGGGAAATTGAATATGGTACGTTACACGTTCCCCGTTTTTTTCATCAAAAATAGCGTTTTCTCTCAAAAATTCATACTTGTTTCGATTCAATACTATGGTCCTTCATGTGCAACAATCATACGTACTTTGCTTCAGCCTTTTCTTTCTTAAATTCACGAAAAACGGGGAAATTGTATAAACGGTACGGAACACGTACATGATACGCAACACGTGATGATCATTTGCAATTATGGTACGTACCACGTAAATATTTCAAACCCAAAGTTTTATGAATTTCCCACACCAATCGTGGCTAAGTACAAGGTATCATCCATACTTGATTGAATTATACAAGAATATACTAGTAGAACGTAATACTATCCATTGAATAGAACGATTTAATTCATAAATAAAAAGAGTGTGCAGTATGTTTCATAATGCACGATGATTTTTCAACTGAATGTGCCTTTGGACCAATAATTATTTCCCATGCTTTAATACGAAATCCTGTTACTGCCATCCACCTTTCTACCTACAAGAAAAGTCGAAATTAGTGTGACACTCTTGCAGCAAATTTGAGACTTAGAAAAATTGAACTTTGACAATTTTCGGGCGCAAATCTTCAACTTTTCTACCTAAAGAACTTTCTAGAAAAGTCAAAATCTGTGTGACTCACGCCAATTGTTATATTATTCTATGTATCAAGTTTAGAAAAGTTGAAATTAATGTGATTAACTTCCACTACTCTAGCATAATGGTAAGGTAGAAAAGTAGAAAAGTTGAAGTTTTGTCCCTGACAATTGACTGTAGTTACTGTGACAAGCTTCGTCATTTCTACTTTCAATGTCCCAATTATGCTAGAAAAGTTTATATAACTGTTACTAAATTTTCTAAAAAAAATAGGTAGAAGAGTAGAAAAATCAAATTTTGTCATACTTACTTCTGGCAATTCTTTCAAGAATAAATAATCTTTTCTGGTTTTCTAGGTAACTTTTTCCCAAGAAAAGTAGATTAGTCGACATTTCGTGTTTTATTAGTAGAAAAGTGGATTGCGGAAACAGAATTCCATAACCTATTTTTTTTACATATACGATTGTAACATTCGTCATTCGTTTATCATTACAGAACCATGGGGTAAACAAAGTCGAGGCACTCTCTTGGCAAGAAACCATGGACAGTGAAGAGAGTTAAGGCCGTCCGTGTGCTGCAATGCCAACCAGACAATAATTCCAACAACAGAGTCTACAAGATGGGCACTATCTAGACCAAATTATGTTGATTAGATAAATTACCTTTTATTTTGTTAGAAAGATCAATGATAAGTTGAGTCAGAAAAAGCTCTCACCAATTAATGATTCAGAAAGAAAAACATCTTCAAATACCCAAGTTATAGAGAATATATCCAATCTGTAATGCAACAATTGAAACTGAAATCTACTTCGTATTAAATTGTAGAAATTACATGTACATTAATTACAGGCCCGTAGGAACAGGATGTGCTCAAATTTTCCTTCTTTTACACTGTTAAAAATTAAATTTAGCGCCCCCCCCCCCCCCCCCCCCCCCAATATTCAGACAAACGGGCTTGAGCCCACCCAATATGAAGTTGCTTCCTACGGGCCTGTAATTAAGGAAGTACGGACCCACTTTTAGTAAGAGAAATTATTTACGTTATTTTTTTACCTACTTGAAAAAACCTGTACTTTTGTGCCATATAGCATAGGAAATGTTCTAGGCAAAAGCACAAAATGTGATTATCTGCATTTTCTTTTGGATCAATGTTTTTCCAATGCCCTTTTACAGGTTCTGTTTGGGAAAGGGATACATTTGTCATATTGATTTTGTCTTAATTGTATTGGTGAATATGTTTTTGTATTTGTATTGACTTTGTTGTCATCCGATGGGTCCAAACAAGAATGCCATTTTATTATAATTGTAGTCCTTTAAGAGACAAATTTACATCTAGGCAATACTGTTGACAATAACAAAGAAATAAATATTATGTGTAATGAGCCCCGCAACTATACCGCCCTCGTTAGCCGAGGTTATTGGTGATCAGTTTGATTGAGAGTAACGTTGGATGCTTGTTGACGTGTATGGGGTTGGTATCGAAGTTGGAGTTATTTGGGGTTATTTTCAACAGTGTTGGTAGTGTATAGATCTAATATGATTTAGATTATTGATATTCTAGATATGCATTTATACTATTCAACCAGCCTAAAATGGGAGTCACGTGGGCACGAGTTTACCTATTTCAATCTATTTCAAACAATTAACTCACGTGCACAATATAAACGGTACAAATCAAAACAGATGATTGGTTATGAAGTAGTAAACAAAGGTTTACGCCACTCCCAATTGAGGCTGGGTAAATATATATAAATAAACCATGACCTCTGGACAGACGAGTCAAACTGAACAGGTAAACCAGGGGCCCGTTTTACAAACGAACTTACGAACATTTTTGAAACAACAACAAATCTGATTGGCCGAATGATTACTATTATTATTTCTCTTTCAATCAGATGTGTTGTTACAAGCTTTTTTTCAAAAATCTGTGTTATAAACGATTCAACATCTTTTACTAATGAGAGAATAGACCGATAACAGAACCGGATAGCTCAGTCGGTTACGTCGGAGTCTGTCAATCCAGGGGTCTCGAGTTCGAACCCCGGCTCGGCCAGTATCCATTCTGACATTTGACAAAAGTTATTTGTCTCTCACCAATGGGTGTGAATCATCTATGTGAGAGAGCAGCTGGAGGCTCGGTTTGGATATTGTGGTTGGACTGGTGCGAGATATACCAGGAACCCACGGTTAGGTGCTCCAGCCGCCGCGATATGACCCTGGTAGTTGAAAACGGCGTAAAACCCCAATAAACTCAAACCCGATAACAGAAAAGAGGGGAATCAGGATGTACATTTGACTATTTATAGTAACAACTTATACACACTGATACCTGTTCAACCCTAAAATAAACCAAAATATTCATATCGATTCTCGTTTAACTTTGAATGTATAATAGTAAAACGCGGCCCTGGTATGTAAACGTCGTGGTTTTAAGAAGGCGTTTGCCGCTAGATGTAATCACAACACCCCTCTCACACAGGACAGCCAATAGTTAAAAGTATAGATCGTCCAAAAAGAGTTGCAGATAAACAATAGGCTATTTCATTTACAAAAGGATGTCAGGCTATTTATTTGAGATTTAAATCGAGTTATGAGATAAATTACCTGATTAAGACAATGTATCTATCATTGATACAAAATTAACCGGGTTAATAATCGTACGGTATAATTTAAGAAAATAAAATGTAAATATCCGCCACTCTTTTTGGACGATCTATACATTTGAGTCTCAATGTTAATGGTACCACTATAGTTATTGCACCGTTGTGTTTGAATGGACAAACTACGTTTCATAACCGAGTTACAGCCAATAAAATATCTGTAGATCTAGATGTAGTTGTATTTTTTAGTAAATTTCCTTACCCACGGGGAATGAGCTAGACTAACATGCTAATCGCTAACGGATTGATTGTCCTTGGTTTTTTATATCGCATGTGGAACTTCCGGTAAAAACAAAAGAAGATGAGTATCACAGTCAGCAAATATTGAAATATGAAATGAAGTTTTACATAAAATGTCTTAATGCAATCCTATGAAGCCGACATTCTTGAAAACGTGGGTATGAGTGTTTTGCTTGCGCTTGCAGAAATGTGTGAAAAAATGTGTATATATAGCCTACCTTCGGAAGAAATCGGTCCCATTTCAATGTTGAGTAGGCCTATCTCATTCTTTTTTAATATATTTATCAAATTTGTCCCAATGGGTTCAGTCTGACAACGTTATCAACAGAAGTATTAGGTCCAACCCCTGAATTCATACTTACTGTCTGCGCACTTAAGAAACAAGATCGACCATTGCCATTGAATACACGACTTTAAGCTCACAAATGACTAGCAAAATCAAATTTATGAGTATCTTTTTAAACACGACAATACAGAAATTCTGCAAATTTCCCAGAGGCAGATTGAATTTACCTACCCTCGTGTTGAGGTTTATTTGTATGTCCGGTTAGTCTGGGCATGTCACCGTGCGTAGTTTATTTACACAGTGACGTCATTTGGTGAAGTGATGACGATTGCAATGCAAAATGTGACTGAGTTTAGTTTTGTTTACTTTTGGTGTGGAAATTCTGCATTCCATCGTTAGGTTAGACTTTTTTTTAGATTAGGCATATTTAGCCTATATGAGGAGAATTTTTGTGCCGTACTTTATTACATAGATCTAGGCCTACTTACTTAGTTTTCAAGTCTTTGCAGAAGAGAAAAATGTGGAGACCGGGGTTCCCATTAAAATAGTCACATGAATACCGATGAGTAAACTGTAAAATTGTGTTCCGAGAGTACGTTTTGTAGTTATGTTGGATTTGAAATATTTACGTGGTGCGTACCATAATTGCAAATGATCATCACGTGTTGCGTATCATGTACGTGTTCCGTACCGTTTCTACAATTTCCCCGTTTTTCGTGAATTTAGGAAAGAACAGGCTTAAGCAAAGTACGTATGATTGTTGCACATGAAGGACCTTAGTATTGAATCGAAACAAGTATGAATTTTTGAGAGAAAACGCTATTTTTGATGAAAAAACCGGGGAACGTGTAACGTACCATATTCAATTTCCCTCGAAAATCGTTCCGATTCGGCTCAAAACCTCGAGGGTATCTCAGAAACTACATGAAGCCTAGAGACGAGACAAACATCACTGAAAAGCACTCGGAAATGCGCATAGAATGTGCTATATGGTAATTCAAACGAATGGAGCAGTACTTACCAATTTAGGGAAATCTATCGAAAATCGCTAATTTTCCGCCATCTTGCGTCCGTGTATGTACCCATTTTGATCACGTGATGATCCACCCTGTTTGTGTGAAATGAGGCAATTGCTTGTTACAAGCATTTTTTTCATTTTCCACTGTTTTCTAAAGCCTTTAACTTGAAGGGAGGAGTCAAAAGGTCTCTCTGTGTTGTAATGGGTTACTCAATCAAAATATGGGTAAATTGTACTTCACTGTATTGTACCACTTTACAAATGAATGAACTCTCCATTTGTGTTGCTATTTATTGGATTCTTCCAATTTGAAAGAAGGGGGTGTTCTTGTGATAAATGAAATTTAACCCCATCACAAAACAACAAAATTTTAAGTTAGTCCAAATTCAAAGAAGTTGCAGACAACAATTTCAAGTAAATGAAATTAAATTTCTTGCATCTTTTTGGGTAGAAAACATTGTGGGAAATGAAGAAATTGCTTGTCACAAGCAATTTCTTCATTTGCTACAATGTTTTCACAATCTTTAATTTTTTTATACGCGCAAAGTCGTTTTAATGTGGAAATGGGTAACAATATATCCAAAAACCATGGAACAAAATAGCTTTTTCATGCATTTAAACCTTTCCAGACAAACCCTGGTTTTGAAATCACTTATCAAATGGCTCTGGACAAACATTGGGGCAAAAGATCAAAATGATGGTAACCAGCATCTTCTCCTTTTGTCTTAATGTATCATCTTCTCCTTTTGTCTTCATGTAACCTATCTTAAAGTATGATTTTTGTAACCTTTGACATTTATAAGTTGTTTTCGTAATCCTGGCCATTTGACCCCCCCCCCCCCCCCCCACACACACACACACACACACACACACCTCCATGGTCTTGTTTGGAAAATTGTTAAACACAAGGCCAAGATAGCAAGTTTCAAGGCCAAAATAGCAAGTTTTTGCTTTTCCACAAAAACCTCGTAACTGCAGCTTGATTTAAGCAGCAGTTACGAGGTTTTGGTTGATAAGGGACAAACCGCTAACTGAGCCATGACGAACCTCCCACATCACAGTGGTGGCAAGGGGGGTAATGCTAGTTTTACCATTAGTCAAGCTGCAGTTATCTACCTTATATTGATTGATTGAAAGGGCAACAGTTATGGTCATATCGCGGCCAGTGGAGCACCTAACCATGTCATTCCTCTCACTAGTACTATCACAACATCCTTTCCAAGCTTACAGTAACTGTTGCAAGTTCACATAGGTTTATGATTATTAACCCTATCCCAAACGACAAAAAAACAGGGTGATCCACTTCAAAAACTGCCACAAATGACAAAATAGATGTTATTAAAGATAGGATTTGTTTAAAATATGACACAGAAAATATTGAGACAAAGGGAGAAACTGCTGGTTATCAGCAGTTTCTTCTTTTGTTTCAATGTTTTCCCAAGCCATATCTATTGGGGACGTTAAAACCAAGTATTGTTCGGGAAAGGGTTAAATCATTGTTGGGATAAAATTTTACAGAAAGGAGGTTTGCTGTGACCAAGGATCAAACGAGGGATCTCCTTAGTTAATGTTTTCCCGACACTTTTTCCTTAGGGACATCAAAACAAGGTCTTGTTTGGGAAAATGTTAACCCATTAATGACCACATTTTTTCATTTTGAAGTTTTATCAAAAAATGATACATTTTTGGAAGCTATGATGAAAAATAACAAAATAATTAGATTTCCGACTGAAATAATGTTGAAAAATGCATTTTTGTTGTGTCCCATATTTAGGACATTGGTCACTAGAGATATCACTTTTGAAAAATAATCCAACTTTCCATCAAAATGATTGTCACAACATCTGAGGCTTATATATCCTTTTTATGAGATTATTGATCCAAAAACACATTCAGCAATGTTTGTTTATAAGTTTTTAATAAATTCCTACTTTACTGGCGATGAAAATCCACGGAACATAATGTCGTGCAGTGGAACATTGTAAGAGTAGATTTCTGTCTGATCATTGGGAATATCTTGTTTAATCCAGTAAGGTGGGGTACATTTGCTCGTCTTACTGTTTGATTGGCAGCACCTCTTGGGTGCACATTTGGTTGCGCAGGTATCTGAACATCATTGTCAATGGTGATGCAAGATGAATGCGAAACATATTCTGATATGCCGCTTTCTACATCCGTTGAAATACCAGAATCTTCTTCGCCTGTAGTATTGAAGTCTAGTCTGGTGACATGTTGCACACACACTGTTGCGTCTGCGCCTAATTGATTTCATGTCAGATTGTTTATATTTCCACCAAAATCTTCATCAACGATGTCTTCATCACTTTTTGTGACATCCTCTTGTGCAGTGAAAAATACATTGGCTTTAGGGCCGTAGAAAGCATTTTCATATTGGGTGGGCAGAAGCCACCTGTGTCTGAATATTGGGAGGACTAAATTGGATTTTCCCTAAATTTACAGTGTGAAACTAGAATATCACTGAAAGTGATCATACCCCCCAAAAGTGCAGTTTTTGTGCATTTTGAGAAGTTGATTTCATTTGAACTGGGAGCTGTTCAATTGGAAAAATAGAGCTAACAAAAATCAACAGACCAAAAAACATGTGTAAATGTTGCAAAAAATACCAATTTTCAACAAAAGGACATAGCTCATTTAACAATCCCCAAGCCCAGCCCTGCCATACTGATATTTTTCAATAAACCAAAAATTTACAACCATGTATTGAAGACAGTCAATAAAGGTAGGCCTACATTCCTGTAACATTAGGTTCAAATTTACTGTATAATTGATTTTAAAAGAATTTTCTCTCATGATTTTGTTAAGTCTGATAAGCCCTGCCCTGCCATTACCACATTTTTTGCAAATCAAAAATCCAAAAACAAATTTTGAATTAAGTCACCAAATGAACATCCCTGCCAATTATGGTAACAAAACACCGAAACAAAATTTCACGAACAAGTTTTGAAAAGGGTCACCCAAGGAACATTCCTGCCAATTTGGTAAGAATTTGCTCAGTGGTTAAGGAGGAGAAGATTTTTGAAGAATTATCTGACAATTTCTCGAAGTCAGATAAGCCCCGCCCTGCCACACCCACATTTTTTGATGAATCAAAAATTCATGAACATACATTGCATACAATCGATCAAGGGACATTAGTGCAAACTTTAGTTCAAAATGGTCTAATAATTGATTTTTAAAGAATTTTCACATGATTTCTCTAAGTCCGATAAGCCCCGTCCTGCTACACCCACAATTTTTGACAAATCAAAAATTCACGAACAATTTTTGAAAAGGGTCACCCAAGGAACATTCCTGCCAAGTTTGGTAAGAATTGGCCCAGTGGTTGAGGAGGAAAAGATTTTTGAAGAATTATCTAACGATTTCTCGAAGTCGGATAAGCCCCGCCCTGCCACGCCCACATTTTTTGGCGAATGAAAAAATAATGAGCATACATTGAATATAATCACTCAAGGATCATTCCTGCCAAGTTTGGTTCAAATTGGCCTGATAATTGATTTTTAAAGATTTTTCACTTGATTTCTCAAAGTCCGATAAGCCCCGCCCTGCCACGCCCACAATTTTTGACGAATCAAAATTTCACGAACAAGTTTTGAAAAGGGTCACCCAAGGAACATTCCTGCCAAGTTTGGTAAGAATTGGCTCAGTGGTTGAGGAGGAGAAGTTTTTTGAAGAATTATCTAACGATTTCTCGAAGTCAGATAAGCCCCGCCCTGCCACGCCCACATTTTTTGGCGAATGAAAAAATCATGAGCATACATTGAATATAATCACTCAAGGGTCATTCCTGTCAAGTTTGGTTCAAATTGGCCTGATAATTGATTTTTAAAGATTTTTCACATGATTTCTCAAAGTCCGATAAGCCACGCCCTGCCACGCCCACAATTTTTGACGAATCAAAATTTCACGAACAACTTTTGAAAAGGGTCACCCAAGGAACATTCCTGCCAAGTTTGGTAAGAATTGGCCCAGTGGTTGAGGAGGAGAAGTTTTTTGAAGAATTATCTAACGATTTCTCGAAGTCGGATAAGCCCCGCCCTGCCACGCCCACATTTTTAGGCAAATGAAAAAATCATGAGCATACATTGAATATAATCACTCAAGGGTCATTCCTGCCAAGTTTGGTTCAAATTGGCCTGATAATTGATTTTTAAAGATTTTTCACATGATTTCTCAAAGTCCGATAAGCCCCGCCCTGCCACGCCCACAATTTTTGATGAATCAAAATTTCACGAACAAAATTTGAAAAGGGTCACCCAAGGAACATTCCTGCCAAGTTTGGTAAGAATTGGCCCAGTGGTTGAGGAGGAGAAGTTTTTTGAAGAATTATCTAACGATTTCTCGAAGTCGGATAAGCCCCGCCCTGCCACGCCCACATTTTTTGGCGAATGAAAAAATCATGAGCATACATTGAATATAATCACTCAAGAGTCATTCCTGTCAAGTTTTGTTCAAATTGGCCTGATAATTGATTTTTTCAAGATTTTTCATATGATTTCTCTAAGTCCGATAAGCCCCGCCCTGCCACGCCCACAATTTTTGACGAATCAAAAATTCACGAACAAGTTTTGGAAAGGGTCATCCAAGGAACATTCCTGCCAAGTTTGGTAAGAATCGGCTGAGTGGTTGAGGAGGAGAAGATTTTTAAAGAAAAAACCAACAGACGGACCAACAGACAGACCAACAGACCAACAGACCAACAGACAGACGGACAACCTGACTCCTATATACCCCCCAAATTGAATTTGGGGGGTATAATAAGGAAAATTCAGCATTTTTGACCATCTTTAGTAAGCCCCTTCCCCCCTATACCCCCTATTCATACGGACCTGTGCTTTTTGAAGGGATTTGTCATCTTCAAGAAGATGTAGCACCTCATTTTAAGTGAATCTCTATAAATAAATGATGATTAAATGTCAGCAAAAAAGTTAGAATTTGAAACACATAATGTTCATACAGACTCACATTTTGTTTACTCTAGTGACCATCGTCCTATATTTGGGACGTTATATCACAATTGAAAAAAGCATGGAAACATATCAAATATACATTACTTTTGTATTGACTTGTATAAAAGAGACACCAATCTACATTTTAATTGCTAATTTGGACTATTTTCATCAACAGCTTTTGAAGGACATAAGGAATGCCTACTTTTTCTTTGTCATTTTCACTCTACCAAAAATTTGTCCCGTCTTCAACAGTCTAATCATGTTAATGACTATGAAATGTTTCTGTTTCATCTTTAAATTGGTGTTATCTGATCCAACAGACTATTATTTCAGTCACAATGAAGAGTTAATAGCAATTCGACACTGATAACTGTTGACATAAACCAGATTCCATAACCGTACTATATAAAGGACATGGGTCATTAATGGGTTAATGACCCACAGGACAGAAAGTGATCAATCAATGACAATTTCAGTGATTTGAAATAATGGACTGGTCTAACTTCAAATAAAGAGGACAATCATAATTATTGGTCTAGTCTACTTTTTGAATTCTATGCAGTACAACTGGTAGGGGAGATTCGGGATTTCTCGGACATGTGGGTAATCTCGGACAGTCAGACGTTTCTCTTTATAAATAAAGAGTCTTTATGAAGTATTTCCCAAAATCAGCTGTATTTATAGGTATAACGCGTCATCAATCGAATGCGCCTGAAAAGATGACACCATGTGACATGTATTGTGATGTGTGGGGAAGTTTACTCATTTCTGTGACGTAGTGTCCGACTTTACCCGATGTATTATCGTATTTAGCTATTTTAAACTCGGACACTAATGATTTCTCCATGTTTATCTAATTTTCATGCGCGAATTAGCAACATAAATGATGTCGACTGCAACAGCTTTCAAATTAGAGCAGTGCAAAACTTTATAGTTTTGGAATGTGTTAAAACAACAGTTGCATCCGAGATTCCCCGTTCAATGAATTTGTCAATGCCCAAGTTTACCTTACTCTGATAGTATGCTTTATTTCGTAAAATTATCTGCCTTGGCTTTATTTTAACTGTTTTAGCCAATGAAATTTGTGTAGAATTGGAATACTTCATTGTGTTCGTTGTTGATTCAGAAGCTTGTCTGTCCGAGCGAGTGCGATATCTATGGTGTTCTGACAGAGACTACGTTTTGTGTCCGAGTTATACCGAATCTCCCCTAGTTTCTATTTCTTGATCAATCTTTTGTTGTTCGTAATTGGCTATCAAATTGGAACAGACTACTAGTAAATCATAAGAATTTGGGGAAAGGATCAAAGGTCAAATTATTAGTTCGACTGACCCTACATGACCTGCTTTACACCCACACATGACCTAAGCCTGTCAATCAAATTGTTTTGTTAGCTCAACCATCCTATCATGAAATAATAGACTGATCTAAATTTACATATCATTCAAGTCTTTCTCATAAAGCAAAAGACCAGTCCAAATTCATAATTAGTTCGAATGACCCTATATGACCTGCTTTACACCCACACATGACCTAAGACTTCAATCAATTGTTTTGCTTGGTCAACCCTCCTATCAAACCGCAATGAATTTTGTGCTAAAAATAGACTGGGTCATTTGTTATGTATCAATAAAATAGTCTGCGTTATTATAGAATCTCCTGACTACAGCTTCAATGAGGTTGTAGTTACTAGGTTTTAGAGCCAAAACATTATTGTTTCTCAAAATTATGCAACAGTTTACTTGATAAAATTGATCTCTATTCAAATGCCAGTCAACTTTTTCATATAAAATAAAGGCAAAAGACAAGCCCACCAGTCATATTTCAAGTTTGACACACAACCCTATTCGCTCCCCACCTCAAATTCTAGGCTTTTTTGAGTGGGGGCAAAGAAACTAAAAAGATACAAATTAAGTTTGCATGTTCTGAATGAGTACAAACAGTTTGGATGCCCTCAGAATTTAGTGCTTTCCCTCAATGTTTTGTAAACAAGAGAGAGGAACCGTACTATCAACGACCTTACGACAAACTTGGACAGGAAATCATAATGGTAAATCTGTTGTGTGATCATTGAAAATACAGGATTGGACCCTTTTGAAGTATGTCCCTTCTAAAAAGGGCTATGAAAAGCATTGAGACAAACGAAGAAAATGCTGTAAATCAGGATTTTCTCCTTTAGTCTCAATATTTTCTCAGCCATATAGTATACAAATCATATTCATCTACATCCAATTTGTTGTCAATGTAGTAGCTTTCAAAATTGAAAGATCCCATGTTTAGTGTTAATGTTTACATGTTCTAAATGAGTATAAAACAGTTTAGATGCACTCAGGATAAAGTGCAATCAGCAGTTTCCTCTTTCCCTACAAACCTCAAAATTAATACCATTTTTTTTTTTGACAGAGGGACAAAGAAACCAAATTCAGTACACAAGTTCATACAGTTTGCATGCTCTGAAAACAGTACTTGACAGTTGGGATGCACTCAGTATTTAGTGTACTGAAACTTGTACTGCCTGCTGTAAGAACTTATAAACTGTAGGTAATTGATAAACCTGTACAGTGTTCTACCGGTATATCTTTCAAAATGACAGCATAATAGACTTGTCCAAACTCAAAGAAATGGCAGTAAATTTCGTGCTAAAAATAGACTGGTTTTACGGTTATTTTTGATAAACCATCAGAGTTGTTTTAATATCTTGTAACTACCGCTTGAATCAAGCCGTAGTTACAAGATTTCATAACTACACCCATGAAATACTATTCTTTGTCCGAAATTACTTCAAGGTTAACTGGATAAAATTGTTCCCTATTGCAATAATATTTTAAAACGTTTATATTAATGAAAATCCTTAAATGCGTTTGTAATCTTTTTATAAAATGCATTTTCATGAACAGCGTATTCGTTGGTGCTACTGCAAAACAGCGTAACTCCAGCTTTAATCAAGCTGAAGTTACGCGCAAGCGCGGATCCAGGTATTTTTCCCAGTGGGGGTCATCCGATCTTTAACCCCTTTTTCGCCAATTCCAGGGGGGTCATGACCCCCCTGACTCTCCCCTCTTGATCCGTGCATGCAGATAGAGGTCATACCATAAAGGACTAAATATAACAAAGGTTTATCGTGGTATACAGGGACGAATGACGCAGCTTATTTGGGACATAACCAGTAATCTTTTTTGATAACCCCTTTTTTCGCCAAATTCCAGGGGGAGTCATGACCCCCTGACCCCCCCTCTGGATCCGCGCATGACGCGGTTTTGCAATAACACTTACAAATTATTCTCCTTTTTTCATTATGCTTTCATGACATTGTATCAATACTTTCTTGACAAGGTATCAAAATGTAGCTTGTTTGGAAAAAGATTAAGGAAGTGAAAAAGCCACCATGAAAGGTCAAAGATATTTGGATGACTCAGATTTTATCAAGTATCAAAATAAATTCATTTTTTTCTTGAAAAACATCTTAAAAGTGCATAAGAAGAGACATAAAGGCTACTTAACTCTTTCCAAAAACGACAAAAAATAAGACTGATCCGTTTCAAAAGCTGCTGCAGATGACAAAATGTACACTATTCAAGATAGAATTTGTGAACAAAATATAACCCAGAAAATATTGAGGCAAAAGGAGAAAATGATGATCAGCATCGTTTTCTTCTTTTGTCTCAATGTTTTCCAAAGCCTATTCTCTTAGAGGTGGAGAGAGTCAAAATAAGATCTTGTTTGGGAAAGGGTTCACTCTTTCCTTACAGAATTTTAATCAACTCTTTCCTAAATGACAAAATTTGGGATACCGTAATTATTCTAATGAACGCCTGGGCGTTTATTGGAAATATGGTCGATGGAAAACTAGGGGTTGGGCCTTTATTAGAGGTATTCTAATTTTATTTGTAAAAATTTGCGAGTCAAGGGTCATTTCATGGACTCAAAGTTAAGCAAGTCGATTTTGACAAAGTTTTGTTATAAGGACTGCAAAATACATTTTTTCCACGAAATGTCTTCATGGCAATAATTCTGTTTACAGTTTTAGGGCTGGACATCTTCTTTTTCACTGCTGTTGGAAATGATCTTTGTTTATGACTTGCGTCATTTTAATTCTGAATGGGGGGGATGGGCGTTTATTAGAATCACCCTTTTTCACTAAAATTGTGCTTGAAATAAGCAGATTTTCAGCCAAGAGGTGGGGGATGGGCGTTTATTAGAATATGGGCATTTATTAGAATAATTACGTTATTTCAAATTTGAAAGCTGCTGCAGACAACATATATGGTCGTTGATAATGCAAAACCTTGTATCTTGTTTTTCACGGTGGATAATCACGTGATGCAATAATTACTGAATATCTTCAATAACTTTGTTAATACGGGACCGATTTGAATTCGGTTTGAAGCAGAGAATATAGACAGACATCACGCATTAGATGGATGTGGTTGATTTTTGAAAAATCAACTGATAAAAAAGTTATTGAAGATAAACCAAAATTTTGGTTTATCTTCAATAACTTTTTTATCAGTTGATTTTTTAGAAATCTACCACGACCATGTTATTCCTGACATTTTTCCACCTTCTCTGCTTCAAACCGAATTCAAATTGGTCAAGTATTGACAAAGTTATTGAATATTATCAGAAATTCTAAGTCACATGATTATACACCGTGTTTTTGGAAGATTTTAAAGCAGGAGAAAAAAAGTGTAATAACTTTTTCTAAACTAAAAGATTTTACTTGAAATTTAGCCATATTGTTCACAAAAATTTAATAATGTGTCATTTATACAGTTACTGATCAGTAAAAATATCACAAAACCTTCAAGAATCAAAGCGCTGAAAGCACTGAAGGCCTTGAAGAATTTGAACACATGCAGATTAATGGTATGAGAAAGTTTAAATATTCTTTAACTTCAGCAATAATCAAAGCACTGAAAGAGCTGTAGGCCTGGAAAGTGTACGAACAATAACAAGAGTAATATTTTAATCTTTTATAGAAGTTTCGAACAAATTTGAACACATGCAGATTTTTGGTATAAAACAAAAGTAAAATTAACAGAAATCATCTGTATGGTATGAAACAAAAGTAAAATGAACAGAAATCATCTGTACTGGATGGCCACTAGAATCATGGGGGCAAATTATCAAGGATCAGGTAAGAAGGATTTCGATTGCAGATTTATCCATTTTATTTATTGCATGATCAATTCCTGTCCAAATTGTGTTAACAATAAATCTGCGACCAAAAGCGGTCTTAAGACCATGAATAATTTGGGCCCTGCCCCCTGGTTAATAAATCATCGAAACACAATAGCATATTATCAGAACATTATATAAAAATAAGTGCATGTCGTTCTTTAAACCCTTTATCATTCCATTACCAAACGGCAAAATTTTAGACTTATCCAAATTCAAGGATGTTGCAGACGACAATTTCAAGTAATTACTAAATATAATTTCACATTTTTTCACAATGTTTTTCAAACCCATTATCTCTAGGGGAGTCAAAAACAGTCATTATGTGGGAATGGGTTAATAAATCTGTTATTATTTTGCTGATGAAGCTAGAAGTTTTTGAAATTTCCCTTTATGGGCATTTTCTTTTGTTGAAAAAGACATGTTTTGGTTAAATTTCAATTATAACATGCAAGTCAAAACATGTAAGAGAACATGAAATATCATGGAAACACAATAGCAAATTATCTTGACATTATATAAAAGTATGCGAGCAAAACTAATTATATATACAAGAGGGCCATGGTGGCCCTATATCGCTCACCTGAGTTTCCGATTCTACAGACAAGTATAGTCTGGTCTTGGATTGGATACAGTTTGGTAGGTCATTTATATAGACTAAGAAAAGATAAGAAAAGACATGGACAGAGCACTGAACCCTTAGGGACGCCTAAGAGAACGGGTAGAGTAGTTCATGAGTGATCATCAATACCTACTCTTTGAGAACGACCCTTTTAGAAGGATTATATCCATCTTGAGATCAGTGGAAGGACACCCAGCTTATTCAATTTGGATATCTAATTGCTGTGATCAACCTTCTTCTTCTTCTTCCGGGTTAGGTCAGGTTTCTTCATAGAATGTATATTTGACCTACGATGGGATGAGACAATCACCTCTTCCATTGGTTATGTACAGCTAAAAGTCTATACGGTACAGTTAAAACTATGTACATCCATCAACCGGTTATTTGCTACTGGGTAGGGCCGCAGCATGCTGTGGTAGGGCGACCCTGAGCCCCTGGGCGTAGAAGCATCTGAGACGGCTATAGGAAGGTGGTTCCAAATCAAATGCCTTACTGAAATCCATTTCAAGTATATATCCGCTTGTTGAACATTTTCAAGATTGTCGTATGCTTCTTTGGTAAGGCTAATCGATTGAGATTCACAGGTATGTTTTGCTCTGAAGCCATGCTGGTACTGGCTAAGTAGATTATTCTTATATCAAAGTGGCCCATGATGTTTGTTATCAGGATGCGCGCCATAATTGTTGATGCTATGCAGGTTAAAGAGATTGGCCTATAGTTGCTGCTTTATACTTTGGACAGCTTTTTATAGACGGGTGCTACTGTTTTACTTCTCTTATCTTTGGGGACAATACCTGATTCTAGAGAAAGATTGGAGATGACCTTGACAATAGAGCAACTGTATATCTTGTAATATTTCTTTACACCTCTGGTAAAATATGTTTTTGGAAAACAATGCGGCATAATTAGAAAATGTACGTTCTGCTCAGTATTTTTTGTGCTATATTGAGCACAATTTCCAAATTTATTAATGCCGATTATGTCGTCTGCATTAGCTTTGGAATTTGACAAGTCAAAAGTTTTTACATTTTGGAATGGGTGAGATAATGGTAAATTCCATATTTTATATCTTGTTCAAACAATCAAGATGAAGTAATGGATTGAATAACGATTTATTAAATGAAGTTAAATCATTGCCGACAAATCGTGATGTTATTTCTATATATCTTCACAATATATCATTTAGAACCTTATTAAATCATGAATCTGCCTATTAAAACATAACTATCTAACACTTGTATACAAATACATAGATATATAAATAACACAGTTTTAAAACAGATTAAAGAATAACAAATCGTTACTATTACCTACGGTATTGGAAAACCAAATATTTCAAGTGGGTATCGGTAATCACTGACGCGTTCCGTGTGTTCCGGTAATTACTATGCGTTCCATGGTGTTCCGGTATTTCTATGGACCCAATAGTTCCTTCGCGGGGGAAAAACGAACATTTACGGACAATTTTGCAATGAACGAGTTTCTTTAAATATTAGAGGAACGTCGGGTACTTTCGGACAGTTAAGCGATCGTCAGCCATTATTTAGATAGGTGAAGACAAAAACTGAATCTTATGTCACAATCAGAAAATTCTAAGCCTTTTCCCCGGCATCGGTAATGAGAAGTATGTATTAAGCGTATAAAACCGGGTACCATAAGGAAAACAAAATGAGTCATCAACGACAGGTTATTTCGGACACATCGGGTCTGATCGGACAGGCCGATAATCGAGCTAGATTTATTTCAAATAATTATGTTTGCACTTTTACGTAATTAATTTGGAACAATCTAAAATTTTGTTTGGAAAGGTTTTCACTGGTGGTGAACTCGGACAAAGCGAGGAACATTTTTCATGAACACAAGGTACAGATACTTCATGTTTAAATGCGCGTTTAAAAACCAGTTTTACTAGTTTGAGCATGTACACAACGATTTGCACGTGTTTATCTGCCCAAAACAATATGGACGAATTGGAGAGACACTTAGAGGCTATTGTAATTTTTGTTATTTCATTTCTCTGACTGATTCTGAAGTTGGTATTACAATTCTTGGAGTAGAAGTTTTTTTCCGATGTGAAAATCGTAGTTAACGTTTTTTGAAGGGGACTTGTACGGTTTATTCATGACACCGTGAACATTTTCAATGGCTGTTCGAATTGCAATGACTTTTGTCCTAACAATAGAATGGGTTTTCGGTTAAATATGGATAAATCGTAGGTGTTGTTATAAAATCCCGTAACTACAGCTTCAATAAAGTTGAGTTTGTGACGTTTTATATTTACACCGACGAAGCATTAGTGTTTGTCCGAAAAAACGTCACTAGGTCTATATATAGTAGATAAAAATTATTCTTTTTCAAAGACGAATAAATGGTATACAATAATCATTTCCAAAACAATAGGCCTATCTGGTATTGCAGCCCCCAATTAGAAGGCTTTCAGTAATGACCACCATATAGAAAGTGCTTCGTTTGCCCGTCCGTCCATTTTTCTACCCGTCCGCCAAGTTCTCTAGCTGACTGCTCTTGGTGTCAAAATACATTAATTTATTATGTTGAGAGTTAAAAAGTGTGTACTAAATAAGAAAATATGAAAGGAAAATATTAAGAAAAAAAGAGTCAAATTATTTTCAGTATAGATTTATTCTTCTTTTGATTCAATGTTTTTCCAAACCTTTCTAAATGGGGGAAACTGTTTCGGAAATACATAATGTATTTCATTGCTTCGTCTTTGAATATGGATCAATTTTATCAAGAAAGCAGTGATTAATTTCGGACTACGATGGCATTCCGTAAATGTAAATGTAAAACGTCGCAACTAGAGGTTGTTTGAAGCTGTAGTTACATTTTATACCAATACCAACGGTTTATAAAAACAGAACAGTAACAAAGTCTATTTTAGCACACAATTGATTGCCATAACCGATATCTCTTATTCATGTGTTCTTCCTATTGATGAGTGAAACATTTTAACCCTTTCCCAAACAATGATTTTGACGTAATCTGTCAACAATAATATTGGGGAAAATACAAAAGTCGGAATGCATAGCGACGAAAATTTTCTTGAAAACTGTCTGAAAGTTTTTTGGACTGTCATATTTACAAAGTCATTGTACATTAAGTATTAGTGTGGCCTTTCGAAGCAGAACTTAAAAAATATATAAACATAGGTATAAGAATTAAATATATAGAAATAGGAAAGTTCCACCGTCCTAAATTAAAGAAATCACCATGGAAACATGCCACATGCGTATAATAATATACACAAAAATATGCTAATTTCAATTTTGATTTTAGTTTGTATATCCTATTGGACATTGTATTGTTAAGAGGTTAAACTGAAAAATTGAAAAAGTAGAAGTTGTATGACAATAAGCTATACGTTCTTCAATGCCAATTACACAAAACGCGGGAACAACGTCGTATTGTTTGGCGGCGATGTTATAAAGTCATGAAAACAGATCATGAACGTAAACTTTTGTTTCAGGAGAAATGTAGTGAAACGTCTTTTTTAACATTTTATCTTCCAGAAATCTAAAATATTGAAACAAATGGATTTAATCATATTAGCACAAATATACTCCCCGTCATAAGAAAGTAGCCACCTGTCTAATGCAAATGGTCGCCAATTTTAGAATTATTCATAAATGTACCGAAATAAATACAAGATATTGAAGCATGGCAAGTAAATCGAAAACAGTCGAATTACCCCATTAATTAGACAGTTTCGATTTTCTTGCCACGCTACAATTTTGAGACGATTCCAACACATCCAACGTCTACACGTGACGTCATTCCGACAAGACAACCATTATCGGGACTACTACCTGTGAAATCGACAGAAAAAGGCAAACGTTACAGATAGATTGCTTCCTGGGTTGAGTTCTATCAGCAGTAGAGGCTGATTAACGTATTAGACCATCCGTTTCAGACGTCTTGCGATACCCATAGTCTTGCTACGATGTTATTCACACCCTATTACCGGCTATCACTACAGCAGTTGCTAACCTTGGGCAGTATCATCTATAAATAGCACATGAACTGGGTAGGTCATACTTTTTCCATATTTGTTTTGTGTAAAAGCGTTTCTCAGCTATAATTTGTAGTGCCCTTGGCTTGCCATACATTTGAGCACCTACATGTCAAATATTAGCACAGAGAGTCCTCAAACAAAAAAATGATTCACTAACAAAGTCGAAACTTCACATATTTGCATATAAAATTCATCTTTCCATGCAAATAGCAGAAAAACACTGAAGCAAATGTTAGAAATTTTATTACAAAATGGATATCTAGTATATTATCTACCAACTAATTGCTTGTGAAGACAATCAACTATTCCGTTATGTCGTTATAGTCAAACAAAGTTTGGTGAGCTACAAATTTATGCAATCACGAACAGCACGTAGGAGGATCACCGACAGGAGATTCGTACTTGAAATAGGCAATCACAGACAGCATAAATGATACTATTTTGCTTGTCTATGTACAATTCTTTTTCATTATCCAAGTGATCATGGTGTGAAATATTTAAAATTTGCTGATGATAATTATAACAATACATGAATGCTGGTACTTTTGTTTGATAAAAGAGCATCAGATAAGAATAAGCTATATGTGAAGCAAGAACTTCCCAGGAATCCACGGTTAGGTGCTCCAGCCACTGCAATATGGCCATAGCGGTTTAAAACGGCGTTACATCTCATGAAATCAAATCATAGGCCTGATTGTATCAACGCTGTTTAGCACTAACAAAATATTTCACTGATTTGTTCAAATTTTCCGATGTGAATAATCGAAAAATAACCGAAACAGATACTTGGCCATTTGGTTAACTCTAGCCGGCGTTTATAAAATCGGGCACAGACTAACTTTAAAAAATACCTTCAACATTAGATCCTATGCTCAAAAATACCATTGCGTTATTCGTCTATTATAGCAATTAAAATTTAAGTTTTAAAATTGTGAGTTTCCGCTTTATCTAATTATTGCTTATGAACTCGATTATTTGCAGGGGAATTTAATAAGAGTTTTAATTATGAACACTATTTGGAGGATAATTACTGACCTTGACCGGATAATTATACTAGCCAAATATCAGAATGGTCATTTATATTGTCCAGTAAGATTAACCCGAGACATCTGCATATGTAATGACCCCACTTGTTAAGGTTAAGGCACTCAACTAACGGAATTTGCACACGAAAATTAAGTTGTCCCGGGTTAATTTGGGTGGACAATACAGCGATGTCGTTGTTATTTATTTGATATTAAAATCAGATAAATGGAGAACGTTTTTATCCAGTTAACCGTGGCGCAATTTTGGTGTAACAATAGTGCATCGTATGTGTTGTTATAAAATCTCGTATGTGGCCATAGTTGCGAGACTTTATAACTAGGCTTACGGTTTGTCAATACTTATAACGGTAAATCTAGTGTACTTTTAGCACAGAGTTCATTGCTATTGATAATATAGGAAATGGAATCTTATGGTTAATAGGGTTAAATTTTACGCTATAAATAGAATGGTCCAAGCGGTTTTAGCTGTTAAAAATCTCGAAACCACGGCTTCATTCAAGCTGCAGTTGTGTGGTTTTAGAATCATACGGACAAAGCTCTTTTGTTTGTCCGAGATTCCGTGGGGTTTGCTTTATAAAGAGTATTTGCTGCAACATGTATCTGTTTAAGCCGAGTCCAGTTAACGTCGGAGTCTGTCAATCCAGGGGTCGCGAGTTCGAACCCCATGCCGACCAGTATCCATTCTTGCATTTGACAAAAGTCATTTGTCTCTCACCAATGGGTGTGAATCATCTATGTGAGAGCGCAGCTGGAGGCTGGGTACTGGGTAACATTTTTAACCATTTCCAAAAAAAATGCCTCTTTTTACGGAGTTATCTGTACATCTCGGATCGTTTTGATTGTACAAAATCAATTTTCATATGATTTAGGTATAGATCTAACAATACAGCTCGAGATATTTATCAATTTTCATGTTTTGAAAATTGAGTTTTCCATTTCAGACGTTTAGGGAGATTTCTCGCCTTATCCATAGAGATCCTTACCTAGCTGACTGATCTTTGATCCTTCACTAGTTTCTGTATTCACTTACCTAGGCTAGTTGCAATCATGTGCTTTATGTAGACAATCATGATGTTTTATCGATATGAACAGATTCTTGCTTGATAATCCGTTATCACCGATATCTCTTCTTCGTTTCGCAATGAGGCCAAAACGCTGAACATTGATAGCGCATCTGTCTCTCATTCGAGAGAACCCGGGTTCGATCCCCGGCTGTGGCAAATATCTTTTCTAACTAATGTTACCCACCAATGGTTTGACATTGTTAACCTATGTGGGCGAGCAGCTGGAGGCTCGGTTAGTCTATTGTGTTAGTACTTGTATGAGAAAGAACAGGAATCCATGGTTAGGCGCTCAAGGTGCCGCGATATAACCATGGCAGTTGAAAACGGCGTAAAACCCCAATAAACCAAATCGTTTCGCAATGAAAAATACAAATTTGCACCGCGCAAAACATTCGATCGAAATGTTTGAAGATTCATTGACCGACTTTGAAATAGCAGGATTCATATACATATATTTGCGTGGGTTCCATCTATTTAAGTTAAAGTGACATTTCAGAATTTTTTGTCATAAATATTGCTTTTATCTTTATCTGAAAGAGCATATTTCCTTATGAAAATTCTGAAAATTTCAAGCCAAAATATTGCACCGTTTACGAGAAATTTATATTTTTGTGTTAAAAATGAACAAATTGTTGTGGACAACAGTTCGGATTTATATGCAATTTATCGATTATATGTCAACTTTAAATGCGTGTATCTCGCTTACTGGCAACAACTTAAAAAAACTAATAGTATTTATACTCATTAGAATACCCAATCTTGGCATCAAAACATACTTTAAAAAAATGAAATCGGAATGAAATGTCCCTTTAAGTCTGACTGAATGAAATTTAACCCCATTAAAAATATTACAGTCATATTGTGTGCCTGAAACAGCGACGACATGATGTAAAATCCACAATTTTCACTGTAAAGTATGTGTAGTTTTTTAAGGTTTGCAACCCATCATTAGCACTAAAGAGCCAGAGGTGAATTTGATAAGTGCCAGTAATTCCTAAACTGTGTTACATTTCCATTCTAAACATAACCATTTTGAACGGTTTAGAATTTTGAATTATGCATACTTACGGAAATATTTGACAGAAATGTTCAAAATTACCTCCGCTGCATATGAATATAGAATAAAGTAATATTTGTAAATTATTTTCCTTTTGAAGCATAAGCTTGAAATCAGGCACGTTGAATCAACTTATAAGAAGTGTATGTACAAATGTGTCGTGTTTTTAATGATGGGATGTATACCTTAACAGACAAACTATCATCTACAACTAATGGTTGCATACGTCCTTCAATTTTGTGTTACTCAGCTTCAACCATATCGAGATGATTTCTATGTCTATAATTCAGAAATTGGCTAGTCTATCAAGAAATGGTTTTAATTCATTATTTATGCTCCTTTCGGGCAACTTCTTGTTGAAAGAGATGCCGCTTTTCCAACAAGACATATTGTTCTGTGTTGCCATCAACTTATGTCCGGGTTTGCCATTCAAATTTTCAATATGCTGTTCGTGATAGCCAAATCGGCATCAGTGTTTAGTTTTAATCGGTCAGTCTGAAGTTAATTCAATTCAGACAGTTCTCTAAATTTACACAGTGTAAGAAAATTGATTGACTATTTAAATAGTTATATTAATTCTAATGATCTTCTTATCATTTTCTCATTATATGGAATGAAAGTTGGATTTTACGTAAAAAAAATGTGAAATTACGACTTTGTCGCTAAATAATTTTGTTGTTTAGGGATTCTTTGGGCCAATATTTATCATGTAGGTGCTCAAATGTATGGCCAGCCAAGTGCACTACAAATATAGCTGAGAAAGGCTTTAACACAAAAGCAAAGATGGAAAAAGTATGACCTACCCAGTGCACCCGCTATTTATAGATGATACTGCCCAAGGTTAGCAACTGCTGTAGTGATAGCCGGTAATAGGGTGTGTTATTGACAACATTATCTTCAGTGGTTTAGACAGCATCTATTGTTTTCTAAGGACAATTGCATAGCATGTATTAATACCAACGGTGTTCACACTCGAAAATGTCTTGTAAACGCGAATCTTATCCTTATCCACTTTCAGGAATTGTTACGGTAATAACAAGTATAGTGATAAATTGACAATTATTGAAAGTAAAAGATTAAATGTGCATTTGTAAAATTTTATTCATGTACCGCATGCAATCAAGGTGTTAATTAAAAAGGAAATGCGCACTGTTAACTTTTCCCGTTAGTATACTTTAGAATGCATGCCCGTAGAAAGCAATTCCATATGGGCCCTGTCTAGTCCAGTGTCTAATATTCGGGGGGGGGGGGGGGGGGGGGGGGGGACTAAATTAGATTTGCCATAAGTTTTAAATGTGAAATGATGAAAATTCGGCATTTTTGCCAACTATGAGGGGGGGGGGGGTGGCTCCAGAGTCCCCCTGTTCGTACGAACCTGGGATGTGTGAAGCAGTGGATCCTCCTTAGAATAAATGGTGATATTGGTAATGACAAATATTACAGTATAGATCTGGAAACGTTCATTTAGGCTTTTGCGACCAACATGGATCCAGATCGGACTTTGCATGTGCACTGTCTGATCAAGATCCATCTTGTTCTCATTTAATAGCTTATTCTCCACCTGTACCAAATTTAAGAAGGCATAACGAAAATCTTACCGGTGAAACTCCAAGGTAACGATAAAAATGATGATGATGATGATGATGATGATGATGATGATGATGATGATGATGATGATGATGGTGATGATGATGATGATGATGCAATATTACCGAATAAATGTTTAAATGTGCTGTTAAGTCCAGTGAAATCGATTAATTTATCAAACATGTGCTCATAAAACACCGTAGCTGGAAAAGATAACATCGCAAACATGCTGTAACGTTGTCACGAAGAAACCGCACAATGATTTTCAATGACATGACACCGAAAACTTCCATTTACAGCCTTTATTTGTACATTTATATGTCTTTTTTGTATACTTGCAATGCAAATAGATAAACATAAACAGTGATATCGTACCATTTCGTTCGGGCGATTAAGATCAACCCACATGATCTCAATATGCACTTTGTGCTCTTGCAATCCGTTTATACCATTTGAAAATAATGATCGATTAAAATGATATTTTCGTGCGTATTATAAATCATATCTACATACCTTAGTAACTTCCATTTGAGTGCATCGATCTTTAAAAAAAGACGGAAAAAGAAGTAAAACAAAATGCAACGTGTATTGTTTACAAAAATCCGTATGTGCAATGAAGTATCTGTACCTTGTGTTCATGAAAAATGTTCCTCGCTTTGTCCGAGTTCACCACCAGTGGGTTTTAGGTAAGATAAAATACAAATGAACGATCTAAGATATTTATTTGCATCAAGTATTTCATAAAAAAAAATATACACTGATGGCTGGATTTGAACGTCGGTTCCCCGAGTTCTGAGACATCGACATTACCGCTCAACCACAGAACTTGCTGATCATAATGTGACATAATTAATATATAAAATTATTATTTGTCCGGTTAGACCCGACGTATCAGTTTTCCTTCTATTCGGGTCAGATCGGACACCATTTTATTTCCGAAAATAACTAATATTTCTATCATCGACAGGTAAAAACCTCTCAAAAACCTTTAATCTTCTTTTTGAACCAGACTAAAAAAGATTTAATCGCAATAATACATCGTCATAATCTCGCGTCTGCAGGGTTTTTATATTTAGATATTGCTTACGAACCTCTACGGAAATTTTGATTCGGGGAAAACCCATTGACTAAGCAGCCAGTCTACAATATTTCCAGTCTATTTTTTTTTTTTTTTTTTTTTTTTTTTCGGACTGACTCATTTGACGCATCACTTTATCCATTTTTGGATAAAAATCACTACGCGGTGCGCATAACTCCAAAATCCTGTCGCCAAAAAGTAGCAAGCAGAAAATTGCAACTACAAATACATTTGCAACAAAATAAAGTTTGATTTTCGTCTCAATTTCATCTAATAAAATAATTAATTCAAATTAGATTATTCATTTTACTCTATGCAAGCATATGAAGCAAATATGCCGCGTGACAGGAAGTCATGAGGAAGTACCACGTGTATGCATTTTATGGGCGCTGACATCTTGAAAGTAGTTAACCCAGAATGCCCACCAGAGATAGATGGTAATCGACAGGTGGCGACATCTATTGGTAGATATTGGGGGAAAACCCACTATAACGTTGAGTATTGGCGGCGAATGGATCCGCGCATAATATAATAGATCTAATTATGTTGCAATCGATTTCTTGATTGTAAATATTTTACGATTTTAAATGCCTTTACTACTATCAACGTATGTATTTACTTCTTTTGTAATGTACATGGGTCGAAATTTACAAAATCTGCATAAAGTAACTTAGATCTAATCCAGTTCCGATTTACTTTTCATCGCGCAAGAACACTATCTATCTGCGTTCAACGTTTTCACAAGATAAATTCTGCACGCCCTGAGAAAAATGACATGCTAAATTTGGCCTCTTCAAGGCCAATCATCTCAACTGGACACAGAAGATTTTACTTTGAAAAGCGCAAAAATCAACATACGAGGTTTTGCATTTACACCGACGATATATTGATAAAAATATGATTTGTTCAAAATATAGCTAAGAGAACATTGAGAGAAAACATGAATGCACTGATTATCAGCATTCTCCTCATTGCCTCATTTTCAAGCATTCAATTCTTTTGCCTTATTGTTTTCCCAAATCTTTTCTGTTACCAGTATTAGGGGCGTCAAAAGCCAAATAGGTTCTTTGATCAAGGATCAAAATAAATAGTACAATTTTCTTGAAAAATATCTTGAACCCTTTCCCAAACCACAAAATTTTAAGGTCCATTTTGAAAGCTTTGACAGAAACCAGAACGGTTGTTAATCAAGCTTGGATATGCGTACAATACAAACCAAGAAAACAGTTAGGCAAAAGGAGAAAGTGCTGACTATCAGCACTTTCTTCTTTTGCCTAATGTATTTTCAAGCCTAATCTATTAACGGTGTCAAAACCAGGTCCTGTTTAGGAAAGGGTTAAAATAACTACAAAGTACAAAATCTAAACGTCTTGTCAGTGTTTCAAAACAATTTCTTAGTACATTTACATCGTAAAAGCACTTGAAATAGAATTGAAATCATGGGCGGATCTAGAGGGGGGGGGGGTCGGGTCGGGACCCCCCCCCCCCCCCCTGGCATTGGCCGAAAATTGAATTTTGACTATATAAATTTAGTGTAATGTTACATATTTACTACATTTAGAGCCATAATTTGGGTTTGGACCCCCCCCCTGGAAAAATTTTTTGTGCTTGGACCCCCCCCAGGAAAAAAATCCTGGATCCGCCCTTGGAAATGACTTTTCCCATTGTAGTACCTTTAAATTGAAAGTCAGTAAATCTATTCCCAAACCAGAATAGATTTTAACGTCTCTAATAAAAACAGTGTTTGTGAAATATTGAGAGCAAAGAAGAAATTGCTGATGATCAGCAATTTCTCCTTTTATATCAGTATTACCAATGCTATCATTGCTATAGCAGACATTTTCTACTATTGACATAAATAATCAATTCTCTACAACAGCTTTTCAAAATTGACCAGTCCAAATTCAAATAGTTTGGACAAGGATTAACCCTTTACCAGACGGCAAAATTTTGGACCAGTCCAAATTCAGAGATGTTGTAAGCGACAATTCAAAGTGAATGAAATTGCACATTTATGGTCATTTTGTGTAGAAAACATTGTGGTAAATGAAGAAATTGCTTGTGACAAGCAATTTCTTCATTTCCCACAATGTTTTCTATCCAAAAAGACCAAAAATACATAATCATTTTCACTTGAAATTGTCGTCTGCATCATCTTTGAATTTCGAGCTGTCCAAAATTTTGTCGTCTGATAATGAATGGATTAAAATAGAATTGAATAATGGCCTTCCTATTATAGTACATTGGCTATGTACTGTATTGGAAAGCTTTGTACCTAGGCTGAAATCCTTTCCGTTTGAAGTGTACTTTAATGTTTGACGGGAGCACTTTTATGTCGAATTTGTACTATTGGCTCTTGCCTGCTGATAAATACTTATTTATGTCATACCTGTCTGTCGGTTACCTGACTGACGGCCCACCTGTCACACCTTTCCTAGACAAGGTAATTGTAGACTGGTTCAATTTAAAAGGAAATTGAGACACAAAATTGTAGGTTACTTAACCCATTACCTGACAGCCAAATTTTAGACTTGGAATGGTTTAAATTCAACTGTGTAACAGACGACAATTTAATGTAAAAAATTTTTTACATTTGTCTTTTTGGGTAGGAAACATTGTGGAGAAATTGTCCTAAGCAATTTCTTCATTTTCCATGATGTTTTTCAAAGCATTTATCTATTTGAGCGTCATAAGGCCTCACTGTGCGGTAATGGGTTCAGTAAACTCATCCACATGGATAACTTATAGACAAATAGACAGACAAAAACTAAGGTTTACGAACTGAGAATGAAATGCAGAGCCAGAGGCGAAATTTGAAAAGTGCCAGTAATTCCTAAACTGTATTAGATTTCCATTCCAAATACAAACATAAGCATTTTGTATGGTTTAGAATTTTGAATTAATGCATACTTATGGAAATATTTGACAAAAATGTTCAAAATTACCTCCCTTGCATATGAACAAAGAGTAAAATGATATTTGTAAATCATTTTCTTCTTGAAGCATAATCTTGAAATCCGGCCTGGTGAATCAACTTATATGAAGTGTATTTACAAGCGTGTGTAATTTGGTGCATTTCGTATGGCTAGAAAGTGGTGTTTTCATTCTCAGTTCGTAAACCTTAAGGCTAACTAGTCTGATAATATACGGAATAAGGGCCATAATCATATTAAATGCTAAGTCTGATCAAGATCCATATTACTTTCTAACAAGTAATCTGAAGTATTGCATATTAATATCAAGTCATATCCCTAGAGATATTTACGGTATATCGTTTTGGGTACCGTGCAATAATGATTTGGAAAACAAGATTGTGTCTATGAAACACCAATGCCCCCGAAATGGCCAATTTTAAGTTTTCGGACAAACAGACAGACGGACAGACAGACTGAGGAACACAAGTAAAACAATAATGCCCTGATCTTTCGATACAAGGGCATAAAATCAGCTCAATACCTTCCAGTGTTTTGAGAAAACAGAAGTCAGGAAAACTGTATTTTCAAAGATGTAAGTCCAGCATCTACATCTTCCTCAAAAATCAATGGCGCAAGGGCAGATCCAGAGGGGGAGTCGGAGTGTCTTTACATAGGCATAACGCTACATATTAAGCACATTTAAAGCCATCATTAAAAATTTTGGGCTTGGACACCCCTGGAAAAAAATCCTGGATCCGCCGTTGCAATGGACCAGAACTAAACTCAAACTAGATCTGCAACTCTTATTTTTTTTTAATTTGCATCAATTTTAAAGAATTCAACATGAAAAATAAAAATATTAAATGAAAATTCAAGAAAAATATTTGTTGACAAATTAAAGGAAAATACATTGTCGGTGTCATTTCAAAAACCTTGTAACTACAGCTTTGATCAAGCTGTAGTTACCAGGTTTTGCAATATCATTGAAAACATGTAATAAAGTCATGGCTCGTCTGAATATACCACCCATGAGATAAGTGAGCCGGGAGACAGTAAAGTTCATATTGAAATTTGTCACTTTTCAACGAAAACCATGTAACTGCAGCTTAAAACAAGCTGCAGTTACATGATTTTCGTTGAAAAGCATTAAACTGCTCGACATTCATGATGCACTTTACCGCTGCAATGTTTACCAATAAGCTATGCTATTAACCGACATTATTTACCAGGTCAACCAGTCTATGTCAATTATTATCTCACAACAAAGCGATCTATTATGAAACGACAATAACCACTTAGACTGGTCCAAATTGAAGGGGATGCAGATTGAAAATACACATTTTTCCACGGCAAAATTGTAGACTGAGCCAAATTCAAAGGAATTGCAGAAAAATGAATATATATGTTACACAATAATTTTGCAAGTTTTGAGCAAAATATTTTGAAGAAAAAGAGAAAATAATTGTAATAAGGAAATTCTCCTTTTTCCAGAGTGTTTTCCGACTTTCTGACTTAAATCACAACAATCTGACAATATATCTACCTAAGCAGCCTCTGCAAGTTATTTTCTCAAAAAACAGCAACACAAATTGTTTTCTGTAACCGTTATTTAATCTCGTTAATGATATTTTCTCAACCTCTTTGATTTTGGACCATCCTAAACCTTCTTTATTTGGGTAACAGCTTCAAAACAAGTGAAAGTAGGCCAAGTTGGGAGATCCCATTAGTTACAGGATGATGTCATGAATTTAGGTTAAAAATAGATATGAACTCTGTCAGGTATCCCCCACTGCTAAAAATAGAACGAAAACAGGTCACGCACTAGATAGAAATGTTTCTCGTGAAATGGGTCAATCCAATAACATAGAATCTTCCAATAAATTGGGTGAACTGGTTGATTTAACCTACTTTACCTAATTTACGAGATTTCTAACTAGTTCTAATGCTTTGAACGATATATTTAATCTACATTCATTGTTCTTAACCCATTACAAAAGAGCAAGATTTTAGACTGGTCCAAATTCAAGGACGTTGCAGACGACAATGCAGAGTAAATGATTGATCTAACTGGGAAGAAAACATTGTGGGAAATGAAGAAATTGCTTGTCACAAGCAATTTCTTCATTTTCCACAATGTTTTTCAGCAGCCTTTATCTTGTGAGACATCAAAAAGTGTCATTTTGCTGGGTTAAAAAAGAGTTCACAGAGGACAAAATAGATTCTATCTTAAATGTAACCCACTTTCTCTCAATGGACTAGCCCTTTGTTTGTCATAAAGTTTTAACCTTTCTATTGGATAATGACACTTTAAACTTGTCCAAATTCATTAATATCTGATGACTGAATTAAGGGCCCCATACACGATCAATATTATTGACAATATTATTGTCAATATTTGGTATTGACAAAAATATTGACCGTGAATGGGCAATATTGAAGGATTGTCAATACTGTTGGCGAATATCTGCGATCGCTGAAATATTTTCTTCAATATTTTTATTGACGTTATGTAACCCATGGTTGATTGTTCTCTAAATTAATATTGTCAATAATATTGATCGTGTATGGGTGGCTAGAAAATTATTGTCAATATTATGACTCAATAATATTGTCAATGATATTGATCGTGTATGGGCCGCTTTAGACCTTGACAAATCTTTCAACTTTTCACTAAGATCTACAAAATAAGCAGGTTTTGATGATGTCTACAATAAAAGAAGGCTTTGATATATTGATTGAATGGGGATTTACACCATGTTCAACAATTTTCCTGTCATATAATAGTGGCTTGTGCACCTAACCATGCGTTTCTGGTATTTCTTACTGTATACTATCATCCAATCTGAGCCACCTGAGACCGACACAGTAAAAATTATTGGCCCTCGTAAGACTGATCCCATTCTAATATGATCCAAAATGCTATGTTGCTCCAGAGCTACAGATATAAGAGGAGTCATAGCTTTTCAAAATGCAATATCTCATTGATTGTTCATAAAACTCTATATTGTGGGTATTCATATTATATAGAAAATTCAAATGAGTACCCATGACATAGGGTTTGGATTTGAAATAAATTAACCCTTTCCCAAACAAGACCTGGTTTTCACGTCTCTATTAGAAAAGGCTTGGGAAAACATTGAGACAAAAGAAGAAACTGCTGATAGCCAGCAGTTTCTCCTTTTGCCTCAATGTTTTCTCTGTAATATTTTACAGAAATCTCATCTTTATCAAATTGAATGTTGATTTTGTCATCTTCATCAGCTTTCTAAATGGACCACCCTAAAATTTTGTCATTTGGGAAAGGGTTAAGAATGCCTTCTCCCTCTCTCATAGTAGCACTTTCGGTCCTTTTTGCATACATCTCTGCTCATTATTCCATATATCATGTCAGATAATGCTACAATCCCATCTATTACAGATTTCACATAACATGGCACAGCTTTAGCATTGTATTATAAGCCTTTCCCAAACCGCACAATTTTAAGGTGATCCACTTCAAAAACTGCCACAAATGACAAAATGGAAGTTATCAAAGATAGAATTTGTGTAAAATATGACCTAGAAAATATTGAGGCAAAAGGAGAAACTGCTGGTTATCAGCAGTTTCTTCTTTTGTTTCAATGTTTTTCCAAGCCTTTTCCAAAAGGGATGTCAAAACCACATTTTATATCCATGTACTGTGTTACAAGGCTTTTTGACGAATTAGGCTAAATGCAATAATATGGACACATTTTGCATAGAGGTTCTTGTCAGGTCAAATAAAATCAGCTTAACCCTTTCCCAAACAGCAAAATTTTAGGGTGATCCACTTCAAAAACTGCCACAAATGACAAAATGGAAGTTATCAAAGATAGAATTTGTGTAAAATATGACATAGAAAATATTGAGTCAAAAGGAGAAACTGCTGGTTATCAGCAGTTTCTTCTTTTGTTTCAATGTTTTCCCAAGCCTTTTCCATAAGGGACCTCAAAACCAAGTCTTGTTTGGGAAAGGTAATTCAGTAATACTGTATTGAGTACATTTTATATCCATGCACTGTGATACAAGGCTTTTTGACGAATATTACGCTAAATGCAATAATATGGACACATTTTGCATTGAGGTTCTTGTCAGGTCAAATAAAATCAGCTTAACCCTTTCCCAAATGGCAAAATTTTAGAATGATCCACTTCAACAAGAGTGCCATCGTCACAATATACGCCGCCACTTATAAAACTTGAGACAAAAAAATGACATTGACAAGGATTTATAAATATTCACTGAAAAACCTTTAAAAAATTGTGTTCACAAAAAGGTTTTTATAAATATCCAGTGAAAAACCTGGAAGGAATTGCATTCACGAGGCTGAAATATCATTAAGCCCCAGAGACTAAGATTGAAGGGGGCATAATTCTGGCAAAAATCAATGAACCATGAAATCCTTCCTTCATGCACATCTACCAATTGAGGTGATAACATCCACCAAGTTTCATTAAGATCCAGCCAGAAACTTAGGAGGAGTTGTGTTGACAAGGCTGCAATTTCAATAAGCCCCAGAGACTAAGTTTTTAAGGGGCATAACTCAGGCAAAAATCAACGAACCATAAAATCCTTCCTTCATGCACATCTACCAATTGAGGTGATAACATTGACCAAGTTTCATTAAGATCCAGCCAGAAACTTAGGAGGAGTTGCGTTGACAAGCCTGCAATTTCAATAAGCCCCAGAGACTAAGTTTTTAAGGGGCGTAACTCAGGCAAAAATCGACGAACCATAAAATCCTTCCTTCATGCACATCTACCAATTGAGGTGATAACATTGACCAAGTTTCAAGAAGATCCAGCCAGAAACTTAGGAGGAGTTGCGTTGACAAGGCTGCAATTTCAATAAGCCCCAGAGACTAAGTTTTTAAGGGGCGTAACTCAGGCAAAAATCGACGAACCATAAAATCCTTCCTTCATGCACATCTACCAATTGAGGTGATAACATTGACCAAGTTTCAAGATGATCCAGCCAGAAACTTAGGAGGAGTTGCGTTGACAAGGCTGCAATTTCAATAAGCCCCAGAGACTAAGTTTTTAAGGGGCATAACTCAGGCAAAAATCAACGAACCATAAAATCCTTCCTTCATGCACATCTACCAATTGAGGTGATAACATTGACCAAGTTTCAAGAAGATCCAGCCAGAAACTTAGGAGGAGTTGCGTTGACAAGAAAAGTGGACGTACGTACGGACGGACGGACGGATGGACGGATGGACGGATGGACGGACGGACAGACAGAGAAGATGACGCCAATATACGTCCGCCTCCGGCGGCGTATAAAAAGTGCCACAAATGACAAAATGGACGTTATTAAAGATAGAATTTGTGTAAAATATTGTATAGAAAATATTGAGACAAAAGGAGAAACTGCTGGTTATCAGCAGTTTCTTCTTTTGTCTCAATGTTTTCTAAAGCCTGTTCCACCAGGGATGTCAAAACCAGGCCTTGTTAACGACATAGTTTATAGACTGAATAACCCCAGACAGTGCACGAGTTCTAGGTCAATAAAATGAAAGAGAAAAGAGAGACCGAAAAAACAATACTGTAGGTTTGCCCTGGTTTGAATGTTCCTACCACAACATTTTTGCACTAAATCTAGTACATTTGAACCGCTACAGCCTAGTTTTACTCAATCTTTGGTAGATGTTTACTCCGTGTTCTGATGTCGGTGCAATTCAGTACACTTAGAGGGCAGACGAGGCAGTCACGCAGTCGGTCTGACCTTTGATTTAACATTATAAACCTAGATATACTTCCCCCTCAACTTTTCACTCAAAATTGACCTGTCACACTAAAAGGGACAATCATGGTTGACATTCACTTGATGACCTCCATCATTAAAAAGTTTTGGGAAAACATTGAGGCAAAAGAAGAAAATGTTGATAATCAGCATTTTCTTCTTTTGACCCAATATTTTCCTTGCTATTTTGTACACTAATTCAACATCCATTTTTTGGTCTACAGCAACTTGAATTACACCACCCTATGATTTTGCTCTTTGGGAAAGAGAGATACACATACAGATAGTGTTTTATTTTTCAACTCAAAAAGTGTCAGTCGGATTTTCATGAAAGCGTCTTGCACATCTACAGGTGACAATGCACACTTGTGCCAAGTATGAACTTAATCGGTCCAAAAGTGTAGGAGGAGTTGTCCGGACAAGCACAAAGTTTTGGTGACCGACCAACCAACCAACCAGTGGACCGACAGGCTGAATCCAGTATACCCCCTCCAAACTTCGTTTGCGGGGGTTGTTTTGGAAATGCATGAAACTGTAATTCATGGGAGCAACATTGTACATGGCCGGGAATAACTCAACACAACATTTCTAATATTTTTTCAATTTTTCTGTTAATACATGACCCATTCGAAAAAGAATTGAAACAGAGAAGGTGGGAAAAGGCCAGGGATTTGCTGAATTCAAAGGATCTTTCAACCCATTACCAGACGGCAAAATTTCCGACTATTCCAATTTAAAAGGTATTGCAGACATCAATTTCAAGTTGATGAAAATTTGAAACAATTTCAATTTTGGGTTAGAAATCATTGTGGAAAATGATGAAATTGCTTGGCACAAGTAATTTCTTCATTTTCCACTATGTTTTCTTCCGTTTTTTAACAATCAGCTGATCAAAATTTTGGTTGGTTGTCAATAACTTTCTATCACCTGACTTTAAAAAGATAAGATTTAGGTTGGTTGTCAATAACCTTTTTATCGCCTGACTTTAAAAAGATCTATAATATCCAGCTAATCGCTGGCATTTTTCCACCTTCTATGCTTCAAACCTAATTCAAAGTAATTATGTATTAGCAGATTTATCGAAGATTTTCTGCAATTATTGTGTAACGTAATCCTCTGCATTGGAATTATGACACAATAAATATCTATAACCCATTACCAAACGGCAAAATTTCAGACATGTCCAATTTCAAAGATGTTGCAGACAACAATTTCAAAAGATGCAATTTTACATTTCTTGGTCTTTTAGGGTAGAAAACATTGTAGGAAATGAAGAAATTGCTTGCAACAAGCAATTTCTTCATTTTCCATAACGTTTTCCAAGCCCTTGTCTTGTGGGGAGTCAAAAAGAGTCATTGTCTGGTAATGGGATAATCAAATTAACAATTTCACACACAGGAAAAAAATCTGGACTGGGTTTAACCAAGGGACAGAACTCAATATTTTAATCAATCTAGGGCATATTCGTGATTATCTCCCTTCAACAAGCAATTTCTTCATTTTCCATGTTTTCCAAACCCTTATCTTGTGGGGAGTCAAAAAGAGTCATTGTGTGGTAATGGATGGGATAATCAAATTAACAATTTCACTCACTGGAAATAAATCTGGACTGGGTTTTACAAAGGGACAGAACTCAATATTGTTCAATCGAGGGCAAATTTGCGATTATCTCCCTTCAACCATTTTCCCAAACAATCGCATTTTTTGACACGTTTGATTTTTTTATACAGAAATTCTTCTTTGTGAAGGGTTAAAACAAAAAATTCTTATTTGTGAAGGGTAAAAATAAAATTTCGAGGGAAAGACTTTGCCTTGATCTACTCATCAATTTAAAATTAGTTCTATTCTGATATGTAAAGTCTAGTTGGGCCAGTTGACATGGCGATCGGCAGTTATTGGTCAGCTGCAATTTTGACGTCTGCAGTAATTTTCAAATTGGACCAGCCTAAATTTTGTTGTTTGGTAAAGGGTTAAGGGACGACAAAGATTGATGTACTCACCAATTTAGAATTGGCTCTATTCTGCCCTGCGTTCAGTAAGACAAAACGTTAGCTCACAGAGCTACCGATACGTAACAATTTTCTACTGAACGACCTGTTTACTTTTAACGTTAACACCATTTAGCTCACAGATTTGAAGGTGGTGTGCCAAAGTTAACAAAAATGGCGGCTAGTCTGGTTCCCTACTTTCCATACTGCGAAAAGAAGGAGGGAACCCAGACTATGGGGGCGGCCATATTTATTCAATTAACGTTAGCAGAGCGTTCAGTAAGACTATTTTGTGAAAAATCTGTTAGGAAAATCCGTTTTGTCTTACTGAACGCAGGGCAGGTATGTAAAGTCTAGTTGAATACCCGTAGGGCCAGTTGACATGGCGATAGGCAGCAATTGGTCAGCTGGAATCACATAACCAGCAAAATTGTTTTGCAATTTTGCCGTCTGCAGTAAATTTCAAATTGGACAGGTCTTAATTTTGTTGTTTGGTAAAGGGTTGACCAATTCCCAAACAACACCTGGTTTTGACGTCCTTAATGCAAACAGGCTTGGGAAAAAGAAGACAATGCTGATGGTCAGCATTTTCTCCTTTTGCCTCAATGTTTTCTGAGCTATATTATTCACAAATTTTGCCTTTTGTAGCATGTATTTTGCCGTCTCCAGTAATTTTCAAATTGGACCAGTCTAAATTTTGTTGTTCAGTAAAAATTAAAGGAAGACTAAGCTTGATCTACTCACCAATTTTGGGATAGTTCTATTCTGGTAAGTAAAGTCAAGTTGGATACCGGTAGGGCCAGTTGACATGGCGATGGGCAGCAATTGGTCAGCTGGGATCACATGACCTGTAAAGTGATCGGATGAAGATAATTATGTGTGATCATATTAACCATGTTTGGATGGAAGAAACTAGAAATCTATCACTTAAGGTGATAAAATACCCCGCCACTACATTTGTCTGGACAAGCGTTTTAGTCGAAAAACATAGGGGAATAACTCACAACATAAGCAAGGTAGACTTTTGCTCCTTAACCCTTTCCCAAACGACAAAAATCTAGGCTGCTCCAATTTGAAAGCTGCTGCAGACAACAAAATAAAGATTGAAAACCATTGGATTTGTGTCAAATATAGCATAGAAAACATTGAGACAAAAGAAGAAACTGCTGGTTATCAGCAGTTTCTTCTTTTGTCTCAATGTTTTCCCAAGTCTATTCTATCAGGGACATCAAAACCAGGTCTTGTTTGGGAAAGGGTTAAACATCACACTTTTCCTTAGTGAGATATATCTACCCATGAAGTTTCAAGGTCATAGCTAGACTACTTTACTTACAGAGATATGCTCTGGACAAGAATTTTGTACATGGACTTGCAGACAGACGGACTGACAGATGGGCAGACAGACAGGCTGATTCCAGTAAATCCACTAAAAAATTTGTTTCGCATGAGTATAATGAAAGCAGAACAAGATAAGGTTGAGAAACATAAATGCTCCTGAAATAGTAATTTTCCTGAACAGTGACCTTGATAACAAGTGCATGTTGTATTGCGATGCAATACAGGAGTCCCCCACCGGATAACAAAAATCCTTTCTTATAATATATCTCCTACTTACTAGATCTATAACTGTATACAAAATTTGAAGTTGCTAGCACATTAGGTTTTGGACAAAATGTCCCAAACAAAAATATCAGGGTAAAAACAACCAAGGGCAATAACTTCAAAAGTGGGCGGAGAAGAATGATTCCTGTACATGACACTTGTCCTCAATGAGATCTATAAGTGTACCAAGTTTGAAGTTGCTAGCACTGATGGCTCAGGAGAAATGGTCCGGACAAAAATGTAAGGATAAAAAACAACAACGGACAATAACTAAAAAAGCGGATGTGGCAGAGTAACAGTTCTTGTGCATTACACTTCTTCTCAATGAAATCTACCAGTGTATAAAATTTGAAGTTGCTAGGACTCATGTTTTAGGAGATAAGTTCGGGACAAAAATGTAAGGATAGAAACAACAAAGGGCAATAACTCAAAAAGTGGACATGGCAGAGTGACAGTTCTTGTACATGACACTTGTCCTCAATGATATCTATAAGTGTAGCAAGTTTGAAGTTGCTAGCACTTATGGTTTAGAAGATATGTTCCGGACAAAAATGTAACGGTAAAATCAACAAAGGGCAATAACTCAAAAAGTGGGTGTGGCAGAGTAACAGTTCATGTACATGACACTTGTCCTCAATGAGATCTATAAGTGTACAAAGTTTGAAGTTGCTAGCACTTATAGTTTAGGAGATATGATCCGGACAAGAATGTAAGACTAAAAACAACAAAGGGCAATAACTCAAAAAGTGGACATGGCAGAGTAACAGTTCTTGTACATGACACTTTTCCTTGATAAGATCTATCAGTGCACAAAGTTTGAAGTTGCTAGCACTTATAATTTCGGAGATATGATCTGGACAAGAATGTAAGGCTAAAAACAACAAAGGGCAATAACTCAAAAAGTGGGCATGGCAGAGTTATGAATCTTGAACATGACACTTCTCCTTAATGAGATCTATAAGTGTACAAAGTTTGAAGTTGCTAGCACACATAGTTTAGGAGATATGTTCCGGACAAGAATGTAAGGGTAAAAACAACAAAGGGCAATAACTCAAAAAGTGGGCGTGGCAGAGTAAGGGTTCTTGAACATGACACTTCTCCTCAATGAGATCTATAAGTAAACAAAGTATGAAGTTGCTAGCACACATACTTCAGGAGATATGTTCCGGACAAGAATGTAAGGGTAAAAACAACAAAGGGCAATATCTCAAAAAGTGGGCGTGGCAGAGTAAGGGTTCTTGAACATGACACTTCTCCTCAATGAGATCTATAAGTGTACCAAGTTTGAAGTTGCTAGCACATATGGTTTAGAAGATATAGTCCGGACAAAAGTGTGACGGACAGACGGACGGACGGACAGACGGAATCGAGCAAACCTATAGTCCCCCAACCGGTAACCGGTGGGGGACTAATAAATCTTTAACCAGACAACAAAATTTTGGGCTTATCCAAATTCAAAGATGATGCAGACGACAATTTCAAGTGAATGGAATTTAACAATATTTGGTCTTTTTGGGTATAAAACGTGGGAAATTCACAAATTGCTTGTAAAAAGCAATTTCTGAATTTTTCACACTATTTTCCAAAGTAATTTTCTTATGGAGATTCAAAAAGCATCAATAATTGGTAATGAGTTAAACAAGCCACTGTTTTTCATGTTACTTTTACATGTATGATGCTAACTTACCACTAATTTCTATCAGAGTCAATTGCTCACATTGATCGATTCAAACTAACTCTGTTGTAAGCTTTTAAAATTGAACTATTTAATATATTGTGACATCATTTACTGCATCAATGCTGTTATTTTGACATGATCAAATAATAATCTACACATGCAGCTATCACTCACTCAGCACTCATTCGCACAAATACATGTATAGGGCCCCTAGATTCGACGAGATTGGCTACTGTAATACCAGAGCTTGATTGTTTTGTAGTAAAATGTAGTAAATAATGAGCAATGGAAACAGAGTAACTTACCACAAGAATATTCCAGGATTCTTGAACTCTCTACACCCGCAGCATGAAATAGTTGATCTTTAAACTCAGATATCTGTGGGAAAAAATTAAGTCCAATTTATCATCCCTTTCACAGATGACTAACACGATGGATAATCATGTGATGCAATAATTAATGAATATCTGCAATAATTTTGTTAATACTGGACCGATTTGAATTCGGTTTGAAGCAGAGAATGTTGACAGATGTCACACATTAGATGGACGTGGTTGATTATTGAAAAATCAACTGATAAAAAAATCAACTGATAAAAAAGTTATTGAAGATAAACCAAAATTTTGGTTTATCTTCAATAACTTTTTTATCAGTTGATTTCTTAAAAATCTACCACGTCCATGTTATTCCTGACATTTTCCAACCTTCTCTGCTTCAAATCGATTTCAAATTGATCAAATATTGACAAAGTTATTGAAGATTATCGGAAATTCTAAGTCACATGATTATACACCGTGACTAAACTCTATGACTTTCCATATCAAGGTCTTCATGTCTAAAGGATGGTAAAGTTGTCAGATTACATTGATGAAAGTTAAGGCAAATGAAACTTGGTGATAAGAAGCTGCATGTCAAATGTGATTTTTTTTTTTGAAAATTCCTGAGGAGAAAATACCAATGCTAGATTTTCATGTTGAGAGTGCTCGTTTGAATCATCTTGAAAACACAATAATAACAAGTACCCACAACATAGGGTTGGAACATTAAGTGAAATACTTCGTTTTGAAAAATCATCATCCCCTCTTATCTGTAGCTAATTTGATTCATTGGGGTTTTACGCCATTTTCAAATGATATGGTCATATCTCAGAGGCTGGAGCTCCTAGCCGTGGGTTCCTGGTATTCTCTCATCAGTACAACCACAATATCCAAACCGAGTCTCCAGCTTCTCTCTCACATACCACCCCTTCCGTGGCCTAGTGGTTAGGGCATCCGCCTTGGAAGCGGGAGGTCGAAGGTTCGAATCCCAGTGGAAGCCGGCCTACCGGATTAGAACTGATGTGACCGGTTGGTGAGCCGCCAGCTAGTTAAATTAATGGTTACCGTAGACCAATCTCTGTCAGACGCCGGGCATCATGAGTGGGGAATCGGGAGGTACTGCGTATTGAGAAAGAGAGTGTCTCATAAGCCAAAACTGGCTGGCCCTTTATATAGGGGTGACACTATAATAAACAAACCTTTACCTTTAAATAATTCACACTCATTGGTGAGAGACAAATGACTTTTGTCAAATGTAAGACTGGATACTGTCCGAGCTGGAGCTCTGAAACACTATTAACCCTTTCCCTAACGGCAAAATTTTAGCGTGATCCACTTCAAAAACTGCCAAATGACAAAATGGATATTAATAAAGATAGAATTTGTGTAAAATATGGCATAGAAAATATTGAGACAAAAGGAGAAACTGCTGGTTATCAGCAGTTTCTTCTTTTGTTTTAATGTTTTCCCAAGCCTTTTCTAATAGAGACTTCAAAAGAGAGAGGTCTTGTTTGGGAAAGGGTTAATGCAGGGGTGTGGAAATATGGAATTTTTCCACTTGTCCTTGGACAAGTTGAACTCAAATTTCTACTTGTCCGAAGGCAAAGTTTACTTGTCCAGAAAAAAAAACAACATCTAGACAGGAAAATAATATTAAAACTTTATTTTAACTCTATTTTCAGTTAACATGTAAAACTGAATGAACACAATTCAAACATGTTTACCTTTTGAAATTAAAATGTAATTTTATTGAAATGGATTTTTTCAGAAGGATCGTGAGCAAAAATAAGATTAAAATTTCGTTTTTATCACATTTTGACCCCCTTGATATGCACTTGCCCACGGACAAGCTCACTTGAAAAAAGCCCTTGCCCGTCCACCACAAAACCCAGGTCGGGCAAGTCGGGCATGTGAATTCCACACCCCTGGTTAATGTCCTCAAAGGCTACTACAACAGCTCTGGATTCCTGATATATCTACTTGACAGGCACACAAACAGACATCAAAGAGACACACGCAGACAGATGGAGACACAGACATATGAGCCTGTCCATGAGAAAAGGTACAAGTTGGTCAAAATTTTCGATTTTGACTTTTTACCATAAAATTAAAGGGCAGTGTCTTGTCTACTGATTGACATGTTTCATAGGTCATAACACTTTCGGGAAACACACTTATGACGTCATCAAAGCTGACCACCATAGCAACGTAATGGCGACGTTTTCTTCCAAATGAACGACGTCAGCTTAAACGACGTCAGCTTCGAGATGGTTTTAGAATGTATTTGTATTATTGGTTTTATAAGAGAGTATAACTAGTTGTAATGTAATTTTTTTAATATTTGATAAGTTGATAAACAATTCCATTCTTGAGATCAAAAACTAAGAAGCTTCATTCTTTTAAAATCGAGGCTGGGCAAATGGCATCTCTGTAATATGAACGGACAAAGGGCCTGACGTTCCTATACAGATATGCTGCTCTTTGTGTGGTCATTACTACTGGTGGAACAACCTCTTGTCTGGCAGGATCGTAGAACTGATGGGACAGGTCTTTGAAATAGAAATTGTCATCATGCTGAAATTTTGTGCGACGTCATTAATCAGTCGTCACGTATCTAAACCTTTTCGGGCGACGTCGTAAACATTCGGCTCTGGAGATGTTATTCTCAATGCTGACATACATTTACAACAGTACTGACACTATTTTGCAACATCGCTGCAGTGGACATAGCATTACCTAAAACTACTAGTAAAATAAAAGAGTGTCTTTTGTAATAAAAAAAAACTTCTTTAAAGAAGTCCACGCCTAATGAGATTCGCATGACATCTGAATTTTTCGTGTGAAAGGTCAAATATGTGTTGTTCGGCGCCTTTGTTCATTTGTCTTAGCCTACAGGTTCTGTAATATAGCCCTTTTACTCTTGTTTCTTTAGTGTGTCATTTGTTACATATCTTTTGAACAGATTAGCTGTCCATTCTAGCTTTTCGTTTACTTTACTTGTGAAGTTGGAATAATGTTTTGCAGCTTTTGTTTAATTTATTTCCATCTCTGGATAGAACGCCACGTTTTCTGTATTCTCGAATTCTGTTCTCAAATTAAATTGGGGATCGTATTATCAACGATCTTACGACCACGTGTAAGAAGACATCTGATTGCACGAGAAATAAGCTTGAGCCAATCAGGTTTGTTGTTACAAGTATTTACACACAAAAAAAAAATAAAAATCGTGCGACCGTTGATATAATATGGGCCCCTTGATATCAAAAACATACCCTCAGTGACCACTCAATATAGAATGATATTTCTTCGATTACTTTGCAACGCCAAATGTGGCGTTCGTGTTACACTTTTCGAAAGTGTGGCATACATATCGTCGTTGTAAATGAAAAACCTCGTATCTCGTTTTTTTTGGAAATTTTAAAGGTGAAGGAGCAAAGCGTAATTTGAAAGGTTTTACTTGAAATTTGGACATATTGTTCACAAATAATGTGTCATTAATACTGACGAGAAAAAATATCTCAAAACCTACACGAATTGTCTTAGCTGGACTCACAAGATTTTTCTTTGAAAATCGCAATAATCGACATACGAGGTTTTGCATTTTCACCGACGATATGTCAATCCATTATTCACCATCTGTTCATTTTGGTTGGATCTTACGCTATCGTTTATTGACGTTTGTGTACGTTTTGTATTAGATTTAAACATTTTGAATCTTTATTTCTGTGCGCACCATTAGAAAACACATTGTCGAATCAGAATGTATAAAATTCGCAAAAAGTAGTAAGTTTATTTTCTTTCCTTTTTTCTTTTTTCCCCGTTTGTACGTCAACAATTGAGCGCTATGCCTAGAACATTCAATCACCAAATGTTTACGGCATTGTTATGATAATAACAAGCATTGTCATAATAATTACAACATCACATGAATCGGATTAGGACGGAAAACATTGACTTAATTGCGTGTTCTTGTAAATTGATCAATCTGTTTAACGCAGGGATGTGTAAGTTATACGTAAATAATCCACTACCAGATGTCAACATTTTGGACCAGGCAAAACTTAAAAATGCTGCTGATAACTTCAAGTTAAGTGTGTAACAAGAAATTTCTTCATTTTCCACAATGTGTTATGAAGCCCTTTTCTTACTGTGGCATCAATAAGTGTCACTAGGCCTATGTGAGAGTTGGTTAATTTGTAATTTCCTACCTGAAATGCTTATGTGATGATATTCCCCTCAATGTCTTAAAGACAGGACTTAGAAACCTTTTCAAACCCTCCTCTGCCAGGATACATTAAGTGGCGGATCCATGATTTCTTATTTCTTTGATAGGGGTTCGAAGTTCGAACATAAGTTTCAGGTTTATTAGATAACAAAAGGCAATATGTCTATCTTGTACTTGTGCAAAACAATTGAAAGCATAAATGGTTCCAAGTTGTTGGCAATGTAAATGAAAATTTAACATGATAATCATATTGAAATCAACAAGTTAAATTGATGGAGAAAAGATTAGTTTGTCCAAAATGTTATGAATTGCTTTCTCTCTCGCCATACACAATCATACATCTGAATAACTAGTATTCTGAACTGTTAAAATGAATCTGTGAATCACAGCGAGTCCGAGCTTAAGAGTCGCAAGTGTCAAATCATGGTTTTGACGCCTGCGACCATGAGACCCGTTCACGCTAATAATTGATATACATACATTTTGAAAGAGAAGGTAACGAGGTCACATACGCTGTACATACAAACAGGGGGTTCATGTTCTTAGTATTACAGATTTTTTGCCTGAATGTCTCCATGAAAATTAAATGATCATGAAATAGAGTGGATTCGTTTGAACCCCCGAACCCCACCTGGATCCGCCGCTGACCTGTTACTATAGGCAGACATATCATCAACACATTGAAGCTTTTCTGTCATAACATCTTTTTTCTTCGGTAAATAATATTTCGTAGAAACGCGTTTATTAATGACATACATGTACATAACATGTAGCCTCTATATTTCATTCAGCTCCAGAGAAATTAATGTAGAATGTATAATGTGATTTTCGTCTGATCAATTGATGGACGTGTGAATGTTTGGATGAATTGAAAGACAGACGGACTGATAGATATATGAAGACATTATATCATAGGTTTGAAGGACGAATAAGTTATTATACATGTACACAGTAAAACATTTATAACCCATGATTCCATTATTAACTTACGCTGAGCAAAGTATAAGTATGATCATCAATCAGATTAAATCGTTATCAATTATAAATCTTTGTATAGTTTGTAAAGGAAATAAAATTGCAATTTAAACCCCCCCCCCCCCCCAAAAAAAAAAAAAAGAAGAAGAAGAATGCAACGGGATTCGATCCTTGGTCCTTTGACATGCAAAGCGAGGGATAAAACCACTGCGCCACGACGGCACATTTAACATGTAGTGCAAAATTATTTTATATTTTCTACTTAGTGTGAGATCTAAAAATAGATCGGGCCTTGAACCCCTTTCTACATGACCAAAAAAGCAGATTTTGTGATAATAATGGTTAAACAAGAGGACCCTGAGGGCCCTAAATCGCTCACCTGAGTAATGTTTTAATAATGCCAAATAACTTTGCATATGTTACGCATTGTGGTCCCAGAGAAGAATTTGGCCATGTAGTTTAGGAGGAGATGTTGTTTACAGTAATTGATGAGCTTTATGACATTTCCCATTTTCTGATGCCACAGCAACCAGAGTTTTTCATGGATTTCAATTCTTTTAGCAATTGTCATAAGGGACCACCCAAAGAACATTTCTGCCAAGTTTGGTTGATTTTAACCCAGAAGTTAAGGAGGAGATGTCGTTTAAGAAAGTTGTTAAGTTTTTGTGAAATTTTCCATTTTCCGATGCCACGGCAACCAGAGTTTTTCATGGATTTCAATTCTTTTAGCAATTTTTATAAGGGACCACCTAAGGTACATTTCTGCCAAGTTTGGTTGATTTTAAAGAAATTTTTTTAGCTTTTGTGAAATTTCCCATTTTCCGATGCCACGGCAACCTGAGTTTTTTATGGATTTCAATTCTTTTAGCAATTTTAATAAGGGACCACCATAGGAACATTTCTGCCAAGTTTGGTTGATTTTAACCCAGAGGTTAAGGAGGAGATGTTTTTTAAAGAAATTGTTGAGCTTTTGTGAAATTTACCATTTTCCACTGCCACGGCAACCAGAGTTTTTCATGAATTTCAATTCTTTTAGCAATTTTTATAAGGGACCACCCAAGGAACATTTCTGCCAAGTTTGGTTGATTTTAACCCAGAAGTTAAGGAGGAGATGTCGTTTAAAGAAATAGTTGAATTTTTTTTAAATTTCCCATTTTCCGATGCCACGGCAACCAGAGTTTTTCATGGATTTCAATTCTTTTAGCAGTTTTTATAAGGGACTACCCAAGGAACATTTCTGCCAAGTTTGGTTGATTTTGACACTGAAGTTAGGGAGGAGATGTTGTTTAAAGAAATTGTTGAATTTTTGTGAAATTTCCCATTTTCCGATGCCACGGCAACCAGAGTTTTTCATGGATTTCAATTCTTTTAGCAATTTTTATAAGGGACCACCCAAGGAACATTTCTGCCAAGTTTGCTTGATTTTGACCCAGTAGTTTAGGAGGAGATGTCGTTTAAAGAAATTGTTGAGCTTTTGTGAAATTTCCCATTTTCCGATGCCTGGCAACCAGAGTTTTTCATGGATTTCAATTCTTTTAGCAATTTTTATAAGGGACCACCCAAGGAACATTTCTGCCAAGTTTGGTTGATGTTGACCCAGTAGTTTAGGAGGAGATGTCGTTTAAAGAAATTTTTGAGCTTTTGTGAAATTTCCCATTTTCTGATGCCACGGCAACCAGAGTTTTTCATGGATTTCAATTCTTTTAGCAATTTTTATAAGGGACCACCCAAGGAACATTTCTGCCAAGTTTGCTTGATTTTGACCCAGAAGTTAAGGAGGAGATGTCGTTTAAAGAAATTTTTGAGCTTTTGTGAAATTTTCCCATTTTCCGATGCCACGGCAACCAGAGTTTTTCATGGATTTCAATTCTTTTAGCAATTTTTATAAGGGACCACCCAAGGAACATTTCTGCCAAGTTTGGTTGATTTTGACCCAGTAGTTTAGGAGGAGATGTCATTTAAAGAAATTGTTGAGCTTTTGTGAAATTTCCCATTTTCTGATGCCACGGCAACAATAGTTTTTCATGGATTTCAATTCTTTTAGCAATTTTTATAAGGGACCACCCAAGGAACATTTCTGCCAAGTTTGGTTGATGTTGACCCAGTAGTTTAGGAGGAGATGTCGTTTAAAGAAATTTTTGAGCTTTTGTGAAATTTCCCATTTTCTGATGCCACAGCAACCAGAGTTTTTCATGGATTTCAATTCTTTTAGCAATTTTTATAAGGGACCACCCAAGGAACATTTCTGCCAAGTTTGCTTGATTTTGACCCAGAAGTTAAGGAGGAGATGTCGTTTAAAGAAATTTTTGAGCTTTTGTGAAATTTTCCCATTTTCCGATGCCACGACAACCAGAGTTTTTCATGGATTTCAATTCTTTTAGCAATTTTTATAAGGGACCACCCAAGGAACATTTCTGCCAAGTTTGATTGATTTTGACCCAGTAGTTTAGGAGGAGATGTCGTTTAAAGAAATTGTTGACGCCGTGACGGACAGACGGACAGACGGACGCCAGACATTGATCGATCACAATACCTCACCTTGAGCACTTCGTGCTCAGGTGAGCTAAAAATAATTGTTAAAGCTTTCCAAAGTCAAAACGCTACCATATCCAAATATTTACGTCGGTAACCAAAGTAAACAATCCAACGTGGCAACACTTGTCTTTCTTCGCCGTCCACTTTTCAACCATGTGTAAACAATTCAAACTGTGTTCTTTCTCGTTCCTATCTTACATTTTAAGGGAAAAGGAAATAAATCGCCGAAAACTTCAAACCAGATTTGGCTGATTCTTTCTTTACTAGATGCCGAAGGGCAACATGTCGAGCCCGCTCATTTTGAAGAAAGAAGACCATACCTATGTCTACAGCTGTCATTACAATGGCGTTGTAAAAGTGGGGACAAAATAAGTTGGAATGATGGGGATCATGGTGAGACATTTTATTGTTCACAAAATATTACATGTCTATGTATTTATAACGAGATACCAGAATGGATTAATTTGAGTATACATATGTGACCCGTCACGCTAAAAGGGACCTTATGCTAAGTCCATAGACCCGTCACGCTAAAAGGGACCTTATGCTAAGTCCATAAAACCAAATTACATTTGACCTCAAAGTTTGACCTTGACCTTTGAGCTTGGAATCTGGTTCTTGCACGCGACACTCCACCTTACTGAGCTTGACATTTGTGCCAAGTTAAGGAATGGCCCGGACAAGCAAAAATCAACTCATTTTTTACATTTGACCTCAAAGTTTGACCTTGACCTTTCATCTTGGAATCTGGTTCTTGCACGCGACACTCCATCTTACTGAGCTTGACATTTGTGCCAAGTTATTTCTGAATCCCTCCATCCATGGTGAAGTTATGGCCCGGACAAGCAAAAATCATCTCATTTTTGACATTTGACCTCCAAGTTTGACCTTGACCTTTGAGCTTGGAATCTGGTTTTTGCACGCGACACTCCGCCTTACTGAGCTTGACATTTGTGCCAAGTTATTTCTGAATCCCTCCATCCATGGTGAAGTTATGGCCCGGACAAGCAAAAATCATCTCATTTTTGACATTTGACCTCCAAGTTTGACCTTGACCTTTGAGCTTGGAATCTGGTTCTTGCACGCGACACTCTGACTTACTGAGCTTGACATTTGTGCCAAGTTATTTCTGAATCCCTCCATCCATGGTGAAGTTATGGCCCGGACAAGCAAAAATCATCTCATTTTTGACATTTGACCTCCAAGTTTGACCTTGACCTTTGAGCTTGGAATCTGGTTCTTGCACGCGACACTCTGCCTTACTGAGCTTGACATTTGTGCCAAGTTATTTCTGAATGCCTCCATCCATGGTGAAGTTATGGCCCGGACAAGCAAAAATCTTCTCATTTTTGACATTTGACCTCCAAGTTTGACCTTGACCTTTGAGCTTGGAATCTGGTTCTTGCACGCGACACTCCGCCTTACTGAGCTTGACATTTGTGCCAAGTTATTTCTGAATCCCTCCATCCATGGTGAAGTTATGGCCCGGACAAGCTCCATCCGGACGGACGCACGCACTAACGCACGCACGCACGCACTAACGCACTAACGCACATACACCGAACCGCCATTGTGACAACTATGTCGAGCTCACCGCAAGCGGGCTCGACAATAAACTGTTGAATTACGCTGACCAGTAACCAATTTATTCATTTTTTTGGTGACAGAACAAGTTTGTCTTTCTTCGCCATCAATTTATTGATCGCTTGAAAACAGTAAACTCTCATTTATTTCTAATAATTCAAGCGAAAATCTCCCAGAAAAAGACCATCAACCTCAAAACCAACTTCTTCTGGTATTGTTACCATTTCAACTGTCGAATTACAGTTAAAATGCGCTTTTCAAACATGTTGTTGAAAACTAGGAAGTGTTTTGCAGACAACAGAAACTTACGTCACGTTTTCCCACAAAAATGACGTCATGCCAACTTGTACCTTTTCTCATGGACAGGCTCATATATACTTACCGGTTGCATGGTACCCCCGGCTACTATAACAGCCCTAGATTCATGCACTATTTCTTTGAATTAGATTGCTGGATTCAACAGTAGGAACTTGATACTACTCTATCAGACAGACATACATAAAGACAGACACACAGATAGGGATGAGCACCGTTAGAATTTAACCGATTCCGATTCCTACTCGATTCTTTTTAATCGAATCCGATTCCTAACGATTCTGATTACTATTCATTAAGGATTATTGTAGGTTTATCATTACCCGCTTATTAAATGTTTTAAAACATTATGGTCATTATTTAAACATACACATATGGCCAGGTTAAGTTTCTGCAATTAGATAGCATGCTAACATAATTTTACTATGTAAACATAACAGATTATTTGTTTGAAAAAAAAAACAACAAAAAAAAAACAACATTTATTTGGATGGAAAAATATCATAAATGTTACCAAGAAAACTTTAAAGGGGTTAATACATAAGATGGGTATTATTCTCATGTTGCTGAATCTAAAGTTTTGTGCAATTTGTATTGACTTGGTGGTCATCTGATGAATACTAAGACATTCATTCACATTTCAAACTTATTCTATACATGTTTCAGATTATGCACATTTTAGATATACGCACATGTATACATGTATATGTAATCATTCTGTTGAACTTGATTGGTCCCAAGCCATTAATTGTAACTGAGTCAGCGCCAATAAAATATCTTGTTTTGTATTGTTAAATAAGCTAGTGATTTGATCACATACCCGTATATTGAAAATAATAAGAAAAAAACTTTTAAAACTGTTACAGTATTTAATACCGAATCTGGCTGTTTGTCAAAGCAGCGAACAAGTGATAACATGCTCATGTAAGTATGCCAAAAGTCTCTTGTTTCCTTTCCCAAACAAGACTTTATTGTGATATCGATATCAATCATTGCTTTAGAAAACAAAGAGCAATTAGGAAAATATCCATTGCAAGAATGTTTTCCTTTCCCTTCAATTTTGTTAAAAATGGCTGATTCTGTTCTGGGTTTTAATTACGCTATCTGCATTTTTCATTCAATTAGGACCAGACTAATCTTTATTTTCGTCTTTGTGAAAGGGTAAAAAAACGAGCGCTTCAACCGAGGGTACATCGGGTGATCAGAAATTACCCAAACACAAGATTTTAGATATAAAGATTTGAGCTTTCATTGGACTAGATCAAGTCCAAAATTTTGTAGTTTGGCAAATGTTTAGAAAAACAACTTTGGAAGTAAAAAGGTGATCTGTTCAACTTTTTGATTTAAAATTATGACATAGAAATACATGTGTTAGCCTAAATACCTTCTTTGTAGACCAAACCTAACCCATCAGAAAAAAAATCCAGTTAATCACATCAAAGAAATATCCAATATTGTGCACACTCACTACTATAATTGTTGATGTGAAAAGAGAAAAAAAGGTACCCTTTGATCTTAGAGAAAACAGACTTCAGTGTGTGACATCAGCAGTGATGTCACACACTAGCAGTGACGTCACACTATTTGCCATGAAAACAGCTGATTAAGCCCCAGTTACAGTGCTATAAATAGCGAAGTATTTTCAACCTTTACCCAATACTGCAATAGAAGTTGGTAAATTGAATTTTAAGTTTTTATTTCTCTTAATTTTCAAAGCCGAAGAAAATAGACAAAATGAAAAGCGTGAGTTTCTGCATCAATGGAAATTTGAGAATTCAGATCTGAAGCATATTACTTTGTTTGATTTAGGATTTTTTTTATTTTTTTTGGACTGAATGTGTTACCTGTATAATAAGGGAAAATGTTACAAGGATATTTATGTGTTAGAAAAAAGGAGAATGATGTAGTGCAAGTCAATTTCTTTCAGCTGTGACACGCGAAGAATTATTTGAGTGGGTGAATACTGGACTGATATTTTGTTCTAAACAATGGATTTTAAAAGTGATAGAATTTTTAAAAGAAATTCGGAATGCTTCTTTGTTCAGTAATTTTCCATTCTGGATGCGCGTGAAGTGTACAGTATTGCTTGATGATTTCTGGATCCTATCGAGTATCGTTGTTGTTAACTGCTGACTTAACCAAGGTCTGTCTCCAAATGGTTGTGGTAAAAAAAGAAAGAGCGTAAGTAATCCATCAAATGTTTTCCCAAAGAGGAAAAAGTGCAATTAACACTGATTTTTAAGCAAAACAAACAAAGTTAAATCAGTCAGGAATCGGATGCCAGGAACCGGTTCCTTCAAAATGAATCGATTCCGAGTATCCGGGACATTGTGGAACCGGGACTAACCGGTTCTCAGGTACCGGTGCTCATCCCTACACACAGACACACGTACACACATACAGACAGACTATTGTACTTACCGGCTGCATGGTACCCCCGGCTACTATAACAACCTTGGATTCTGGTACTATTTCCTTGAAGTGGATTGCAGGATTCAACCCAGGAACTTGATACTACTTTATCAGACGAATAGACACGCACAAACAGACAGATATAGACAAACAGACACACAAAAAATACCAACCGGCTGCATGGTACCCCCAGCTACTATAACAGCCCTAGATTCCTGGACTATCTCTTTGAAGTAGATTGCTAGATTCAACAACAGGAACTTGATAGTTGATACTACTCTCACTAATCAAACAGACATACATAAAAACAGACACATACAAACAGACAAATATACTTACTGGCTGCATAGTTCCCCCAGCTACTATAACAGCCCTAGATTCCTGGACGATCTCCTTGAAGTAGATTGCTGGATTCAACAGCAGGAACTTAATACTGCTCTGTCAGACGGATAGACATGCATGCACACACACAAACAGAAAGACATTGTCTGTGGAAGGTCAAAACCTCGTAACTCCAGCTTATATAAGCTGTAGTTACGAGGTTTTGACCTCCCACCAATGACATATACATACTGGTTGCATGGTACCCCCGGCTACTATAACAGCCCTAGATTCCTGGACGATCTCCTTGAAGTAGATTGCTGGATTCAACAACAGGAACTTGATGGTACTCCATCAGACAGATAGACACGCGCACACAGACAGACAGAGACACACACACAGACACACATACAGACTATTGTACACACAGACATACATAAAGACAGACAGACAGAGACACACACATATATACTTACTGGCTGCATGTTACCCCCAGCTACTATAACAGCCCTAGATTCCTGAACTATCTCTTTGAAGTAGATTGCTGGATTCAGCAGTCGGAACTTTATACTACTCTGTTATATAGATACACACAAACAGACTGACACAAACAGAAAGACAACGTCAGAGGGAGGTCAAAACCTCGTAACTCCAGCTTATATAAGCTGTAGTTACGAGGTTTTGACCTCCCACCAATGATATATACTTACTGGCTGCATGGTGCCCCCAGCTACTATAACAGCCCTAGATTCCTGGACTATCTCTTTGAAGTAGATGGCTGGGTTCAGTAACAGGAACTTGATGCTGCTCTGGCTAATCAAACCTGACAAATATATAAGGAACTTAATTTAAACCTTTCCCAAATGACAATATTTTAGGCTGGTGTAAATTGATGAGATGCAGATGACTGTCGGAATCAATATTCTCTTTTAACCCTTTCCCAAACGACAAATTTTTAAGGTCGTCCAACTTGAATGCTGCTGTAGACAACAAAATGGGTGTTAATAAAGTCATGATTTATGAATAATATGGCCCAGAAAATATTGAGACAAAAAGAGAAAATGCTGGTTATCAGCATTTTCTTCTTTTGTATCAATCTTTTCCCAAGCCTTTCCTTCAGGAGTGTCAAAACCAGGTCTTGTTTGGGAAAGGGTTAAATATGGTTATCAGGATTTTTTTCTTTTCTTCAATATTTTGTCAACTTTAACACTTAGGTGTGTCAAAAGCATCATTGTTTGGGAAAAGGATTAATTGTCTTTTCAGAGAGAAATGATACTACAAATTACAATACCAGCTATCAAACCATAATTCTCCATAAATGAACATGAAAAAAACAAGAGGCCCTTAATAACTCACCTGAGTTGATTGTCTTAATTGTTTTATTCAAGTTGATTAGACAAACCTTCTAGAGTGCATACAAGGTTTTTCGAAAATAGCCCATGACCTACTTTTTTACCCCAGTTGACCAAATTTCAATCTCATTTGAGATTTCAACAAGAAAATAATTCTGACCAAATTTCAGGTTAACCAGGCAAAAATGTGGCCTCTAGAGTGCATACAAGGTTTTTCTAAGATATGACCCTCCTGACCTAGTTTTTGACCCCAGTTAACCCAATTTGGAACTTGTCCAAGATATTATAAAGACAATCATTCTGACCAAATTTCAGGTCTATCAGGCAAAAAATGTGGCTTCTAGGGTGCATACAAGGTAAATGTTGATGACGGACGACGCTCACAGTACATCCGCCTAGCCACAACTTCGTGCTCAGGTGAGCTATTTGATAAAAGAGGTTAAAAAGTTAAAAGAGCAAATCTGTATTATGACAAGCAAAACTTTTTACCCTGCCTATTAATAACAATTCTGCCATCCTTATCAGCATTAGTTAGAGCCAGCAGGAATCCTTCTATATGCATCAATGGTGACTTTAACAGAACTTCAGGGCTAGAATCAGGCTGCTCTGGAGGCTTGGCAGATTCTGCTGTAACAGAAATGAGCCAGGATCTGGAAAAGGGTCCCTTATAGCTTTTTTGACAACCATGTTTCAAGATCAGCCTGTGCCTAAGTACAGTCTGACTGGGTTCCATGTGGCAAGCTTTAGGTTGAAATAGGTCATCAATAAGTTATAACAGAACAACATGGTTCCTGATCAGACTGCATGTATATGCAGGATGATCTGGAACCATGTTGGACTCAAAACCCTCTAACAGCCTTTTTCCAGATCCTGGCTCAAATTAATTTGTGTCAGAAGCTGGGAATTTGGGTTTTATGCTGTTTTAGCTACTATGGTCATATCCCAGCATCTAGAGAACCTAATCATTGATTCCTGTTATTCTCATACTATTACTGCCACAATATCCAAACCAAGCATCCAGCTGCTCTTTCACATAGATGATTCACACCCTTGGTGAGAGACAAATGACTTTTGTCAAATGTCAGAATGGATACTGGACGAGCCATGTTCGGACTCTCGACCCCAGTATTGACAGACTCCATTACCGATTGTGCAATAAACCTTCGTGGATCAAAATCAGCTCATGCAAAATCACAGTCTGATCATAGTTTATGCTACTTTCCAAAACTTTCTAAAAATAAGGAAATTTATTTGATAAAATCACTATAATAGAACACTCAATTCAATATTTCGGCCAAATTTACCTTTTTCAAGAGATCGAAACAAAATGGCTGCAATAGTTTACAAAATATTTATGTAGTGCAATTAGGTTTTTCGATCTCTTGAAAAAGGCAAACTTTGCCAAAATATCGAATTGTGTGTTCTATTATAGTGATTTTATTGAATTCCCTGAGGAATAATATCGTGATATTGTATTTGTTAATGGCCTGGATCATGATCAGACTGTGGGTATGCACAGGCTGATCTGTATCCATGATCTTATCAAATACCATAAAGGACCCTTTTTTATCAAATCCATGCTTGCTCTGTTAACCCAATACCAAGCGACAAAATTACTTATGCTTGTCCAAATTGAAAGAAGTTGCAGTCGACAATTTCAAAATTTTACCACTTTTAGGGTAGAATACATTGTGGAAATGAAGAAATTGCATGTCACAAGCATTTTCTTCTTTTTCCACCATGTTTTCCAAAGCCTTTATCTTGTTAGGCGTTAAAAGGCGTCACTGTGAGGTAATGGGTTAAATTGCCATCGATAAAATAAATCAATTCAAGAGATCTGCCAAACACTTGGCTCATCAGTCTTCTTTTAAAACATGGCCTGAATTTGATGATCAACATTTTGTCATTTTCTCCAAATATTTTCTCTGCTATAACGTAAACAAATTCCATATTGATTCAACCGTTCCTGTTGTCTGCAGATTCTTTCAGATTGGAACAGTAATAATCCTTTCAAAGATAACATCCGGTTTAACATGCAGAATATAAAAGGATAGGAAAAACATTGAGACAAAAGAAGAAAATGCTATCAGCAATTTCTCCTTCTGCCTCAATATTTTCCATGCAATATTGTACACAAATCTTTTTTTTCTTAATCTTTTTATATCTTGTTGTCTGCAGCAGCTTTTAAACTGGATCAGTCCAGTTATTTGTCATTTGGGCAAACATTTAATTTTGCCATTTGATTAAGGGTTAAATATTTACCAATTGTATCTATATTTTCTTTGTTAGTGATGGATTTCAGAAAACTGGACAGTCCAGATCTGCTTGTGTCCTCCTTCTTCTCTTTATCTTTATCTGAAAGAAAAGAAATAACATTAATCTGAAATCAATAAAATAGTATTAATATGAAATTTCTCAAGTAAGAGGCAGATGCGCTACAAACTGCACTTTGGCCGTGGCTTAATCTGAAATGAATAAAATGAGAACTCAAAATGATTTGTGATTACAAACCAAATATTACACATTTTCGTCCTTTTGTAATGATCTTATAATCACTTATATGTGATGTCATTTCATTTGCTGCCTATCACACTTAAATACATGTATGATATCATCCATCCATTTGTCAGGAAAGATATCAACCCTTTCCTAAACAACAAAATTTTAGGGTGATCAACTTCAGAAATTGCCACTATGACAAAATAGATGTTATCAAAGACAGGATTTGTGTAAAATATGGCACAGAAAATTCTGAGACAAAAGGAGAAATTGCTGGTTATCAGCAGTTTCTTTTGTTTCAATATTTTCCCAAGCCTTTTCTACTAGGGACGTCAAAACCAGGTCTTGTTTGGGAAAGGGTTTATTGCACTATAGCTTTGGCCCTTTTTTAGTAGAGAGAAAACTAGAAATCCATCACTGAAGGTGATAAATACCCCCGCCACTACTTTTGTCAGAACAAGCATTTTTGTCAAAAACAAAGGGCAATAACTCATAAAATAAGCAAGGTATGGTTATGCTCCTTGTACACTGTACTTCTTTCTGGGAGATCTATCTACCCAAGAAGTTTCATGATCATACTTTACTTTAACAGATATGCTCTGGACAAGTATTTCATCCAGGATGGACAGACAGACAGGCTGATTCCGGTATACTCCCTAAAGCATTCATTTTGTGTGGGTATAAAACATTCATTTGTGGGGGTATAATAAAACATCCGTTTTGCGGGAGTATAATGAAACATTCTTTTTGCGGGGGTATAATGAAAAATTTGTTTTGCAGGGTATGATAAAATTCATTTTGCGGGGTATAACTAAAACATTTGTGTTGCGGAGGTATAGCAAAACATTCGTTTTGCAGGGGCATAATTACAAGATATATGGGGCGGGGTCACAGACAGACAGTGTGCTTCCTATTTACATCCAACCCCCCTCCTAATTCGTTAGCAAGGATTTGAAGAATCTAAAATTGATTTTTTTTTAAAAAAATTTTCCCAAACAATACCAAGGTTTTGATCACATTGAAAGAAAGGAACTTCTGATATCCGGCAACTGATACATGTCCCTATATGTTTTCTATTTTAAAACAAACAAATTATCTAACCTTGACATCAATTGTTTTGTTGTCTGCAACTCTATTCAAATTGGATCTGTTTAAAATTTGGTCAATTGGTTGATTGCATGAAGATAAATGCCACTTTCAACTGATATGGCCATACTGTGAATTGGAGCAGCATACCATAGATAATATTCAAGTCAATTCTCATACCAGTACTAACACAATATCCTTTCTGAGCCTCCAGCTACTCTTTGACATTTTGGTAAAGTATTTTCGGTCAATCATTATTCTATACATACCATTCCAGACAATTTCAGAGTGATACTTCTCTACAAACCCAAGGAGCTGGAATTGAAAAAGAAATGCATAGATGCTTTTCAGCAAAAACCTCATAACTGCAGCTTCTTTTAAGCTGCAGTCACGAGGTTTTTGTTGAAAAGCAATGATATATAAAGACACAGAATAGTTAGTGTAAACCTACCAGAAATTTAAATGCAATATTCGTTGGCTGTACCAGTAATGACACTGTAAAGGCAATTTTTCAAAGTATTGTCCTTAATTATTATGTGACCTTGACAGATGGTTATGACTTTTGCAACACAGACAAGGAGTTGTCATATAAAGTACACATGTGAAATACCTTATCTTATTTTTCAAGAGAAACAGAGAAAGTGATAGACAAACAAGGCTTCATATTGGGTCTGTTGATAAGGTGATAAATTTGCTTTTGAGAACAAGATAGGTCTTGATCAAACTGTGCACATGTACTGGTTGATCTGGACCCATTTTGGTAATATGAGTCAACAAGACTTGAATAACTTTTCAACATTGATTGTAACTGAAACATAAAAAGATACGCAATCAAGTTTTACAAATGAAACATTAGAAAAGAAATTGGCTAAGCAGAGATTCATACCCATGAAAGATATCCATGTATGGATAATGCCCAATGTTACCCAAGCCTTACCTTTCTGGATATCTGACTTTTTTCACAATATCGTATAATTCTGAACATGTTGACATTGTCAAGCTGACTTTGGAATAGAAAATCATTGATTGTCCATAACTTTGTTTCTGAAATGATAATGGCACATATATCATTATGATTTGTGTCTTAACTGCGGACTTATCAATGTTAAACATAAATGATAGTTTGTTTTATTTCTTTTCATTTAGATTAATCTTCAAGAAATACAATAATCAACAATATTTCAGAGATATTGCAGTGGCTGGTACATGCAATTAAGTATTCCTAGTATTTCTCAACCAGTACAATCATAGTATCAAATATCAGAGAGGATATCTGATTAAAATTGAGTTTTATCTCCAAGTCAATAGCTAAGGTCATATGGAGATGGGATCTTAGTTAAGGCAGAATACGCCTAATGGCAGCTTTAGAAATTGGGGTGACAAACACTTCTGCTTGATGGTACATTATATTAGACATCTATATGTGCAATATGACAGAAATTCGTCCAGAGGTTTACTAGAAATTTGATTTCCCCTTATCCCACCCCCAACTTGCAAAATTCCAATATGGCGGCCACCACTCAAAGCAAAAAAGTATCTGAATTTTGGACATAAACACATTAAATGTGTTTAGATTTTGGTTTTTATTATCAAAAACATGTTTACCCATCGTCTGATGTGAAATGATATGACCTTTGTGCGCATATGAGAGATATTTTGTTAAATTACTGGGTGCTTATTTAAAAATAAAGCCTCTTTATTTCCTAGTTTGAAATTTATGCCTCTCAAACAAATGTTGACAGTGCCAGAAATAAGTTCGCGCACTCTCTAAAACCGATATAAAAATTATTCTTATATGTGTAGGAACACGATAAAAACCACATATGTACATTTTATCCGTCAAAAAATTGAAAAAATATAAAGGTAATTCTAGTACCCTCATGCTTTCGAACGAACTATTTCTTTCCCAAAAGAAGTCAATGCCCCAAATGAAGGGTACCGTAGCCCATATCTAATTATATGCTTATAACTAAAACCCAAACGTTGTATTAGACTTTCAGAAGTTGGCAAATGTTAACATAACAGTTGTGATTTCGTATGACTTTCACCATTTTAGCCCTTTATCTAGTAACCAATTGAACATCGCTTTTTGTAAAAAGTAATGCAAATTCTAAAGACAAAATTGTACTTAATCTTTTTATAGTTTATAACAGCTTCCTTATACTACTTCTTCTGTATTGCCTTTTGAATCTAAGGACTTAAATGGAAAAAGAATCTAAAAGAAAGGATCAAATCACGGATCAAACCACGTTACAATTAACTGACAACGACTTTGCACATTTTAATAAGGATCGCCGGCGAAGAAGTGATGAAAATCGAGTGCGAAAGTCTGAACAATGATGATCTGATCCACGCGTCGTTCTCAAACGATAGGCATTTGGTAACCTCATCATAGATTTCATTAGAATGTATGTGTCTTCTACATTAGGGTTTCTCGTTATATTGAGCCATCCAGTAGCAAGGGAAGAAACGAGTATTATACATACTACAATTAGTTTCCTAAATAGGCAGTTTCATTAAAATCAAAGTTTCTAATCAATTACAAACTGATGATTTCAATCAAAATCATGAAAAATTACACGAAAAATGTCTCTGAAAAATTGCTGTTAAACGGAGAATCATACCAGAAAAAGATATTCGGGGTGTATTCGGGGAATTTCATTTACAAAGGGAAGTAATATTTAGCAATACTGTTGCTATATTTAGCAATACTGTTGCTAGAAATAGATACGGAAATTGTCGACATTTGTCGAAAATGAACGACAATAGTAAATATCCTTTAGAATTATTCTACCTTAATAGCCTCGTCTGAAAGACTGGAGAGTAACCGATTAAACCAGTAACCCAGTATGTTACCACTGCACCAAATCTATCCCATAACCCATTCCAGCACATTGACACTTTTTGACACCCCAAAAGATAAAAGCTTGGGAAAACATGGAAAATGAAGAAATTGCTTGTGACAAGCAATTTCTTCATTTTAATGATTTACCAAATTGTTTTTCTACCCATAAACTCTAAGAAATTGTCTTCTGCTTCAACTTTGAATATGAAACAGTCTAAAACTTCTCCTGTCTGGTATTGGTTTAAAGGATATTGGCCAAGCTATGATAATGTAAAAACACATAACTTGAAGACTCACCTACAACTTTGTTTGTTTGCTTTTCTGGTGGCTCTTCTGTCTTCCCTTCAAATAAATACAAATAAAATATTTTTGAGTATAACAAACTCCCTCCGAATTTTCTGTATTGCTTTGAAACAACTGAGAACAGTAGTGACATTGATAGATAGCCTTGGAACTTGACCCATTACCAGACGGCAAAATTTTAGACTGTTCCAAATTCAAAGAAGTTGCAGACAACAATTTCAAGTGAATGAAATTCTTCATTTTGGGTTTCTTGTAATGGAAAACACTGTGGGAAATGAAGAAATTGCTTGTCACAAGCAATTTCTTCATTTACTACTATGGTTTCCAAAGCTGTTATCTTGTGGGAAGTTAAAAGGCGTCATTGTGTGGTAATGGGTTAAAATATTGTGAGCGTTGTAATCCCAACAAAATATGAATATTGTAACTTATAAAAGTTTAGAAAACTTAAGGTTAACCCTTTCCCAAACAAGACCTGGTTTTGACGTCTCTAATAGAATAGGCTTGGGAAAACATTGAAACAAAAGAAGAAACTGCTGATAACCAGCAGTTTCTCCTTTTGTCTCAATATTTTCTATGCCATATTTTACACATATCTTATCTTTAATAACGTCTATTTTGTCATATGTGGCAGTTTTTTAAGTGGATCACCGTAAAATTTTGCTGTTTGGGAAAGGGTTAAAATGTGAAGACAGATGAACAGACAATGGCAAGTTAACAAGGAGGTTCTTTTAGTAATGCCAAACCTACATTACAGGGATGCATACATTATAGACCTTGTAACTTAAAAGGGTGAAAAATATTAGCAATTGTAAAAGTTTTCACATTAACCCTTTCCCAAACAGCAATAATTTGGACATTTCCTATTTGAGGGCTGCTACAAAAGATACAATTGGTGCTGATGGAGATCAGATATGTGTACAATATAGCCCTGAAACTATTGAGGCAAAAGGAGAAATTGCTGAATATCAGCAATTTCTTCTTTTGCCTCATTGTTTTCCCAAACCTTTTCTATTAAGGACGTCAAAACCAGGTTTTCTTTGGCAAAGGGTTAAATTGTGCAGATATATAATATATGACAAATAGTCTCTTTATATGTTTCTAACTGAAATAGATTAAGACAATATTGAGACAAAAAGAGAAATCGCTGATTATCAGCAATCTATCCTTTCCCCTCAATATTTTTCTTTTCTACAGTCTACACAAATTCTATATTCATTAATTTCAATTTTCATATCTGCAACAGATTTCAATTCACTGTTTGAGAAAGGGTAAATAAGTTGCAAAAACTGAATAGGGAACGGTTTTATCCAGTTAACCGTGACATAATTTTGGACAAACAAATAAAATTTCGAGTGTTGTTATAAAATCTCATAACTACGGCTTGAATTAAGTCGTAGCTACAAGATTTTGTAAAAAGGGGTCCTTGGCCCTAGGTCGCTCACCAGAGATGGGGTTTCACAACAGAAAAGATTTCTGATAGGTAATGTAATAAAGTAGATGCTATGCCCTTGATAAGCAGATTTTTACAAGTCCCCTTTTTCTGTGACAAGGCTTCATATTGAAAAACAAAGAAAAGTGTGGCTTAGCAAAATCATACATAATGCAAATATGAAGATTTGTCAAATTTGGCTCTGGGGTTATGGAGAAATTGCTTCTGACAGATTTCACGAAATTTCCCTTTTTATGTTGCCATGACAACCAGATTTTTTTTTAAAGATTTTTAAAAGATTCTTTTAGCAATTTTTAAAGGGAACCTTCTAAGGAATATTTCTGCCAAGTTTGGTTGAAATTAGCCCAGTAGTTTAGGAGCCGAAGTCATTCAAAGATGTCATTGAGATTTGGTTGAATTTCTCCTTTTCTGTTGCCATGGCAACCACAGCTTTTAACGGATTTCAATTCTTTGAGCACATTTTAAAAGGAACATCCTAAGGAATATTTCTGCCAAGTTTGGTTGAAATTGGCCATATAGTTTAGGAGGAGATGTTGTTCAACGAAATTATTGAGATTTAGTCATATTTCTCCTTTTCTGTTGCCATGGCAACCAGAGTTTTTAATGGATTTCAATTCTTTTAGCAACTTTGAACAGGGACCTCCTAAGGAATATTTCTTTTAAGTTTTGTTGAAATTGGCCCGGTAGTTTAGGTGAAGATGTCGTTCAAAGATGTTTTAGAGATTTAGTCAAATTTCTCCTTTTCTGTTGCCATGGCAACCAGTTTTTTATGGATTTCAATTCTTTTAACATTTCCTAAAGGGGTTCACCTAAGGAACATTCTTGCCAAGTTTGGTTGAAACTGGCATAGTAATTTAGGAGATGCCATTTAAAGAAATTGTTGACAGAAGCCGGACAACGGACAGACGCCGGACAAAAGGTGATCACAATAGCTAACTTGAGCACCTTGTGCTCAGGTGAGCTAAAAACAGTGACGGTTTATCAATATATATCGGTAAACCAAGTCTATTTTTAGCATAAAATTCAACCCATTTACTAGGGATGACTATTGCAGGCCTAAATGACTATTGCGATAGTATTGCTATTGACCAAATTGCTATCACGATAGTATTGCTATTGTAGCTTGCTATTGCGATACTATTGCGATACTATTGTTATATGCTTTAAGTGCTATAAATGGAGATTTTTTCATGAAAAATCACATTTCCTGAATATTTTACATATATGAATTAATTTGCAGAACCATTAAATAAATAATCTGAAGGAAGAGAGTGACATTTCATGATTTGAGTAGCCTGTCATTGATGTCGGAGACAGATTTTTTGCTAAAATTAGACAATGTCATGTGACAAATTGCTATTTTTAGAACAAATTGCTATTTTTAGAACTATCAAAACTATTGCGATAGTGGAAACAACTATTGCGATACTATTGATATTGCCAGTTGCCTATCACGATAGCACTATTGCAGAGGTCACTATTGCGATATATCGATAGTCCGATGTATCGTTACATCCCTACCATTTACTCACCTCCTATGCATTTAGTCAAATTTGACAGTATAAACAAAATCTGTTTAATGTACATTAGGTTCTGAGCTTTCAACCTGGACCTGTATTTCTGCTCATACTGGCGTAGCTGGCAATGGGCACGAACAAGCTGAAACAGAATGAGTTAAGGTTTACGAACTGAGAATGAAATGCAGAGCCAGAGGCAAAATTTTAAAAGTGCCAGTAATTCCAAAACTGTGGTATATTTTCATTCCAGATACAAACATTAGCATTTTGTATGGTTTAGAATTTTGAATTAATGCATACTTATGGAAATATTTGACAAAATTGTTCAAAATTACCTCCCTTGCATATGAATATAGAGTAAAATAATATTTGTAAATTATTTCCTTCTTGAAGCATAATCTTGAAATCCGGCGCAGTGAATCAACTAATGTGAAGAGTATTTACAAGTATGTGTAATTTGGTGCATTTCGTATGGCTAGAAAGTGGTGTTTTCATTCTCAGTTCGTAAACCTTAAGATCTGGAAAAGATGCCATAATTATGGCACTTGAGACCAACATGGTTCCAGATCAGACTGCATATATATGCAGTCTGATCAAGAACTATGTTGTTCTCCAATAGCTTCTCCATGACCTGTAGCAAGTGTAAGATATCAATGTGATTCCCAATCAGATTCCACTTAAGCACAAATAAGCTCATCTTTCAGAAAAATCAGCACTCTTATCTTTGTAGTATTGATAGAAATAAGCAAGTAAACTTAGGAGAAAGTTCATACCAGGACTTGTACATTACAGAGCTGAATCTAGGTTTTCACAAAAGTGGGCCAACTCCCCCACCATACTTCAAAATGTGGGCCAACAGGATTCAGGCTTGAGCCAAAGTGAATTTAACTTTTTATCGCAAAAATATTAAGTTATAACTTATCTGTAACTAGAGCCATTATATGAAACTGAAGGAACATTATCTTTACTCCATGTAAGTTAGGATTAGCTCTTGTCTAAGAAGTCTCTTTAATTTAAACAACTGTTGTCCATGTAACAAACTTTATATGTTCAATTTCTTTAATTTATTGGTTGTTTAAAGTTTAGATTATACTATTCATAGAAAATGATTACACTGTCCAAGACTGGTTGAAGCAAATTATTTACACCACAAAATCGTTTTTAATTTTGCTTTAAAACTCTTCTCTTCAGATTTAAATAGTCTCAGGGCTGTAGAAAAAAAGGCTGGACCATTTAACTTCAATCGTAACCCTGGGCAGAATTCACCATACATGATGTGGCTACTGCAGTAGACATCTACGCCGAGGAGGATCACTTAATATCAATTCATTCAGACCATTTTGTGATAAAAACAATTTTCAGGCAGAGTTTCTTTGTTTCGTCGGCCATTTTGATTGTGTGCCGCGATGATAGCATATCACTCAGTCCATTTATGTGCTTAAAAACGATTTTAACACAGAGTTTCTTTATTTTGTTTGTTTTGGAGTAAGGTCACCCAGGCAAGTACTTCCTAGGTCGTAGGGGGCTAAAATAGTTCTTTGAAAAAAATTGGCCCCTTTTCTGGTGATGCCTTGCTCTCTGCATGAATGATTTTGAGCTAATATTTCCATTGAATGCTTTTTGTTGACATGTTTTCTCATTTTTGAGCCAGAATCCATGTTTCTTTTCAGGACTATTTGACGTCTCTGGGTGGATGAGTACATGTGGCCACCATTTCCGGTGTCTCAATTTTAGCACCGAAAAATACACGGTACGTATGTTTAACTGAATTTTTTGAAAAATCCACTCCATGATAGTGGGTTCATTTCTGAGAATTCTACAGGTCAAGGGTGGATCTACACCAGTTTAGGCGCAGTTTGACTCTAACTGAGTTGTGGATTGTGTAATAATGTGTTGAAAAATGGGATTTTACATAGAGTTATATAGGAGCTGTTCTAGGTGTACTGCAACCTATATGTCAGGAAGCGTTATATTTTTTGACATTTGATAGCTCTCCTGCGTTTGAAGGTAGCAACTCCAAATTTGGACCACAGCTAGCCTATGATGAACAAAACTTGATTTTGGTTGAATTTGTCATGTAAAGAATGAATTTAAATTTTTAAAAAGCATTGAAACTTAAATTAAATTGAAAATGTCAAAATTCTCACATTTCTGTCTGTGATTGATTGCAGTCAGCTTTTCTTTGCATCTAGACAGTCTCTTTTGCTCTAAATTTGGATGCCTTGTTGTCTGGAAGGTATTTAAGATCATTTCTAGGGGTGTTTGGGTGAAATTGAAATTTTAATTAATTATTTAAAAAAGATTTAAAAAATTTAATTTTTTAAAAGATTGTTTAAAATGGCTTAAAATTGATATCTATTTTCATTATTTCAGGAAACTTAACCATGGTAGACCAAGACTGAAGGCGTAATCTGCTTACAACCGCACCAAAGCGATCAAGAACTGTGTACAGTGCTTCATCGAGGTTTTCGGACTCCGAAAGCCCTTTCGGTACAGTTTCGGATTCCGAAAAGCAACAAAACTTGTAAGTTATTTAGTTATCCCCCCCCCCTCATGATGTGGTTCTATTTAGTAGCACTATGAGTTTGTCTCTGCAGAATAAGCAGTATTTGGCACCATTTTGGAGTTATAATTGCTTCTGGCTTGTAAAAGATAGGAACACATGGTTAGCTGAACCAGCTGTCACATTATTTTGATGCCACAGACTAAAATTCCTGAAAAATGATGTTGAATAGCTTATTATTAAAAGATTAAAAGTCACAAATGTAGGGATTTAGACTGAGTTTGAAGAAGAAAAGGGCAATGTTCCCATTGCCTAGTACACAGCTTCATTTTTCTTACTAACCAGGACCAGTAATGTGTATATTTTGGCAGTTACATCTGAATATGCATAATTTGTCCAAGATTTTGACTTTGAAAGCTTGTAGGGACTCCAAATGACTTAAAATTAGAATTGGAAGAATACACTTGCAATAGACCTCTTCACTGGTACTATCCTTTCAAAACTTTGGGATACTCTTCGACTTAAAATATCGCCTTGAATTGGTCGAAGCGGTGGTGCGGACCGGGAATTCAGTCGCGATACCATATTTTTTGGATGCTTGCAACTTTTGTATCGACTGTCAGAATAATGTAATATATGCACATTTCTATTGCAATAGGGCTAAATTGAACAAAAAATAACACTTTTGATACATTTGGGAAAAATGTCTTTTCATTTAGGAGTAAGGTCACCCAGGCAAGTACTTCCTAGGTCGTAGGGGGCTAAAATAGTTCTTTGAAAAAAATTGGCCCCTTTTCTGGTGATGCCTTGCTCTCTGCATGAATGATTTTGAGCTAATATTTCCATTGAATGCTTTTTGTTGACATGTTTTCTCATTTTTGAGCCAGAATCCATGTTTCTTTTCAGGACTATTTGACGTCTCTGGGTGGATGAGTACATGTGGCCACCATTTCCGGTGTCTCAATTTTAGCACCGAAAAATACACGGTACGTATGTTTAACTGATTTTTTTTGAAAAATCCACTCCATGATAGTGGGTTCATTTCTGAGAATTCTACAGGTCAAGGGTGGATCTACACCAGTTTAGGCGCAGTTTGACTCTAACTGAGTTGTGGATTGTGTAATAATGTGTTGAAAAATGGGATTTTACATAGAGTTATATAGGAGCTGTTCTAGGTGTACTGCAACCTTTTGACCGCCATTGGTGTTGTTGTTGTTGCGGTGCACCGTAATAATTACAAATTGTGAAATTTTCACAGCCATTTCCCCCTTCATTCAACTAGTTTGTTTTCTTCCAGTTTTCGGTTTTTATCTCGAACATGAATCTATTTCATTTCTAAGACAAATATCTATTTTTGACTGGAGATATAAAACACTATATAAATATAGAATCGCAGGGGTTTCTCTGCAATCTGTTTTTAGCAACTTTTAAATGATTATGAACCTACGTTATTACGCGACGTATATTGAAAAATGCGCCAATCTGAAACAACGTGCGTGACTTCTCCCGCGCGGCCTATCGTTTTTGGCGCCAAGCAATAAATTACTGCGGGAATCCCGCAATCCCGCGCCCTAGATTCAGCTCTGCATTATCAATATGAATGTTAAAACAAGCCTGGGAAAAATTGAGGCAAAAGAAGACAAGAGACGTCATAGACGGATTATGCTCCCCAAATAAGTGTTTGTCACAAAATAAAACTATCATACATTTTCCCAAGACAGTTTTTTTGTACACACATTATTTAAAGAATATGGTCTAGAACATCCTATTTATCAAAGAAGTACATAATTTTATTAAATTCTTCCCATTAGATGAAGAGAAATTAGAGAAAAATCAATTTTTAAACTAAAGCCCCTTTTTCCATGACGCCACCTCAAATCAAGAAACAGAGACAAAGGTCTCTAGGGATTATCCCAGAGAGTTCACATGTGAAGTTTCATTGAATTTGGTCCAATGGTTGCTGAGATATGGCTGTGGACGGACTGACAGACGGATGGACAGACAGCGTGGCGAATATACGCTCCCCAAAAATTTTTTCTGGGAACATAAAAATGCTGGTGACCAGTATTTTCTCCTTTTATCTCTATATTTTACAAGTTTTGCAACATATTCATACTTACTTGCGCTCCATTTATTTCCACACTATACACACTGTTGATGGTTTCTAGAAGGTTGTGGGCTTCGTCAATCACTACTACATTATCTTTGACCATTTTCTAAAACAAGGCCTGTTTTTAACATCCCTATTAGAAATGGCGTTTGTCTCTATATTTTGTAAGTTTTGCAACATGTTCAGACTTACTTGCGTTCCATTTATTTCCACACTATACACACTGTTGATGGTTTCTAGAAGGTTATGAGCTTCGTCTATCACAACTATATTATCTTTAAGCTGTATTCCACTAGCTTCTCGAGTCGACTTGTGAAGGAGTGTGTTGTATGGCAAAGCAACAATCTGAAATGATCGATTAAATGGATATACCTCCAACAACCAATCATTAGAGTTGCTTGAGAATGGGGGGGGGGACTTTTTACATTTGTAGGGTGGATCAGTATTTCTAAAATGGCATGAGATATCAAACTGCTATTTATCTAACACCTTCTAAATATGCGATCTGCGTTCAAATACATTTGACATTGATCTATCCATTTACCAAACTCTGTGAAAGAATTATTAAAGTAAAGTTTTCAATTCATGGGCACACAATGTAAGAACAGCAGCTGTCAAGTTGTAGTCCAAAATCATATTTTTTTTGGACATTATTAAGGGGCCATCATAAATCTGTTCAAACTCACCTCAGTGTCTGGTATAGCCAATCTTGTACCATAATATGGACATGCCTTCATCTGTTTACCCAGACCCACCAGCTGTTCAATGTCGCGCACTTCTACAAGCCACTGGTCTTTAAAGTCTTGGATTTTCTATGCTACATTGTACAAAACTGTCACTCTATCTTTATCAATATCCATTCTTTCGTTAACATTTGCTTTCATTGTATTGTTTGGGACATTATTAGGGTCACCATAAATTTGTCCAAACACACCTCTGCATCCAGTATAGTCTATCTTGTACCATACTATGGACACACCTTCATCTGTTTTCCCAGCCCCACAAGCTGTTCAATGTTGCGCACTTCCACCAGCAACTGTTCTCTAAACCTTTCCCAAACAAAATCTGATTTTAATGTCACTAAGAGAGGTAACTTGAGAAAAAGATTGAAGAAAAGAAGAAAATGCTGATGATCACCATTGTCTCCTTTTCCCTCAATACTTTCTATGCTATTTCAATCACAGATTCTATACCCCTCAACATCAATTTCAAAGTCAACAGTAGCTCTTAAATTGTAGCATTCCTTAAATATATATATATATTTTGGACAGTATTAACCCTTTCCCAAACGACAAAACTTTAGGCCGGTTTAATTTGAAAGTTACTGCAGACGACAAAATGGACATTGAAAATGAAAGGAATTGTGTACAATATAGCTAAGAAAATATTGAGGCAAAAGGAGAAACTGCTGGTTATCAGCAGTTTCTTCTTTTGTCTCAATGTTTTCCCAAGCCTTCTGTAATAGGGACGTCAAAACCAGGTCTTGTTTGGGAAAGGGTTAAGGGGCCATCATAAATCTGTCCAATCTCACCTCTGCATCCGGTATAGCCAATCTGGTGCCATAATATGGACATACCTTCATTTGTTTACCACCAGCTGCTCAATGTCAAACACTTCTACAAGTGACTGATCTTTAACCCTTTCCCCACACCACTTGTTTGTTAAAACACTAAGTCAGGCAAAATAAGAAAATATTGAGAGAAAAGAAGAAAATGCTGATAATCAGCATTTTCTTCTTTTCCGCTCAATATTTTCTATGCTAATTCATACACAAATTCTATCCCTCTCAACATCTATAATGATGTCAACAGTAGCTCTCAAATTGTACCAGTCCAAAATTACATTATTTTTTTTTTTTTGGACAGTAATAAGGGGCCATCATAAATCTGTCCAAACTCACCTCAGCGTCCGGTATAGCCAATCTTGTACCATAATATGGACATGCCTTCATCTGTTTTCCCAGACCCACCAGCTGCTCAATGTCACGCACTTCCACAAGGGACTGGTCTTTAAAGTCCTGGATCGGGTCTTGTTTGTAATAGGGACATCCTTTACTTGTGCTGATCTTTTGTCTTTTATCACCCTTTTTTGTGGATTTATCTGAAAAAATGTGTGTAAAATGTTGTTTCAAAGATCAAACATCTATGAGTTAAGAAATATGGAAAGTTGTATCAAAACCTTTCCAACAATGAAGAGATGACAAAATGATATTCATAATTAACACTAGTCTTGTTGATCCGAGAATATTCCAATCTCTTTGGCAGGCAGAATAGAACAAAACCAGCCAGTACATACACATCAGTAATGATATTGTTTTGTTACAGACAAGTGGGGGTTGAAGACATTCTAACTTAGTTATTTCAATTCCAAACTCTTTATTGGGTTTGATGAACAGTAAATGAAATTTTGCAGTTCGAAAAGTCTTTACCCTCTCTTGCCTAGAGCTTTGATTGATAAACTTAATCTATCAATTAACCTCACCTGATTTTTTCTTCTGAAGATCTCTACAGGTATCATTAATCAGTGTCAAAGACTTCAATTTCTTTACAGCTTCATTTACACATAGATTCTGTAAAATAAACACAAATTTCGATGTAATAGTAAATATCCCCCGAAATGTGAACTATGACCTTCTTCTTGTTTTTCTTACTTACTGACCAGACCAGAGATAAGTCATTGACTTCTATGGGTCCTCCTGTTCTTTTCTTTGTTGTTGTTTGTGGTTGCGCCTGTGTGCATGTAGCATGTCTCATTTGACTTTGCTTGATATCAGAGAAAGATCTTGTCACAATGAATACATATGTGAAATATGAACATGCGATACTGTATGGCCAATTCTGAAAAATTTGTGTCTATATTTTCTGAGATATATTGTACATAAATGCTTCTTTATCAAAATCAATTCCATTTCTATAGTAGCTCAAATCAAACAAATTTTAATTTTTACCATTCAGAAAACCATAAAAGTAAAACAAACCTGTCTGGAACCAAGGGAGATCACTCTGGTATCATCTCCATATGGACTTTTAATTACCTCCCTTACAAATTGTGAAAGTTGAGAGTGAGTCCTACTGCAGAAATATATCTGAAAGAGAATAATTGACAATTGCAATGAATTTTGTGCTAAAAATAGATTTGGTTTACCATAGACAATGTTGCAATGAATTTTGTGCTAAAAATAGATTTGGTTTACCATAGACAATGGAAGTGAATTTTGAGATTCACAAATATCAACCCATTTATGGCAGACAAGTGTCTATAAGGACATTTAAATGATTTACTGTGGCTGACCATCAAGGTTTGGACCTTATGATTAGGAATATGTAGGTTTCTAATCGCCCCATGGCCATAGCCCTTGATAGAAAATTCAAATGACTCCCACAACTAAGGGTTTAGATAATCAGGATGGACAAATTTAGATTATTGTTGTAATGAGTCACTGTTATTTCTAATAAGCCGCAATTTAACCCTATCCCAAACAAGACCGGGTTTTGATGTCCCTAATAGGAAAGGCTTAGGAAAACATTGAGACAAAAGAAGAAACTGCTGGTAACCAGCAGTTTCTCCTTTTGTCTCAATATTTTCTTGGCCACATCACACACAATTTCAAATTTTATCAACATCCATTTTGTCGTCTGCAGCAGCTTTTGAATTGGACCTGCCTAAAATTTTGCCGATTGAGAAAGGGTTAATATCTGGTGTATAGACACACATGTATATCGAAGAGCTGACTCTTAATTAACCATTAAACTGAGCGCCTAGGGGACATAATAAGTCATTTTTACATCTAGTGCAGCACAAATCTCTACCTTTGTACAATGAACAGTTTGATCATCATCATCATCATCATCATCATCATTTTCTCCCTTGCTATCAATATTTTTGTAAATAATCTACCTTTGATAAAAGAATAGTGTTCAGGGGCATTCAAAGTCATTTTTAGATCTAACGCAGCACAAATCTTTACCTTTGTACAATGAACAGTTTGATCATCACCATTTTCTCCCCACTATCATCATCTTTGTTCCCAGTATCGTCACAGTCATAATCTGCTAGCACTAAATGATTGATGTCAGTATTCAAAATACTTTTTATAAAAGTGTAGTGTTTAGGGGGCATTAAAGTCCCTTTTTACGTGTAGTGGAGTAGGATCTGAGAGTAGCAGATTTCCTTGCTCTTTCACACTGTATTTGTTGGGCGATTATTTAGACTGAAAGTTCTGATTACCTTTGTGCAAGGAACAGTTTGATCATCATTATCATTTTCTCCCTCATTATCATCATCTTTGTTCCCAGTGTCATCACTATCATAATCAGCCAGCACTAAATGATTGATGTCAGTATTTAAAATACTTTTGAAAAAAGTGTAGTGTTTAGGAAGCATTAAATGGAATTTTCACTTCAGTCTAGTATAGTCCAATGTGAGTGTAGTAGATATTACCTTTGTACAATGAACAGTTTGATCATCGTCATCATTTTCTTTGTCACTATCATCGTCTTTGTTGCCATTATCGTCACTATCATAATCTGCTAGCACTAAATGATCATCATCTTCAGTATTCAAACTTGCATCTTCCGCTTCAATGTCCTTCAATTCAGCTTTTAATGCATCTTTTATCTCAGACGAAGCTCCCTTCATTAAGTCATCGAATTCGTCTTCCAGCTGCACTCTCTGTGAACAAAAATAAAATGGTCACAAATTAGCATTAACTATTTTGATTCCATAAATATTGACTGGCCATATTGATGAGCTTTGGATATATGAAGATGATTATATCTGTGTCACCTTTTCAAAAACTACAATCAGTTTAGAAAAACTTAATGAGAAGAAGAAAATGCTGATAATCAGCATTTTCTCCTTTTCCCTCAAGTTTTTCATTCTATTGGTTCCATCGTCATTGGCAGTGTTTAGACTTGTGCCTTCAGCTTCAAGGTCTTTTAGTTCAGCTTTCAATGCATCTTTTATTTCTGACAATGCTCCTTTCATTAGGTCATCGAATTCGTCTTCCAGTTGCACTCTATGTTAACAAAACAAGATGTTTACACATTACTATTTAAATAACTTCATTAATTTCTTTTACTTTACAAGAAAGGTCTTGTTAGACAAAAACAGGTAAACACATCAGCAGAAAAAATTAAGACAATCTAAAACAATCTAAATGATCTACATTTCCACCCAACATTGATAACTAGAATATCACTGAGAGTGATCATACCCCCCAAAAGCGCTGTGTTTGTGCATTTTGAGATGTACATTTCCTATGAACTGTGAAATGATCAAGTGAGAAAAAGAGCAAACAAAAAAAGAAGACTGACCAACACATGGTAATGTTGTAAACATTGCTTATTTTCAACATAGGACCATAATTCAGTCAAAAATCAATGAACCATAATCAAAATTTGATATGCACATATATGAGAGGCAGGAAGCATACTTGTAAAGTTTTTATGAAATCCATCCATTAGTTACCGAGAAATTGAGCGGACAAGAAAATTCACTCAAGGGCCGTAACTCCGTCAAAAATCAATGGACCGTAACAAAAATTTAGTATGCACATCTCAACTTAGTAACAAGAGGACCATGATGGTCCTTAATCGCTCACCTGAACCTATATAGAAAGAAAGTCACAATGTTGTATTCAGTTCAAGAGCACATAATTTAAGATGTGAGATTATGATCCAGCTGAAAACTGCTTTCATAATCTTGAATGATCAATATTTGTGGCTGTTACAGTGAAAACAAAGTGGAAGAAAACAACACAGTCAAGGGCACATAACTCTGTTCTAATAAAAGTATTCTCATCAACATTATGTCCAATTTTTTTTCTTTTTTTTTTTTTGGATTGGTCAATATATTGTTAGAGTGAAAATAAAGTCGAAAACTGTATTTTGTGAAATTCAAGGGCCAATAACTCTAGTCAAATCAAGCTGAAAGTTTCACTCATCCAGGATCTTATGGCCACCAACATTGTGGCCAAGTTTTGTCTTGATAAGTCAATAAATGTAGATGCTACAGTGTAAACAAAGTCGAAAACAGCAATTTTGTCAAATTCAAGGGCACATAATTCCAGACTTCCTACTTAAATCACACTGAAAATCGAAGTCAACCAAGATCTTATGGTTACCAACATTGTGGCAAAGTTTTGTCTTGATCGGTCAATATTTGTAGATGCTAGAGTGGTAACAAAGTCAAAACTAGCCATTTTTGACGTTCAAGGGCACATAACTCCAGATTTCCATGTCCGATCTGACAAAAAATTAAACTCATCTGAGAACTTATAGTTACCAACATTGTGGCAAAGTTTTGTTTTGATCGGTCAATATTTGTAGATGCTAGAGTGGTAACAAAGTCAAAACTAGCCATTTTGGACGTTCAAGGGCACATAACTCCAGACTTCCTAGTCCGATCTGACACAAAATCAAACTCGTCTGAGAACTTATAGTTACCAACATTGTTGCAAAGTTTTGTTTTGATCAGTCAATATTTGTAGATGATAGAGTGGTAACAAAGTCAAAACTAGCCATTTTTGATGTTCAAGGGCACATTACTCCAGACTTCCTAGTCCGATCTGACTCAAAATCGAACTCATCCAAGAACTTATGGTCATACATATTTTGACCAAGTTTGATTATGATTGGTTAGCATTTGTAGATGCTAGAGTGGTAACAAAGTCAAAACTAGCCATTTTGGACGTTCAAGGGCACATAACTCCAGACTTCCTGGTCCGATCTGACTCAAAATCAAACTCATCCGAGAACTTATGGTCATCCATACAGAGCTGAATCTAGGTTTTCACAAAAGTGGGCCAACTCCCCCACCATACTTCAAAATGTGGGCCAACAGGATTCAGGCTTTAGCCACAGTGAATTTAACTTTTTATCGCAAAAATATTAAGTTATAACTTATCTGTAACTAGGGCCATTATATGAAACTGAAGGAACATTATCTTCACTCCATGTAAGTTAGGATTAGCTCTTGTCTAAGCAGTCTCTTTAAACAACTGTTGTCCATGTAACAAACTTTATATGTTCAATTTCTTTAATTTATTGGTTGTTTAAAGTTTAAATTATACTATTCATAGAAAATGATTACACTGTCCAAGACTGGTTGAAGCAAATTATTTACACCACAAAATTGTTTTTAATTTTGCTTTAAAACTCTTCTCTCCAGATTTAAATAGTCTCAGGGCTGTAGAAAAAAAGGCTGGACCATTTAACTTCAATCGTAACCCCGGGCAGAATTCACCATACATGATGTGGCTACTGCAGTAGACATCTACGCCGAGTAGGATCACTTAATATCAATTAATTCAAACCATTTTGTGATAAAAACAATTTTCAGGCAGAATTTCTTTGTTTCGTCGGCCATTTTGATTGTGTGTCGCGATGATAGCATATCACTCAGTCCATTTATGTGCTTAAAAACGATTTTAACACAGAGTTTCTTCATTTTGTTTGTTTTGGCCGCCATTGGTGTTGTTGTTGTTGCGGTGCACCGTAATAATTACAAATTCTGAAATTTTCACAGCCATTTCCCCCTTCATTCAACTCGATTGTTTTCTTCCCGTTTTCGGTTTATATCTCGAACATGAATCTATTTCATTTCTAAGACAAATATCTATTTTTGACTGGAGATATAAAACACTATATAAATATAGAATTGCAGTGGTTTCTCTGCAATCTGTTTTTAGCAACTTTTCAACGATTATGAACCTAAGTTATTACGCGACGTATATTGAAAAATGCGCCAATCTGAAACAACGTGCGTGACTTCTCCCGCGCGGCCTATCGTTTTTTGCGCCAAGCAATAAATTACTGCGGGAATCCCGCAATCCCGCGCCCTAGATTCAGCTCTGTCCATATGTTGACCAAGTTTGGTTAAGATTGGTCAATATTTGTAGATGCTAGAGTGGTAACAAAGTCAAAACTAGCCATTTTTGACGTTCAAGGGCACATAACTCCAGACTTCCTGGTCCGATCTGACTCAAAATCGAACTCATCCGAGAACTTATGGTCATACATGTTTTGATTAAGTTTGGTTAAGATTGGTCAATATTTGTGGGTGCTAGAGTGGTAACAACAAAATGTGAACAGACGGACGGATGGACAGACGGACAGACAGACGGACGCCGACGGACAAAAAGCGACCACAATAGCTCACCTTGAGCACTTCGTGCTCAGGTGAGCTAATAAATTCACATGTGATGTTTGAAAAAAATTGGTCCAGTAGTTTATGAGAAATAGAGTGGACAAAAAATTGAAAAACCGATCAACACACCTTGATCTTGCGCTAAATGGCAATTTTCAGCAAAGGGCCATAACTCATTCAAAAATCAATGAAACATCACCAGAATTTAATATGCACATATTTGAGAGCTACTAAGCAAATCTGTAAAGTTTTTTTTGGAATCTGTAAATCAATTTTCAAGAAATTGAGCGGACAAGAAAATTCACTCAAGGGCCATAACTCAGTCAAAAATCAATGGACCATGACCAAAATATGATATGCACATTTCCACTTAGTAATGAGTTCACATGTGAAGTTTGAACAAAATTGGTCTAGTAGTTTATGAGAAATAGAGCGGACAAAAAATTGAAAAGCCGATCAGCACATGTTGATTTCGCGTAAAATGGCAATTTTCAACAAAGGGCCATAACTCATTCAAAAATCAATGAAACATTACCGAAATTTGATATGCACATATTTGAGAGCCAGTAAGCATAACTGGAAATTCTTTTTGAATTCTGTCCATTAGTTTCCGAGAAATTGAACGGACAAGAAAATTCACTCAAGGGCCGTAACACTGTCAAAAATCAATGGACCATAACAAAAATTTAGTATGCACATCTCAACTTAGTATTAAGTTCACACGTGATGTTTGAACAAAATCGGTCCAGTAGTTTATGAGAAATAGAGTGGACAAAAAATTGAAAAACCGATCAACACACCTTGATTTTGCGTTAAATGGCAATTTTCAGCAAAGGGCCATAACTCATTCAAAAATCAATAAAACATCACCAGAATTTAATATGCACATATTTGAGAGCTACTAAGCAAATCTGTAAAGTTTTTTTTGGAATCCGTTCATTAATTTTCAAAAAATTGAGGGGACAAGAAAATTCACTCAAGGGCCATAATTCAGTCAAAAATCAATGGACCATGACCAAAATATGATATGCATATTTCCACTTGGTAATGAGTTCACATGTGAAGTTTGAAAAAAATTGGTCCAGTAGTTTATGAGAAATAGAGCGGACAAAAAATTGAAAAACCGATCAACACATGTTGATTTCGCGTAAAATGGCAATTTTCAGCAAAGGGCCATAACTAAGTCAAAAATCAATGAAACATTACCAAAATTTGATATGTACATATCTAAGAGCTACTTAGCATAACTGTAAAGTTTTTTTTTTAAATCCATCCACTAGTTACCGAGAAATTGAGCGGACAAGAAAATTCACTCAAGGGCCATAACTCTGTGAAAAATCAATGGACCATAACCAAAATATAATATGCACATCTCCACTTGGTAATGAGTTCACATGTGAAGTTTGAATAAAATTGGTCCAGTAGTTTAGGAGGAATAGAGCGGACAAAAATGCTACAGACCGACAGACAGACCAACGGACCAACAGACAGACAGACCAACGGAAAAGCTGACTCCTATATACCCCCCAAATTGAATTTGGGGGGTATAAATATGCACATCTACACTTAGTAATGAGTTCACATGTGAAGTCTGAATAAAATTGGTCCAGCAGTTTATGAGAAATTGAGTGGACAAAAAATTGAAAAAAACAAGAGGACCATGATGGTCCTATATCGCTCACCTGAACCAAAATGATATGAGCAACACTTTTGTTCAATTCAATTAATATTTATGACTTTAAGACTGAGAACGAACTTATGGTCAATAGCATTGTGAAAATCCAACTTTTACGAGATCTTATGGTGCCCAACTGTGTCCAAGTTTTGTCTTGATTGATAAATAATTGTAGATTCTAGAGTATAAACAATGTCGAAAGCAGCCGAAAAACAGTTGTTTTTTTTTTCAAATTCAAGGGCACATAACTCTCGACTTCCTGATCAGATCAGACTGAAAATCGAACTCATCTGAGATCTCATGGTCCCAAACAATGTGTCCAAGTTTTGTCTTTACTATTTGTAGAGTCTAGAGTGTAAAACAGGTCGAAAACAGCCGAAAATGGCAATTCTATCAAATTCAAGGGCACATAACTCTCCCCTTTGTGATCAGATCAGAAAATCAAACTCATCCGAGATCTTATGATCCCCAAGATTGGGTCTAAGTTTTGTCTTGATTGATTAATAATTGTAGATTCCAGAGTGCAAACAAGGTCAAAAACAGCCGAAAATGGCAATTTTATCAAATTCAAGGGCACATAACTCTCGTCTTTCTGGTAAGATCAGACTGAAAATCAAATTAATTCAAGATATTATGGTCTCCAACATTGTGTCCAAAATTTGTCTTGATTAGTCAATAACTGTAGATTCTAGAGTGTAAACAAGGTCGAAAACCGTAAAAAACGGCAACTTTGTCAAGTTCAAGGGCACATAACTCTCGACTTTCTGATTACCGTAGATCAGACTGAAAATCAAACTCATCCAAGATCTTATAATCCCAAATATTGTGTCCAAGTTTTGTCTTGATTGATTAATAATTGTAGATTCTAGAGTGTTAACAAGGTCGAAAACAGTCAAAAACGGCAACTTTGTCAAGTTCAAGGGCACATTACTTTTGACTTTTTGATCAGATCAGACTGAAAATCGAACTCATCCAAGATCTTATGATACCCAACATTGTGTCCAAATTTTGTCTTGATTGATTGATAATTGTAGATTCTAGAGTGTAATCAAGGTCAAAAACTGCCAAAAATGGCAATTTTGTCAAATTCAAGGGCACATAACTCTCGTCTCTCTGGTCAGATCAGACTGAAAATTGAACTCATCCCAGATCTTATGGTCTCCAACATTATGTCCAAGTTTTGTCTTGATTGATCAATAATTGTAGATGCTAGAGTGTTAACAAGGTCAAAACTAGCTATTTTTGACATTCAAGGGCAGATAACTCCGCACTTTGTTGTCCGACCAGGCCAATAATCGAACTTGTCCGAGAACTTATGACCATACTTGCTTTGACCAAGTTTGATTAAGATTGGCCAACTTTTGTGGATGCTAGAGTGTTAACACCAAATTGTTGACAGACAGACGGACGGACGGACAGACGGACGACGGACATTGAGTGACCACAATAGCTCACCTTGAGCACTTCGTGCTCAGGTGAGCTAACAATCAACACACATTAATTTTGCGTAAAATGGCAATTTTCAGCAAAAGGCCATAACTCATTCAAAAATCAATGAATCATCACCAAACTTTTATATGCACATATTTGAGAGCTACTAAGCATAACTGTAAAGTTTTTTTTTAAATCCATCCATTAATTTTCGAGAAATTGAGCGGACAAGAAAATTCACTCAAGGACCGTAACTCCGTCAAAAATCAATGGACCATGACCAAAATATAATATGCACATCTCAACGTGGTAATGAGTTCACATGTGAAGTTTGAACAAAATTGATTCAGAAGTTTATGAGAAATAGAGCGGACAAAAAATTGATAAACCGATATGGTAACACACGTTGATTTCGCGTAAAATGGCAATTTTCAGCAAAAGGCCATAACTCAGTCAAAAATCTATGAAACATCACAAGAATTTAATATGCACATATTTGAGAGCTACTAAGCATAATTATTAAGTCTTTTTGAAATTCGTCCATTAGTTTCCGAGAAATTGAGCGGACAAGAAAATTCACTCAAGGGCCATAACTCTGTCAAAAATCTATGGACCGTGAAAAAAATTTAGTATGCACATCTCAACTTAGTAATGAGTTCACAAGTGATGTTTGAACAAAATTGGTACAATAGTTTATGAGAAATAGAGTGGACAAAAAATTGAGAAACCGATCAACACACTTTGATTTTGCGTTAAATGGCAATTTTCAGCAAAGGGCCATAACTCAGTCAAAAATCAATGAATCATCACCAAAATTTGATATGCACATATTTGAGAGCTACTAAGCATAACTGTAAAGTTTTTTTGAAATCCGTCCTTTAGTTTCCAAGAAATTGAGTGGACAAGAAAATTCACTCAAGGGCCGTAACTCCGTCAAAAATCAATGGACCATGAAAAAAATTTAGTATGCACATCTCAACTTAGTAATGAGTTCACATGTGATGTTTGAACAAAATTGGTCTGATAGTTTATGAGAAATAGAGTGGACAAAAAATTGAAAAACCGATTAACACACATTGATTTTGCATAAAATGGCAATTTTCAGCAAAGGGCCATAACTCAGTCAAAAATCAATGAATCATCACCAAAATTAGATATGCACATATTTGAGAGCTACTTAGCATAACTGTAAAGTTTTTTTGAAATCCGTCCTTTAGTTTCCGAGAAATTGAGCAGACAAGAAAATTCACTCAAGGGCCGTAACTCCGTCAAAAATCAATGGACCGTGAAAATTTTTTTAGTATGCACATCTCAACTTAGTAATGAGTTCACATGTGAAGTTTGAACAAAATTGGTACAATAGTTTATGAGAAATAGAGTGGACAAAAAATTGAAAAACCGATCAACACACATTGATTTTGCGTTAAATGGCAATTTTCAGCAAAGGGCCATAACTCAGTCAAAAATCAATGAATCATCACCAAAATTTGATATGCACATATTTGAGAGCTACTAAGCATAACTGTAAAGTTTTTCTGAAATTCGTCCATTAGTTTCCAAGAAATTGAGCGGACAAGAAAATTCACTCAAGGGCTGTAACTCTGTCAAAAATCTATGGACCGTGAAAAAAATTTAGTATGCACATCTCAACTTAGTAATGAGTTCACATGTGATGTTTGAACAAAATTGGTCTAATAGTTTATGAGAAATAGAGTGGACAAAAAATTGAAAAACCGATCAACACACATTGATTTTGCGTAAAATGGCAATTTTCAGCAAAGGGCCATAACTCAGTCAAAAATCAATGAATCATCACCAAAATTTGATATGCACATATTTGAGAGCTACTAAGCATAACTGTAAAGTTTTCTCTGAAATCCGTCCTTTAGTTTCCGAGAAATTGAGCGGACAAGAAAATTCACTCAAGGGCCGTAACTCCGTCAAAAATCAATGGACCGTGCAAATTTTTTAAGTATGCACATCTCAACTTAGTAATGAGTTCACATGTGAAGTTTGAACAAAATTGGTCCAATAGTTTATGAGAAATAGAGTGGACAAAAAATTGAAAAACCGATCAACACACATTGATTTTGCGTTAAATGGCAATTTTCAGCAAAGGGCCATAACTCAGTCAAAAATCAATGAATCATCACCAAAATTTGATATGCACATATTTGAGAGCTACTAAGCATAACTGTAAAGTTTTTTTGAAATCCGTCCATTAGTATCTGAGAAATTGAGCGGACAAGAAAATTCACTCAAGGGCTGTAACTACGTCAAAAATCAATGAACCGTGACAAAAATTTCATATGCACATCTGCACTTGGTAATGAGTTCACATGTGAAATTTGAATAAAATTGGACTTGTGGTTTAGGAGAAATAGAGCGGACAAAAAACCAACAGACGGACCAACAGACAGACAGACAGACAGACAGACAGACAGACGGACAAGCTGACTTCTATATACCCCCCAAATTGAATTTGGGGGGTATAATTACTTTCGGAAACAAGATGTGTTTGTGAAACACCAATGCCCCCAAAATGGCAAATGTTAGACAGATGGAGGAACAGACAGAGGGACAGACAGACACGAGTAAATCAATATGCCCCCAATCTTTCGATATGGGGGCGTAAAATGTGGCATGTATGAAAATCGCTTTCATCAGTTGTGATAAAAAATATTTGCCAAGTCGAGATGAGAAATCATGTAAAGAGAGATCTCTTGATTGAGTGAAAAAAAAGATGTTTGGGAATATCATATGCATTTCATAAAATTGATCAGTCTATTTTATACCAGGAGCTACACAGAGATGATAGCCTCTGATTAAAAGATAATCAGAAAGTCTGCTATTTACCTTTCGTTTACTAGTGTATTTTGTTTTCCGTATCTCAGTCAATTTCTTCTCTCTCTTTAGAACTTGTTCAATCTCTTCCTGAATGATAACATAAAATTTTCTTTTTAAAAAGACATATGGTCCTTCTGTAAAAATGTATTTTTGCCTATTTCTAAGATCCCTGGAAACTTAGAATTCAATGCTTATTTTCTCAGAAGAAAAATGTTTTATAATGTAACATATCTGAGCTAGGATCTGGAAAAGGAGCCCTAATGGCATTGTTGACCTGCATGGATCCTATTATCAGCTTGTTTATATGTACAGTTTAATCAAGATCAATCTGGTCCTTTAACCCATTACCAGACAGTATAATTTTGGACAGTTCCAAATTCAAAGATGATGCAGATGACAATTTCAAGTGAATGAAATTTAGTATCTTTTGTTCTTTAAAGCGTCAATGTTTGGGAATGGGTAAACAGCTTCTCTATGACCTCCAGCAACTTTCCGGAAGCAGCAATGAAGATGATCAGTGTGGCGCCATTCCACTGGTATCCAGCATTTTCTCCTTTTGCCTCGATACTTTCTGTGCTAAATTGTTTACAAATTTTATCTTTCTTCGCCTTTATAATTGGAATAGTAAAACTTTCTGCCATTTGGGAAAGTGTTAAGCCAATCTTAACTTTTTACTTTAAAGATTGCACTCAGATACAATCTGGAGGTGAAGAATGCCACACCAAACAGTTTCCCAGATTCAGGCTCATAGTTACCCATTCATATTACCTTTTTCTGTTTTTTCTTTTCTTCTGACTCTTGTTTCTCTTTAAACTCTGAAATCCAGTCCACTTCACCTAAAATGTACAAGACAAATCTGAATCATCATTTTCTAAAATCTAATTACTATGAAATAAAGTGTTAACAAGATTTTAGTATTTCGTCATTGTAAATGCAAAACATTGTATCTTGTAATTGGAAAATTTCAAAGGGGAGGGAAAAAAAGGGTAATAACTTTTCCCAAACTGAAATGTTTTACTTGAAATTTTGACATATTGTTCACAAATAATGTGTCATTAATACTGATCAGTAAAAATATCTCAAAACCTGCGAGAATTGTCTAAACTGGGCACACAAGTTTGTACTTTGGAAATCACAAGAATTGACATACGAGGTTTTGCATTTACACCGACGATTTACAATTTTGCAACAACAAGAGTGTCTCAAGGCACAATATACACCGCTTTTTAACCCTTTCCCAAACAAAACCGGGTTTTGACGTCCCTAATAGAAAATGCTTGGGAAATCATTGAGGCAAAAGAAGTGGGAAATCATTGAGGCAAAAGAAGAAAGTGCTGGTGACCAGCACTTTCTCCTTTTGCCTCAATATTTTTTGGGCTATTGCATGCATATTTTCTCCCTTTGATATGATTTATTTTGTCATCTGCAACACCTTTGAATTTTGGAACACCCTAAAATTTTGTCGTTTGGGTATGGGTTAAGTCTACTTTTGCAATGACACGGCACCATATAGCGACACCCTGACAACATGGGCAAGGTAATGTGACTAGAAAGAATCTGAGGAAGATCCATTAAAATTTGTCTATATTTGTAAAAGTTGAATTCTTAAAATATGGAGAACACATAAATAGGGAGCAAAGGCCAGACTGATGGGCAGACAGAGATAATACCATCATAACATCCCTTTTCAACAAAAAACCTTGTAACTGCAGCTTATTTTAAGCTGCAGTTACCAGGTTTTTGTTGAAAAGCAAAGATATGTCCACCTTCAGCAGAGTATAAAAGCGAAAAAGTTATTTCTTTAACATTTAGTGTTAGAGTAAGAAATAAGTTGCAGGATTCTCCGCAGAATAATTTGAAGCCGTAGTGGCATTGGTAAACCTTGAAACACATTGTGTTCATGCAAATAATTGTGAATAAAAACATAATGGGAAAAGAAGAAATTGCTCAATTTGAGCAATTTCTTCTTTTCCCATAATGTTTTTATACAGAATTAGTATATTCTAGTTAATAAGAATGCACCATTTATCAGTTTTTGATATGAAATACCTCTAAATATCTCTCTTTGGTGACCATTTTGAAGAAATTAAGCTGTGGAGTACTTTTAAAGCTGTAGGGGCATTACACTGATTAACATGAAGCTGAAGTGGGACCGATACAGCTTATTGGGCTGGGGAGAACACTAGCTTAAAAGTCTACTTTTGCAATGACACGACACCATATAGCGACACCCTGACAACATGGGCAAGGTATTGTGACTAGAAAGAAATCTGAGAAAGATCCATCAAATTCTGTCTATACAGTCGACACTCGTTATGTTGACATCCGATAAGTCGAATTTTGCTTAAGTCGAAGTTCAAATCTGGTCCCGTCCTTATCAATGGACATAATTTCTCAAAATAATTTTGAACTCAATATAGCTATTGAAATATAGTAGGAAAAGGATAGAAATTGCTCAAAATGAGCAATTTCTTTCCTTTTTTCTACAATATTTCAATAATAATCATACTTGATTACTTTTAAAAACGGTCAAATATCAACTTTATCAAAGCCAAACTAAATCGGAAGAGTCAAACAACGGGTATGTCGAGGTATTTCAATGGCCCATCCGACTTCGACACAACGAGTGTCGACTGTATTTGTAAAAGTTGAATTCTGAAGATATGGAGTACACATAAAAAAGGGAAGAAAGGACAGACTGACTGACAGACAGTATGCCCTTTTTATGTCCCTTTTTGACAAAATCTTTGTAACTGCAGCTTGTTTTAAGCTGCAGTTACGAGGCTTTTGTTGCAAAGCAGTGATATGTCCACCTTCAGAAGCATATAAAAGCAAACAAGTTATTTATTTAACATTTAGAATTAGAGTAAGAAATAATTTGTTATAAAAGATCTTGTACAGAACTTACCAGTTTTACAATCTTTGCTATCTTTATCTTTTTTCCTGTAAACACAATGGAATAAGCTTTACACCTTTCCCAAACAAGACCTGGTTTGACGTCCCTATTCGAAATGGCCCAGGAAAACATTGAAACAAAAGAAGAAACTGCTGATAACCAGCAGTTTCTCCTTTTGTCTCAATATTTTCTATGCCAAATTTTACAAATTCTATCTTTAATAACATCCATTTTGTCATTTGTGGCACTTTTTAGAGTGGATCACCCTAAAATTTTGCCATTTGGGAAAGGTTTAATTGACACATTACCAAACAGCATTTTATTTTACTTGTTCAAATTCAAAGATGTCACAGATGCCAATTTCAAGTAAATTCAATTTTACATGTTTTGGTCACATAGGGAAGAAAACATTGTGGGAAATGAAGAAATTTCTTGTTACAAGCTATTTTCATTTCCAACAAGAGCTGTCCGAAGACAGCGCGCTCAACTTTGTAAGTTGCTTAGTATAAAGGGGGCATAACTCCAAATATAGTGGAGCCAGGGTCATGGGCCCTGGTAGTAAGGTAGAGGGAGTGATGGTGAATAAGTATTCCAAGTTTGGGTTGAATCCCTTTGATAGTATAGAAGTCATTGATGTTTGAAAAAACTTTAACCTTTGTTGCAAGGCCGACGCCAACGCCGACACCGACAGTATAAGCTCTCATTTTCTTCGAGAAGTCAAGCTAAAAATGTTTTCAAATGTCATTACCTTCATGGGAGTCAAAAGAGTTTTTGCGTGAAATGGGTTAAAGCAGTAATATTTTTCATTAACCCTTTCTGAAATGAAAATAATTTGGACCTTCCTAAAGTCAAAGTTGCAGATAACAAAATTAACCCTTTCCCAAACGGTAAAATTTTAGGGTGATCCACATCAAAAACTGCCACAAATGACAAATGGAAGGTATTAAAGATAGAATTTGTATAAAATGATGCATAAAAATATTGAGACAAAAGGAGAAACTGCTGGTTATCAGCAGTTTCTTCTTTTGTCTCAATGTTTTCCCAAATCAATTGTATTAGGGACGTCAAATCCAGGTCCTGTTTGGGAAAGGGTTAAAGTTTTGAAAAAGCAGGATTTTTCTAACTTGAAATGGTTAATGATTAACAGACTTTGAACAGGATAGCTAAACCTGTCTATGTGTGTGGTGGATAAAATATTTTAACCCTTTCCCAAACAACAAAATTATAAGTTGGTTCAATTTGTAAGCTGTTGCAGAAGACAGAGTAAATGATCACAAAAGGCCAAGATATTTATGTTATAGCCAGGAAAATATGGAGGCAAAAGGAGAAACTGCTGGTTATCAGCAGTTTCTTCTTTTGTCTAAATGCTTTCCCTAGCCATATCTACTAAGGATGTCAAAATCCGGTCTTGTTTGGGAAAGGGTTAAGTGGTGAATCAATTGTGCCCTGTTGTTTTTTTTTTTTTTTTAATTTTATCCATTTGATTAAAAAGATATTTAACTTGTCTTAAAATGTTGGTATTTAGACTACAAATTCTATATCATTATTTTTGTCTTTGACAATAATTTAATTTGGCATGCTGACAAACCAATTGTTACAAAATGAATGAAATTTGAAAATAGCGTGATGGAAGATGGCTATCAATATTTTCCCTTTTTTGCACATTGTTTTCCTAACCCATCATGAATAGAGATGTTAAGGTATAATACCCGTAATGTGGCCTTTTTGAAATATCATAACAGATTTTTTCGAGTTGTGTCATTACGTGCCCGAAACTATTCGAGCGCTGACGTAAACATTCGGCAGTGGAAAGTTCCACTGCCAAATGTTTCAGATGTTGCCCAAATAATTCCAATGTTTTATGAATTTCAAAATGGCTACAATTACGGGTATTCTACCTTAAATCTGTGATTGTTTAGAATAGGGTTAACTAGAACTGTGGCAAAGCGGACAAATATCCCCCACTAGCACCATGTCACTGGAAAAGTGCTATAGGTCAAAAGGTTCTGTAGTTGGAGCACGGAAAAGAATTTTAAACAAAGTCCAACTGTGACCTTGACCTTTGACCTTGGTGACCCAAAAACAATAGGGCACCCCCTTGGACCATGGGCAACAACTGTGTAAAGTTTCATGATCCTAGGTCAACCGGTTCTCGAGTTAGAGCACGGAAACGGATTTTAAACAAAGTCCGAATGTGACCTTGACCTTTGACCTTGGTGACCCAAAAACAATAGGGCACCTCCTTGGGTCATGGGCAACAACTGTGTAAAGTTTCAGGATCCTAGGTCATCCGGTTCTCGGGTTAGAGCACGGAAGCAGATTTTAAACAAAGTCAGATTGTGACCTTGACCTTTGACCTTGGTGACCCAAAAACAATAGGGCACCTCCTTGGGTCATGGGCAACAACTGTGTGAAGTTTCATGATCCTAGGTCAACCGGTTCTCGAGTTAAAGCACGGAAACGGATTTTAAACAAAGTCCGAATGTGACCTTGACCTTTGACCTTGGTGACCCATAAACAATAGGGCACCTACTTGGGTCATGGGCAACAACTGTGTAAAGTTTCATTATCCTAGGTCACCCGGTTCTCAAGTTAGAGCACGGAAACGGATTTTTAACAAAGTCTGATTGTGACCTTGACCTTTGACCTTGGTGACCCAAAAACAATAGGGCACCTCCTTGGGTCATGGGCAACAACTGTGTAAAGTTTCATGATCCTAGGTCAACCGGTTATTGAGTTAGAGCACGGAAACGAAAAAGTCTACCGACGGACGGACTGATGGACGGACGGACAGACAGACAGACATGGTGAAACCAATATACCCCCCTCCACTTCGTAGGTGGGGGGTATAATTACATACCCCTTGTCACCCCTGTCTCTTAAGCAGCTTTTCCTGCTCTATCCCGTTTTTCTTGGTAGTCTTAAAGCCTAATATATCAAACTTAGCTATTTAACCTATTACCAGACGGCGAAATATTTAGACTGGTCAAAATTCAAAGACAATGCAGACAACATTCTTTTATTTTTGACTTTCTGTGTAGAAAACATTGTGGGAAATGAAGATATTGCCGGTCACAAGCAATTTCTCTATTTTCCACAATGTTTTCCTTACTCTTTCTATTTTAAGAATCGTCAATTTGTGGGAATGAGTTATTTAAGTCTTTCAACCATCTTAAAGCCCTCGATATCAAGCTTAGTAATTTACAAGGGTCAAATGTAGATATCATATTTGTGTATTGTACAGAAAATTCTACACTACATACCCCTTGTCATCCTTTTCTGCCAATAGTTTTTCTAGCTCTATTCTCTGTTTTTCTTGGTAATCTTTCAGCCACCTAAGAGCCCCACATATCAAACTTAACGATTTACCCTGCAAAATAAACGTGATCTTGTAACGTTTCATATAATACATATTAATATATACAGATTAACATAAGCTGAAATTACAAAGTTCTGGAAGAAAAGATGAAAACAACAGAATGCTCTCCATGTTTTCCACCTTATTGCATTGAAATTTCAAAATTTCAAGCCACTTTTTAGCGAGCCGGGACTTTATGTCTGGGGAGCTAATGTCACAGCCCTAGTGTCGGCGTCGCGCACCGTTCCGTCCCGTCTTCACTTGAAAAACTTTAACCTGGTCTATATCTCGGGCACTATTAGAGATACAGCCTTGATATTTCATACATGGATACATCTCGACAAGACCTTTCATTTGTGACCATGACCTTTGACCTAGTGACCTTGACCTTGGAGTTTGACCTACTTTTAAAAAACATTAACCTGGCCTATATCTCATGCACTATTATTGATACAGCCTTGATATTTCACACATGGATACCTCCTGACAAGACCTTTGTGACCATGACCTTTGACCTTGACCTTGGAGTTTGACCTACTTTTAAAAATTAGCTCTTTTTGTGAAAAGCTCCCATATAGGCAAGCTACGTTGTCCGCGAACAACTCTTGTTTGTCATATGTACAACTCCTTTCAATTACTAACAGTGTAAAGTTTTTGTTATTTAAGAAAATTTTCATCAACTTACAGTGCCAGTTGGGCTCTCAAATATCCCCACTTTTCCCAGTTCTAGGGATCTATACAACTCCCTCACGAACCCCTTCTGTATGTCATAAGGCTCAAAAGGGAATGGAAACTCATCCGGAATTGTCACTGCTGGGTCAATATGTGGCTCATCTGTAAGGAAATTCAGTAATAGGGAGCAATAGATGAAAGGTAGTAAACAGAATCTATTTTTGATATTTCAAATCCAAGCCCCATCTTCTAAGTTTAAGACTGATTTCCATCCCCAATACTATTGTGCATATAAGAAATTCAGTATATAGGGTATTAACCAATCTAACGTCCCGCATGCAATAAAAGGCTTCAGAAGATCATATGGTATGTAAGAAACAAAGCATGAGGTGGTCTATTGGCAAATTGATATACTGTTTGACAATGGCAATCTAGAATCAAATATTTGAACAGTGTATTGAGTCCATTTGTTACAGTCTGTGACTGCTTTAAATAGTATTACATTTCATATTGTGGAGTCTGGTAAACCAAACCATAAGATCTTGGCATTTATCCCACCAGTACAAAGACAACATTCAATCTGATGCACTCCTAAAGAAAATTTGAAGATCAATTAATTTTCAAGACTAGAAACAAATGGCATCAATACGAGGGACGTTCAATTAATTATGGAACTGGGGTTCTATAGGCCATAGTTATGTCGCAATTCAATTTTAAGTTTCTTCAATCCTTCGAAGTAATCCTCTTTGACACCCACACACTTCTGAAGTTTTGAGATCAATTACTTATATGCCAATAAATGGGCCTCTTTTGGAACACCCCGCAGATACTGGTAAACTAGACTGAATATGGAACATGAAGGCCTATACAGACGACCAGAGGCTTTTTTCGTCATCATGGGGAACACAAAAAACCACATGGGCTTAAGCCCGGCTATAAGCGTGGATGAATACGCTGTGCAGCATGTGTCTCTTTCAGGAAGTCTTGGACAAGATCACACTTGTGGACAGCTCAGCTGTCATGGATTTGGTACATGCCTCTTTAGCCGGCCCTAGACCTGCTCTTTTCGTTATATTTCTTTACTTTCTCCTACATACAACTCTTGTTTGAATGACCGGCGATAGTGGTACTATTTGAAACAGTAATTTGAACAATACACCCGTTACATTTGAAAATTACCGCGTACAAAACTTTTCCCGCGCTTTTAATTGTGTGGCTATTACGGACCTTGCTTGATCTTTTCGCAACCATTGCTTGCTAATTACATGCAATTGGTGCTCATAATAGTAGCTTATTGTTCAATCATATGAATAAAGCTCCGAAAGCCCACATTTGTTGCATTTTTTGCATTATTTCAAAATATATTTTGCAAGGGATGCTCTCTGTCCTTTAGGCAGCAGGTGGGGACCCAATGGGCATAAACCATTCTGTGTTTCAAACATTTCGTCAAAATCGTATAACATATCCCCGATGAAAAACCAACTTTATCTGCTATGTCTTGCACATTTATTCGTGCGTCTTGTTCGGGCATGTCGGAATCTACAGCAAATGTTGCTTTGGTACTAGCTCTACGCGGATTGCCTGAGAGGGGCGCATCATTCAGGCCAGTTTTACCGATCTTAATTTTTATTATCATCCTAAAAACTGACGTATATTCAACGTTCGGATGTCCACGATTCTGATATAGTTCACTATATACATGTGATGCAGATATTTCAAAGCCTATGCGACCTTTAATGTAGACCCGTACATCCTACTTCAGTTCGTTTTACATTTTGCGCACAGCGAAATAGCCAGTGTATATGACTGAAGCAACTTAAAAATTCAATAACTTTTTAAAGAGTCAACGAATTTGTCTCAAATTTTGACCAAGTATAGACAGTAATTTTCCCGTCAAATAGCCGCAAGCACCACTAGTTCTATAGAACCGTGAGGTATGGTGGACCATTAGTACCACTTTTAATTGAACGCCCCTCGTATTAATGCCAATAGGGATATAGGCAGGGTTTTCATTAAGAGGCGGCAGGCGGCCAAATTGACGCCTAATATCAAATTTCTGCCGCCTAGAATCGTTTGACAAGCAGTGCTGCCCCTTTGACCCCTGCTGAGGCAAGGACCCCCCAGCCTCCTGCAGTTCCTCTTCAGCCTCCTACTTCAAATCTTATTGAAAACCCTGTATAGGTAATCAATATTTTAACGCACACAGATCAAGATCCTTGGTTTGAATCCAACAAAAGGGAATAAGCAAATATCTTACCTTTTTCATTCATCAAACTCTCATCCATCGAGGCTAAAAGGTCATTATCATCATCATCAAAATCATCTGCAGCATCATTGGCATCTTTCTTTGCTGCAAAGTATGAAGAATCAAAATCAAAACTAAGACCATCATACAAATGAAAAACTGAGGCGCCAGGATATGACCATAGCAGTTGAATACGGCAAATAACCCAAATAAAATCAATTTTAGCAAATGACAAAAACTTTCAATCAAAACATTGACAGAACTACATATTAGAGAGTGTAATGCTTTTTTGAAATGCAAAGTACATCTTTAACCTTTTCCCAAACAACAATGTTTAAAGATTATTTAGTTGTAAAGTCTTTGTAGATGACAAAAATGATTTTAGAACGAAAAGAAATTGTCTTCAATGTAGCACAGAAAGTGAGGCAAAAGGAGAAAATGCTGATTATCAGCATTTTCTTCTTTTGTCTTATTGTTTTCCCAAGCCTTTATTTTAAGACATGTTCAAAATCAGGTCTTGTTTGGGAAAGGATTAATTGATATAACTAAACAGTCAGAGTCTGTTGTGGGTACTCATTAGAATTGTCTTCTAATTGTTTCACATGAGTAGTCACAATAAAGGGTTTGACTTTGAAATAACAAACAAAAATATGCTCCTCCTATTATCTGTCAGGCGCAGTTGGTATCGCATCTGGCTCTCATTTGAGTGGTCCCGGGTTTGATACCCAGCCGCAGCAATCTGACAAAAATGTCACCCATCAATGGTTTGATATCGTGAACCTATGTGGGGGAGCAGCTGGAGGCTCAGTTAGGGTGTTGTGGTTGTACTGGTATTAGAAATGACAGGAGTCCATTTTAGGTGCTCCAGCCGCCGCGATATGACCTTAGTAGCTGAAAACGCCGTAAAACCCCAATCATTCTGATTGATTGCAAACAACTAATCTCTAACTATGTGTCAATTCAACAAGCCTATAATTCTGTCATCTGGGAATGGGTCTTAACTCACAACTATCTTTTTTTCTAAGTAAGAACTTACATTTTGAATCCAGCTCCAGTGATTCAGCTGTAATATTCAACAACAACGCATCTCATTCATTATCAAAGTCATCAGCCATATTTTTTTAATTTTCTAAGACACTATTTACCCTTGTCAAGCTTAATTTCAAGAATCAGACAGTATAGAATAAGGCCAGACTGCACATATGTGCAGACTGGTCTTGTTCTATCCAGCCTGCCAAACTGATCATTTGATAATGGGGTAAGAACTTACATTTTGAATCCAGTCCAAGTTCTATTGATTCAGCTGTAATATTCAGTAACAGTTCATCTCCTTCATTATCAAAGTCGTCCATAATTTTTAGTTTGCCAATTAACAGCTAATCATATGATAATGTAATCTTGCATCTGCAAAGATTAAAATATTACTAATAGTCACAGTCTATGAGCTAGAAAAAATTGGGTATAATATTTTTTCTTATAATTTCCTATAAGTTTAAATGTTTGGAATAGATCAGCAAATTACCCCCCTTTGGATCCTTTTTATTCATTTTTTGGTCTTAACCTTGTCCCAAATGATAAAATTTGACCATTCCAATTTGGAAGCTGCTGGAGATTTAAAACAATTTTCAAAATTCTTGAGAAAAAAAAAACCTTTTTCCCAATACACCAACTTACAGTTTTGAAGTGTGCATGTGCAAGCCATAAAAGCTACAGAGTTATCTTCCTTAAAAGTACGAGTACAATTTCTACAATCACTATAATCTCATATACGCGTAGCGCAAAATAACGCTTCAAACGGCTTATACTGGCTGAATTAAAGGAAAACACAACTGTGATTCCTCAAAACAAATACAAATTTGGAAATATCCACCGCGGTTTTAGTTTTTAATCGGTAATTATCGAAAATATCCCAATATTTATTTCATTACTAACGCAGCCCATTCCACACTTGAATTAAGAAAGTAGGTAACATGAAAGTTAGAAACCCGTTCGTTCTTATGCAGAGGCCTATAACAGGCTACTTCACAATTGAAAAAAGGCTCATTTTTTTCCCAATGGTGGCAGAAAATTTTCACAAAACTAGCGCTTAATTTTGCATTTATCAACTGTTATATCCTTAAAATTCATTCTGTGTTAATTTACTGCTAGTTTTCTCACTGATATGACCTTCAAATAGTTATTTATTTAACAAATACTGCAAATAAAGCATAAATTGTACTTAATTCTTACTCAAATACTAAAATCTTCGTTCCCAAAATGTTGAGAAAAATAATCTAAAATTTCACAGAATGAACAGACTAAGGCCTCTTCACAATCTTAGAAAAAAGCCCTGGATTGGAGCTATAGCTGCCGAAATGACGTCAATAGCTTGCACTATTGGTGTTCTATTGGGGCGATAGCCAACAATGGCGCGAGCCATAGTGCCAATCGAAGTTGGCCTAGAGCATCTCCTTGGGACAAGGGCAACAACTGTGTTAAGTTTCATGGGCAAAAACTCCAAAAATATGGTTGGCAGCAGGGCTTTTTCTCCTTCTTTAGTAGAGGCCGATCTTCGGTGACTTCACAATCCCAAAAAGCCTGGTTTTTTCACAATTGTGGCAAGAAAATTTCACAAAAATCGGTAATAAAATTCCCAATCAGAAGTCCATTGATCATCAAAATGACAATTTATTTTTATTTAAAAGCCCAAGTTTCGAAGTCAGCCAAAAAACAGTGGCCGTTGCGAATTGAAAGTATAGTCGACTGACCAGTTTCGGTGACCTAAGAACTTTTCCTTATTCTTTCACTAACTTTCATGAATATGACTTAAAAATGCAATACATCTTTAGTTTGTCTTATTTTCCCTTAATCCTAACAATGTTGCTTTCTAAAATCACCACATTTATGAATTAGCTTGAATTTTGTTGACCCCATATTTTTAGCACGCGAAATTAGTAGGACCAGAATCAGTGACCCTTTGATTTTATCCTTACAAGAAGCTACTGGGCAAGTTTTATATCAAAATTTATTCCAAAAATGAAGACTGTGGTCAAATTGATTTCAAAATTAAAATTATGACATTTGTAGAGCACTTCTATGGGTGATTAAAAAGGCTATTTAGAAAACCATAGGTAAATTTATACAGAAAATGAAGTCAAGCATGTAAATCAGTCATTATTTAGAATTTCTCCAATTTTAACAAAGGAAATGACCGGATTTTTGTTTTAATCGATGACTGTAAAACCTCTTGACATGATGGAACTCTTAATTTTGAAAATTGGACACAAAAAGAGGGGTTCACCGATTTAGGGCAGTCACCAAAACAGGGCAGTCTACGATAGAAGTTATTTACATCTTCATGGGAAGTCCTGGCAAAAACGAGAGGTCGCCAGATAGACTGGTTCCAGTTTCTAGTTCTACTATGTTGTTATTCATCGTTATATTGTTGGTAGCAGTTTCGGAATAACGATCAGTTTCGGAATTCCAAATTGGTCAACGTCAATTTCGAGATTGATCGTGACCTAATATCGAAGGTAAACACAACAGCAACGGTGTCATAACTTTCGATTTAAATGTAAAACAAGTTATAAAATCGAATTTAATCATCGATATATGTAAACAGATTTTGATGATATGTTAAATAGGATATTTTTGATAGAAGAAAGCACTAAGTTTTCAATGGCAAGCGTGTCTACAGTGTTGACATTGATTAGCAGCTGATTAGGACTGCTGAGCCGAGGATGGCTGTGGTGGGGCTGTGGTGCCTTCACCGGCTAAAAAATGGGGCGACAGGACTTTTTGCAAGGGCACAGTTTAAATGAAGGTAAATTTAATCTTGGTTTGTAAATATGCGGTTAATTTTGATCTATACATTGCATTTAAAAGAGAAAAATACTTCTGGATGTTTACACATGTTTTGGATGGAAAATTCCCAAACAACAAAATAAAAGGTTGTACCAATTTGAAAGCTGGTGTACTGATGACAAAATGGGTTTAACTAAAGATAATCTATCTATATGTACTGCCTAACTCCCCTTTCGGGTATTATTTACTGGCAGATAAAATTTGTGATTGATAAAATATTGAGGCAAAAGGAGAAAATGCTGATTATCAGTTGTTTCTTCTTTTGTTTCGATGTTTTCCAAAGCCTACACTTTAAGAGACGTCAAAACAAGGTATTGTGTGGCAAAGGGGTAAAACGCCGTAGTCCTATCAAAGTATTTTTCCATATTACCTTGTTTATAGTTATGACAGTCACACCATACCGAAAGATTTGGGGCATATTGTTTTACTTGTGTCCGTCTGTCTGTTCGCTTTGTCCGAAAATTTAACATTAGCCATTTTTGGGGCATTCATGTTTCACAAACACATCCTATTTCTTCAGAAGTTATTTGAACATATTTATTTAACATCAATTTGGAAGTATTTAGATCTAGTAAGTTTTTATTACTTAATTTCATCCCTTTCGATTCTGCTTCCTGGAAACCACACAGTCGGGGCTAGAATTTCCGTATAAAGTCAGTTGACTCGCAATTGTTTGCAAGTGGCTTTTTGAATCACTAGCAAAAAGATAAATACACTAGCAAAAAACTATGGTGCGCAACAAGGGTCTGATTAACAATTCCGAGGCCCATTTGCACCATAATCTAGATTCAGAGAATGGTATCTGATAGGAACTATCAGCCATCGCTTATTGGGGTTCAAACTCTGAACCTCTTGGTTGCAAGGCCGATGTTTGACCACAGACACCTTTTTATTTAGATAACAAATAATCAAAGAGTCCCTCAATTTCTTGTCAAAGCTGTCAGAAAACATTTGTGAAAAGTGATGAATTTGCTTTTCATTATTTCAGCAAAAACATAAAGTTTGAGATTTACTCATAATCCAATGCAAGTGATCAACAGTGGTGTCTGTGGTCAAAAGGTATAGTGTCAGCCTTACCACTAAGCGGTTCCTAGTTTGATCCCCTGTAGCGGAGGTAGTTCTTGGACTTTTCATGGGCCCAGGCATTAGGCGCAAGTAGGGCCTACTGGTACAGTGTCAGTGAAGCAGTATTGCAAGGGATTAATCTAAGTTGTAAGAACTTGTTTCCCAATCAATGTAAAATAAGAATAGTCAAACAAAAAACTGTAAATAGATTTTTTTTTACTTCCTTATTAATTCTTCTTCTTCTTGCAAGTAAGACATGGGCAGATCTAGAGGGGGGGGGGGGGGGGGGGGGGGGGGGCATTGGCCGAAAATTAAATTTTGACTATATAAATTTAGTGTAGTGTTACATATTTATTACATTTTAAGCCTTAATTTGAGCTTGGAGCCCCCCCCCCCCCCCACCCCCACCCTGGAAAAAATCTTAGGCTTGGACCCCCACCCCCCTGGAAAAAAATTCTGGATCCGCCCTTCTAAGAGTCCGGTCTTCAGAAGGGATTTGTTCTGCGTTTAATTACTTCACCCAGTAATGTTAAAAGAAACAACAATGCCCACGGAAGTCTCTATTTTAAATCTTAACCCTTTCCCAAACAACCAAATTTTAGGGTGATCCACTTCAAAAACTGTCACAAATGACAAAATGGAAGTTATTAACGGTAGGATTTGTGTGAAATATGGCACGGAAAATATTGAGACAAAATGAGAAACTGCTGGTAGTTTCTTCTTTTGTTTCAACATTTTCCCAAGCCTTCTAAATTAGGGATGTCAAAAGCAGGTCTTGTTTGGGAAAGGGTTAAAACTATGTTAAAATGATGTACAATCTATGAACTTGGTTTATTCTATAGGTGCACCACTGGAGAGCTGGATGCCAGACAGTGCCTGAACTTGCACATAATGTAGTGTTGGTCAGAAATCCCTGATTGTCCTTGGGAAGTATGAGTCTCTGTAGATTGGATGGTTGGTTCCTTCTTGGAAGAAGCAGTGCTACTGTCACTAGCTTGGAGGTAGGCATTCTGGTTGATTGATGAACAAAATACCCAACTTTACTTTGATGGCGGGGGTCCGCCACTGTGTTTGGATGTCAGATGGGTATAATAATATGCCTATTTGTAAGCTTAACCCATTAACAAACAACAAAATATTAGGGTCATCCAAATTAAAAGAAGTTGCAGACAACATTTTCAAAGTCAAAAAACTACTCTGTGTTAGAATGGGTTAAATGAATAAATCACCCAAAAACCTGCAATAGAGAATAAAACAAGGAAAATGGTTAGAACTTAAAAAATGGCATCTACTTATGCCTACTGTGTTTACAAGGCTGTATCTCCTTATAAATAACTTGCCCAATCTATACACATTTTTAGCTTCTTTGCTGACATACATAATACACAAAGTAAAAACTTGACTGACCTACTGACTGACTGACTGAGTGACTAGCTGTCTGACAGACTGAGTGACTAGCTAACTGACCGACTTACTTACTGACTGACTGACAGATTGGCTGACCTGATGACTGCTGAATGACCTAATGACAGACTGACTGACCCACTGACTGACAAAATGACCTACTGACTGACTGGCTAATCTACTGACTGACTGATCTCTTGATCCTTTAACTGGCTGACCTACTGACTTACTGACTGGCTGACCTAATGACTGCTGAATGACCTAATGACAGACTGACTGACCCACTGACTGACAGAATGACCTACTGACTGACTGACCTGACAGATTGGCTGACTTAATGACTGACTGCCTTACTGACTGACCCATTGACTGACTGGCTGACTTACTGACTGACTGACTGATCTTTGGACCTGCTAACTGGCTGACCTACTGACTGAACTTTGGACCTGCTAACTGGCTGACCCACTGACTGACATGACATTCCAAATGTACTTCATTGTATTTGTTTTCATCAGAATTTCATTATGCTCATTACATGGTGTTATATTTTTCAGATGATTCCAGAATCCTACATTTTCAAGACATTATAAAGCAGAGCGGTCAGCATGGTACCCCTCGGCATCTGCAAAAAGAGGTTTCCCTACATGACAATAACAACAGTGAACAAGTTGTGCAGCAAAGCAGGGTGAAAGCCACACTTCGTTCTGATCATGTCCATGTGGACACAAATACTCAATACAGTCTAGTACATATTCTGACAATTATCCTCTAGTGCCAAATTATGTGTTGGACAATGAATTTGGTGGTAAATTATTCAAGGAATTTTGATAGGACCACAAATGTTTCTTTTCATAGATCCATTTTATTATCTGCATCCAGTCTCAAAGTGTTTACCATTCTCATGTTGTCTGTGCCATATTCCTGTTGTAACTGAAGATTTTGCTGTCAGTGTAGACTAAGATCAGCCTGCACATACATGCAGTCTGATCTTAGCCTACATTGCCTGCTATCTACTCAATTATGGTTGCAAAATCTTGAGATATACTACATGTATTAACCCTTTCCCAAAGCATAGAAAATTACAGTAGTCCCATTTGAGACCAGCTGCAGACAACAATATTGAATGGGGAAAGTAACCATTTGTTTATATTAAAGCACTGAAAACATTGAGGCAAAGGGAGAAATTGCTGATTATCAGCATTTTCTTCATTTGCCTCAATGTTTTCCCAAAAGTCCATTTAGAAAGGAATTGCAGATAACAAAATGATGTCTACCAAAAGAGGAAATATGTATGTTACACTGAAAAAATATTCAGGGAAAAGGCAAAAAATACTGACTATCAGCAATTTCTGCTTTTGTCAGAATGTTTTAAAAACACAAAATTAATAGAAATTGGGAAAATTCTGATTGCCATGAGAAATACAATATGATAATTATAATGACTGCATTGTTTCTATATTGATGAAGTATTTTGCTGCTATTTTACAGTCTATTAAATGTGCATAACTGTTTCTTTACTTGTAAAAAACTTATAAAAACTGTAAAACAAATATATGTCTTACTTGTTGGGTTGAATATTTTGATACCTTGCTGATTATCCATCCCCTACCCAAACGAATAAATTTTTGATGTCCCTAATTAAGGTAGTCCATCCTTAATGAGATTGCGCAATGTCGGACTGCATTGTGCTCTGTCTTAAACATTCATAATTTATCTGATCTTTATGGACACAATGTATGAGTTAGAATAAATTGATACTCTCCTCGCCAAATATTTACGACATCACCCAAAAAACTCCAACATTGACTGAAACTCATTAAGGGTGAACTATGTTAACATAAAAAAATCTTGGAAAAAACATTGAGAAAAAGGACAATTTTGAAGATCAAAATGTGCTGAAATTGGAACAGACTAAATTTCTGACATTTTCGAAAGGGCTATCCAGTCATTACTTCAACCAAACAATACTGGGATTGCTGACATGAAAGGACATACACAGCAAGACCATCTGACTTGCTGTTATTGGCTGGTACATTTATGCATAGAATAATGAGCAGTACATGGATGAAGATTATTTGAATGCAGCTTTTAACGCCATTAAATTTAAGCGAGCCGGGACTTTATGTCGAGGAGCTAATGTCAACAGCCCTAGTGTCAGTTTCCTTGTCACCGCTTCACTTGGAAAACTTTAGCCAGACATGCATTCTTTACAGCAAGATTTCTTAAGATGTTTTTGACTAGATCTAATAAAGCTTTTTCTGAGACTGAGATTGTAAGCAAAGTGTTCCAAATGCTCCATTCTATATACAAATGATGTCATCTTGATGTCAATTGTACAAAGTATGTAGCATTCTGGAAAATGCGGTTTATAATTTATGGAGCATTCCGAATGCTTCATACTTTATACAAATGATGTCATCTTGACGTCAATTGTACAAAGTATTGACCATTCGGAAAACGACAGTTTATGAATTACGGAGCATTCGGAACAATTCGGATAATTATCTCTTATATTGTTTCTACAGAATTGACCAAGGGGTTTAGCAAGATGTATTATATTATAGAGGTCCTTTAAAGAAATCTCAAGATATCTCAAAAATCTTGCTCTAAAGAATGCGCCTCTGGTCTATATCTCATAGGCGTAGGAAGAGGGGGGCTTGCCCCCCCCCCCATAATTCAGAAAAGGGGCCTGCCCCCTATGGCCCCCCATAATACACCCATATTTCCATTTACTTTAACATTTTCCACACCCACCCCCCAATATTATAAACCTTCCTACACCACTGTATCTAAGGCACTATTGTACAGATACCAGTGGCGGATCAAGAGGGGGGTTCGGGGGGGGGGGGTTGTTCAAACGAACCCCCTCTGAAGCCTGATTATTTCATTTTCATGCAGAAATTCAGTCCAAATTGTGTGATACTAGTAAAACGAACCCCCCCCCCCCCCTCTTTGTGTAAAAATGAACCCCCTTTACAGAAATCCTGGATCCGCCGCTGGATACAGCATTGGTATTTCACACATTGATACTTCCTGGGAGACCTTTCATTTGGGACCATGACCTTTGACCAAATGACCTTGGAGTTTGACCTGGCCTATATCTCATAGGCCTACACTAGATCTATTATTGATAGAGCCTTGATATTTCACACATGGATACAGGTCTCCTGCCAAGACCAAATTAGGCATTATTGCTCTAGATCTATCTGATTTCGATAGATTCTATTGATAGACTAAACATTTAGAATTCATTAGATCAACTATTCTAGACAAGGTTTGGCGGTCGATTTCTTTTTTAATAGATCTAGATCTAGATCTACTTCTTTTTATTAGGCTGCAGTGGCGAATCCATAGAGGGTTCGGCGTTCGTTTGGTTCAAATGAACCCCTGTCTAGGACCTGATTATTTCATAGTCGTATAATAATTCTGTCAAAATGGATTAATAGACCTAGGCCTAGATTCTAGATCTAGATCTACTTGGAAAATGAAACCCCTCCCTATAGCCTATCTATGTTCGACCTCCCTCCTTTCAGAAAAATCCTGAAAGCGCCACAGGACTGAGTTTTAACTTTTTGTTTGCAAATTATTCCTATTAGAACTCGTTTCGACGAAGATAAAGTCAAATCAAATCAATCAAATTATTTTTGAGTTGTTTTTGAACTAGGAAAATAGCGAAGGAAAATCTCGAGATTGATCGCGCAACTTCGGAATTCCAAATTGGGCAGCGATCAATTTAGAGATTGATCGTATTCCAAAACGGCTCACAACATCATGACGGGTACTAGTCTAGTCACGTTTGATTGGAATTTTTCGGATTCGTTAATCGAACACCAACACTGTTTTTCACATTACAGCGTTTTACGAATTTATTTTTTCAGACATGAGTTTAGTTTAATTCGTTTTACTTTATCATATGATATCTCAGTAATGTTAATGATGAAAACGATTGGAAATCTAGAGTGTTGTAATAAGGTAATTACAAAGAACATTATTCTCTTCGTGTATTGATGTATCATATGCAAATAATAAGGCACTGCGTAAACAAACAAAAAATCGCGAGAGGAAAACATTGCCATCTAGAAATGGGAAATATTACACGAAACCAATTAAAAAGTCTGCAACTGACAAATCACAAAAGTTTGTTAGCTTTTATAAATATGCCACGCCCTCTTCTTGATAATTTTAATCAGAACAACGACGAAGCTGAAATGGATAACTGTGCCCAACCTGGGACTTCAGCCCCAGATGACAGTGTTGAACCCATCCCAATCCCAGTGTAACAGTCATGTCACTTATCCGTCAGTGCCGACTTCCACCAATGAAGCAGAGAGAGCAATTTCTTTTCTATGTACAGTTTTTTCTACCATTTAACCCTTCCCCCCCCCCCCCCCCAAAAAAAAAAAATATGGATGCTAAGTATCATACAACTAAATAAATATGTCTTATAATAAAATTTTATAAACTTAAAAGGTGATTTTTTGTGAAATATTATAGTACTATCAGAACATACAGAGGTAAAGGGAGCAACTGTTGGTATCAGGCAGATTTTTCCTTTTTTCACACTGAGAATTTAGAGAAAATCCAAATTAGCCCCCCCATATTCAGACACAGGGGCTTTAGCCCCCTCAATCTGAAATTGCTTCCTATGGGCCTGTCAGGCTACTGTTTCTTCCTTGACAAATGTTTTCCCAGGCTTTTCTTATTAATGACCAGGTGTCGTTTGAGAAAGAATTAATAACACAGTAAGATATTTAGATTTAACATCAGCAATAATTTGTCATCTGCAGCCAACTTCTTGGTGTTAACCTGACCAATCTGAAATTTTGTTGTTTTAGATAGATAAACCTTCTTTAGGTATATTTTTCACAATTTGGCCAAATTTCACGCGAAATTTCACAAAACGACAGGCTAGGGCCTCTTCACAATTTCTGGAAAAAAAAAAGCCCTGGGCAGATTAACAGTTCTTGTGCACTGTACCTCTCTATAATGAGATCTCTCCACCTATGATCAAAACTTTAAAAGACATTTTGAGTTATGCTCTGGACTAATCCGAGTTTTCTCTGACGAAATTCGTTCTTTGATATGTTGATGTCGCTCATTTACGTAACATCAGAGCACACTACCATTTAAAAACAAAGGAAAGTTCGACACAAGTTGTGGTGCTTTGTTTACCTTTCGATCTTAAATGCTATTCTTAAAACGCCTTATGATACTGATCAATGAACCATTTATTGTCATGCCTGGTGAAAAATTTAAGACCAAAAAGGTATTTTTAAAAGGTTTATAGGCAATGTTTTGTAACATCCCTTACCTGAACAGCCATTGTTTACAATGGCCTACTTTCCTTTGTTTTTAAATGGTAGTGCACTCTGATGTAAATGAGCGACATCAACATATCAAAGAGCCAATTTGATCAGAGAAAACTAGGATTAGCTCGGGACAAGGTTTGGTCTACGGACCGACCGCCTGACCTACACTTGCAAAACAATATACCCCTCATTATCTTTGAAAGGGGGCATAATAAAAATTTTTGAGAATATTTGAGAAAATTTGATAAGATTTGGTTGTCTCTATAGGCCGCCAAATAACAACAATGACTATTCATCAGAACTCTGCAGTGAAATCAAGACACTTAAACAAAAATATAAAGAAAATGTGTTCTGGGTAGGCGGTGATGCAAACCTCCCAGATATAGACTGGTCAACAGACAGTATAAATAGCCATCAATATAACATCCCAATTAACCAAAACTTCATAGACTCAATAAATGACATTGGTAGTGAACAAATAGTGCATTTTCCTACAAGGAATGACAACATATTGGATATATTCTGCACAAACCGACCATCATTGATAGATAGATGCGTTCCGATGCCTGGTATCAGTGACCATGACACTGTAGTTGTTGACACCAATATCATCCCTCGTAGACAGAAACAGCCAACACGGAAAATCTTTTTGTGGAAAAATGCAGACATACCTGCCATGCAAAGTGAACTAAAAACTTTTAGTGATTTGTTTTCTGTACAACACTCACACACGACACCAGTAGATGAACTTTGGAAGGTTTTTAAAGACAAGTGCATAGACTCTATGAATAAACACATACCTACCAAAATAACCTCACCCAGATTCAACCAGCCATGGTGTAATAGACAAATTAAGAAACTTGCTAGAAGAAAGAATCGTGCATACATAAGAGCCAGGAAAACTAACCGTCAGAAAGATTGGACATATTACAGAAAGACCCAGAAAGAAGTACAAACTGAATGCCGCAAATCCAGGAATGATTATGTGAGGAATATGGTCACTCAACCTGGCTCCAACAACAAGAAACTATACTCCTACATCAAAAGTATGAAGAGCGACAGCTCAGGTGTTGCCCCACTTAAGAAAGAAGGTATCAGCTACTCAGATACAACTGATAAAGCAGAAATACTCAATGAACAGTTTTCCTTGGTTTTTACCCAAGAAGATAACTCACCTTTACCCAACCTAGGTCCACAAATCCCCGCTGAGGCACCACCATTGATTATACATCCAGAAGGTGTTCGAAAACTCATGGAGAAACTCCATCCTCATAAAGCCACTGGACCTGATCAGATCCCTTCAAGGTTCCTTAAAGAGATGGCACCAGTCCTTGCTCCTGCACTGACTTTGATATTCCAGGCTTCATACTCCCAGACCCAAGTACCAAACGACTGGAGAAATGCCTTAGTAACTCCACTGTTCAAAAAAGGTGACAAGAGTAAGCCCGCCAACTATCGCCCAGTATCGCTGACATCAATTTGTTTAAGATAATGGAACATGTAATCCATAGTCATGTAATGAAATACCTGGACCAAAACAATCTATTATCAGACCAGCAACACGGTTTTAGAAAGCGAAGATCGTGCGAGACTCAGCTCATAAGTACCATCCAAGACCTCTCCTTAGGGCTGAGCAACAAGCAACAGATAGACGGCATACTGCTAGATTTCTCCAAGGCCTTTGACAAGGTCCCTCACAAACGCCTTGCAGCCAAACTACATCATTATGGCATAAGAGGAAAAACACTTGGTTGGATTAACAGCTTTCTAGCAGATCGGAAACAACAAGTGGTCCTCGATGGAAAGACATCATCAGCAGCCCCGGTAACGTCAGGAGTCCCTCAAGGTACTGTCCTCGGCCCTCTCCTATTCCTTGTTTACATAAACGACCTACCGGACAGAGTCAGGTCTACCGCACGCCTCTTTGCTGATGACTGCTTGCTATACAGGATTATCAACACAGTAAACAATGCAAAGGCACTCCAGGAAGATTTAGACAGCTTACAAGAATGGGAGAGGGATTGGTTGATGCAATTTAATCCGGATAAGTGTGAGACGATCCGCATAACAAACAAACGTAAATTTATACAACACACATACTCCATCCATAACCAAGACTTACAGGAAACATCCCATGCCAAATACCTAGGAGTAACTATCGACAAAAACCTAACATGGAACAAACACATTGACAACATAACAAAGAAGGCAAATGCAACCACATCTTTTCTTCGGAGAAACCTGTCACACTGTCCTACTGACATCAAGGCTACAACTTACAAGACTCTAGTAAGACCACAGCTCGAGTACGCTAGCACTATCTGGGACCCGCACACCAAGAACAACACTAACAAACTAGAAAAAGTTCAACGCAGGGCAGCCCGATTTTGTAAAAACGACTACAGACAGACCAGCAGCGTAACATCCATGCTGAATGATCTAAACTGGGAACCACTAGACACCCGTCGCCAAAATGCCAAGTCTGTAATGATGTACAGGATTGTAAACAGCCTCGTCGACATCAACTACACCAACATCCTAATACCAGCAGGCGTTCACACCAGAGGTCATACAAGCCACTTTCTTGTACCCTTCACTAGCGTCAACGCCTATAGATTCTCGTTTTTTCCATCCGGAATATGCCTCTGGAACAGCCTACCTGAGACTGTCATCGCATCCCCGTCCCTTGAGGTATTCAAGACCAGGATGGGCATGGCGAGCTGGTAACTCTGTTTACACACAGTTTACACAGTTCTCGAGGCCTAGATGTACATGTACATAAGCTTATAGCTTCTTTTGGCCCTTTTCTTATTAATTTCTTACATTGATATGTGGGACATTTTCCCATGTAGTGTCATTAATATAATCACAATAATTTATGACTTGTGTCTTGTAGACACTTATTTATTTCTAATGGTTATATTTTGCATGTTTTACATTAGAAAATACACTGTTTACATCTTATTTCCTTATGTCATGAATTATCTGAGCATAATTTATATTAAAAACACACAATTGCAGTCTTGATACTGCATCAACAATTAAAACTATATACATTTCCCTATTTTGATTTGTTTCTTAATTATAGCAATATGCTTGAAATTTGTTTGGAGTAACCCACTCCTTATTTAGTCTAGCCTTAAAAGTATTGATATTGGGTGCTTCTACAATGTTTCTGGGGAGACTGTTCCATACATTGACCACTCTGTTACTAAAGCAATACTTTCTTATATCTGTTTTTGGTCTTTGTTTGTATAGTTTGAAACAGTTACCTCTGGTTCTAGCATCATTCCTTTTGATGAAAATGTCTTTAGAGAGCAGGTCAATCTTATTGATAATTTTGTATGTTTGGAGTAGATCACTCCTCTGTCTCCTATATTCTAATGTTGGAAGACCTAATTTTCTTAGCCTTTCTTTGTAAGGGAGATCCTTTAATTTTTTTACCATTTTGGTTGCTCTTCTCTGTACATTTTCTATAAGTATGGAATGTTTTTTCAGTTTTGGATTCCATATTACTGATGCATATTCAAGGTGTGGACGAACCAACGACTTGTAGAGATGCATAAACATTTTTTCATCCATAAATGTAAAGGATTTTTTTATTATTCCTAAGTTTCTGTTTGCAATATTAACTTTTGAGTTAATGTGTTTGTCAAAGTTCAATTTATTGTCTATTATGACACCAAGGTCTTTCTCATGATCTGTATTATCTATCCTAATTATTTCGTTTTGGTTGTTTTTTAAAAAATAATCGCTAGATTCATTGTTCCCAACATGCATTGCTTTACATTTTTTTGCATTAAATTGCATTTCCCAGGTATTTGCCCAATCACATGTACTGAATATATCATCCTGTAAGGTACTTTCGTTGTTTGGATTGCTCATACTCATGTAGATTTTTGTGTCGTCTGCAAAAAGTTTTGTAGGACATTTTAGTGAGTCTGGCAGATCATTAATAAAGATTAAAAAAAGTATCGGGCCTAACACACTACCTTGTGGAACTCCACTTGTAACACTTTGCCACTTTGATTTGCTACCATTTACTACTACCCTTTGGGTTCTGTTACTTAGAAAAGATTCAATCCAGTTGTAGAGATTACCTCTTATACCAATATGCCATAGTTTTTTTAGTAAACGTTTATGAGGTACTTTATCAAATGCTGCTTTAAAGTCCATGTATATTACATCTATTTCATTTTTGTTATCTAGTTCAGTGGTCCATTCTTCTATACATTCTAAAAGTTGGGTCACACAGGATTTCCCCTTTCTAAAACCATGTTGGTGTTCATTAATGAGATTGTTGGTTTCCAAGTAGTCTGCTATTTCTTTCTTTACGATTTTCTCCATTACCCTACAGCAAATAGAAGTGACGCTTATGGGTCGATAGTTTTCGGCTTTAGTTTTAGATCCTGCCTTGTGTATTGGTGTGACGTCTGCTTCTTTCCACTGTTTAGGTAGTGACCCTTCTTCAAATGATTTTTTGAAAATAGCTGTTAATGGCTTACTGATTATTTCTTTGCATTCAAATATTAAACGAGGATGGATTTCGTCAGGTCCTTGCGACTTAGACGGATCAATTTCTTTTATGGCTTTTATTGTTTTCTCAGTGTTGAATTCAATATTCTCCAAGAAGGATTCTTTGTTATTTGTTGGAATTGGTGTTGGTTCGGACTCATTAGTGAAAACTGTAACAAAGTGATTGTTGAGGGCTTCTGCAATAATGTTGTTATCTGTTTCTAGCTTGTTATTCACCTCCAAAGCAGTTATACCGCTGGGTTTCTTTGTTTTCTGTCTGACGTAGCTCCAGAATAATTTTGGTTCTTTGTTTATTTTTTCGGCTATTTCTTTTTCGTTGTTATAATCTCTTTGTTTAATAAGGTGGGTTACTTCGTTTCTTGCATGCTTATAACTCTCATATGTTAAATGATTTTTGCAATTTAGATACTTATTCCAGCTTTTCCTTTTCTCATTGATTGCCTTTAGGGTTGTTCGATCAACTGTTACGTTCTGGCGACCCGATGATTCCTTAGACTTTGGTATATTGTTTTCTTTTATAATTGATACTTTAGTTTCAAAATCAATCCAGGCTGTCTGAACGTCTCTGTTGTCGCTTTCCATGTCATTCTTAAAGGCTGTCTCTAGGTCTTCACATATCTTCTTCCAATTCGCTTTTTTATAGTTGTATTTTTGTATTGATGACTTTTGTTGTATTTCATGGTTAAAATGGATCTCGAATTTAAGAACTTCATGGTCACTTTTTCCTATTCCTGGTGAGTGTTGTACTTCACTAATGGTTTCCTCAGAGGTTGTCAAGATGAGGTCTAAAATGGATGGTATCTGACTTTCTCTGAACCTGGTAGGTTGATGAATATGTTGTACAAGATACAGGTCTTTCAATGTTTCTAAGAATCTGTATTCCATTGAATTTTCATGTTTGTTTGTTGAGTATGTTGTCCAGTCAATGTTTTTTATGTTGAAGTCTCCCATGATAACAATTTCTTCGTATTTGCATTTCGTTATCTCCTGTAACATATCTAGCATCGCGTTGAAATTTTCCATGGAACTGTTTGGGCTTCTATAGATGTTTCCTAACAATATTTTATTTGTTTTATTTGATTGTATCTCTAGCCATAAATGTTCTTTGAATTGTGATTTTGTTTCGCGAGCTATTGCTTTTAGACTTGTTTTTACCAGGTACAAGATCCCTCTTCCACTTTCCCCACTGTAAAATGTTTCATAGTCTTTGAGATAAGGTATGTATTGTGCGCCTATTCTAATATGCTTTGGGTTTACCTCTGTTAGAGCTATTATATCTGTTTTGTCCTGTATAATACATGTCTTTAACTCTTGAAACTTGTTGGGAGTGAGACAGTCTATATTTGTATACATGATTTTCAACTTTGTATTTTCTGTACATTTAAAAGACTTTTTACATTTAAAATCAGATCCCTTTACTTGGGTAAAACACATCTTATTCACAAGCCTGATTTACAGGCTCAGACACAGGTTGATTCTGTGTTAGTATTCCTCCCGGGACTGTCATTTCTTGGAGATTTGTTACCTCCATTATCGTAAGGTCAGGATTTTGTGTTCCAATCAATGTGCTGTTACGACTTCTATCTATTATTGTTGGTATGTCAAAGGCACCGTGGATCTCTTGTGAGTAACTTTGTTGACTTTGGACCACTTCATTGTACTCTTTACTCAAATTTGGTGGTCTTGCTTGGATGTTTTGATTTTCATCTCCCTGTTTCTTGTTTTTTATTTTTTCTCTTCTTTGAGCTCTCTGTTGATCTGTCATATCTTTGGATATAATGACAGATCGGTATGCCTCTTCTTTGATCAATGTTTTTAAGTTCTTTGCATTGTCCAGTAGTATCTTCCTCTGTTTTCGGTCTTTTAATATCAATTTAAGGGGTCTCATCTTTCCTCTTTGTCTCTTTCCTAGTCTATATGAAGTTTCAATTTCTAATGATTCTACTCCAAGGATAGAGGCAATGTAGTTCATTATTGATTCGTCTCTTTCTTTGTTTTCTAGGTTTACGGGACTTTCTCCCTCTGGCAAATAGAAGATCACTACGTTCATTTCTCTGCGTCTTCGGTCTTCTATCTCCATCGTTTTCTGATCGACTATCCTTTGAATTTTTTGGTCGAGTTCAGACTCATAAGTATGTTTGAATGTTGAGAGTTCTTCTTTTATAGTTTGTTTTGTGTCCACATTGACACGACTCATTTGATCCTCTAGTGACCTTATTCTCATTTCCTGCTGTTGATTTATTGCAGTTAATTTCCTGTCTATTCGTTCCATTGTAGGTGCGGTTTGTTTGCAACTTTTGCACGTGTAATTGAAATCTTCGAGGCCACCATTGGCCAGTATCTCATATGCCGGGACAGTTAAGCCGGAGCATCTAATGCAGAATGGTAATTTGCAGTAAAAACAATCCACTTTCTTTCCATCGTGCTCGTTGTTACATTTGGAGCATATTTCCTCTTTCCTTTCTGGACTCAGGACAAATTTTCTTTTTGCATCTTGTGATTTTGAGTTTGAGTTAAATCTTGGTGGTCTTATTGGTGTACTGGTTTCAATATTGTTGAAACTGTAGTTGCTCGCCATTATTCCTGTATTTCTGTTTTTAATTGTATCAGGATTATAATAAGTAGTTAAGTATAATCTTTGGTAGTTTTATTGTATCAATTATGAGATAGTAATGTAAGTTTGGGACAATAGATACTACAGGATACGGCAGTCCGTCACCCTTTCATATCTATTGTGTTTTTTGTTGTTGTTTTTGTTGTTGTTATTGTAATATTTTGGTATTTAAATTGTTGAAATTAGCTAATTTGTTAATTTATGTTTACTTGGGGGTCTCTTATTGTGCAAGATTGAATAATCCTTAGTAACCACTTTTGGGCCACTAGACTGATTGGGTGAACACCGTCCTTCAACAGGAATGACTTAAGTGTCTTTTTTGTTCTTAATTCTCCTGTAATCTTGTTTTTTTGTCGTCTCTTATGTACGAAGTCGCATTCAAATCTCGGCGATATGTAATTAAGCCTACTATTAAATTCTTGTATGACTTCTTCGTTCAGTCTGTTGATGATCTGGTTCAGGTTGGTATCAATGGATTGATCAGTCTGTGCAAGTCCTCTTCCCTGGTTCCAGGCTAATGTGAATATGGGTGGGATTTCTAAGACTCCTATGTCTATATTATTCTCATTCAGGTGAATTTCATTCAATGTGTCTAGTATTGGGGTGATTTTGTCATTGATATCTTGAAAATTTGAATATCTTGGGTAGATATAATCCCCTTCCTTGTAGGTAAGGTCACAAGTTATATGCCAGTATAGTACTAAGGTTCTTAGACCGTCTCTTAGCTCGTGTATATGATTGACAAGGTACCGAACACCACTAAGTGAGTCCCGGCCACCTCTAGTCCACCAAACAAAGTTTATATTATGGTACTCAAGCGTCCCTATTTCAGTTTTTAAGTAGTTACCCTTACTGTCTGATAGGATAACAATCCTTTCGTAGTTTGGTAGCCTTGCTATAGCTTTTTCCTTATGTAGGAATTCCTCAATTTTTTTTAATTCGGTTCTCTCCATTTACATACGATTACATTTTGTCATTAACAAATTAATTTACTTTGTGTTTCATTTTTCATATATATAATATGTTTGTTGAGTGTTTAATAAGATTAAGTTGGTATACTACTAGTATACTGCAGTCAGTCACACCAGTTTGTATACATGTAACTCAGTATTATTTTATGAATATTGCATTATAGATATTGACCTGCCCTCTAAACTGTGGTGAGAATTCATGAGTAATTTTAACAATTAAGATATTTATAGTAAGTCTAATATACTAGTACACTTATATTCTCCGGTATACTGCAGTCAGTCACACCAGAAATAAGCTAGACTAGTTTTGTTAATGAAGCCATTTTGGTATCTCTACACTTAATTGAACTTTTTTTGTACAGAGCGTATTGACTGTGTAAAAATAACAATATTAATGGTATTAATGAGTCACGTCAGCAGCAATGATTTTGATGAAGGCACAAATCATCTTCTTTTTGGCTTTTTACTTGATTTTATGTCATTTTTGAAAATGTTGTAAATTAATAATGTAATATGAATCTGAAAGAATCAAATTGTTCAAATTCTGTTTATATGAGTAATCAATTTTCCATTTTAACCATCTTATTTTTAAATTTGTGATTTATGGTTGGAATATTGCTTACTTATATACTTCTAGTTGCTGCTAATGTGGCTTCTGGAATCTGCTAACCAGGGTATTTTGTTTATCCTCCCGTTTCTAATAAGTTATTTCAGTTTACAGGTTTTTGTGTTTTTTGTTGTTGTTGTTTTTTTTACATGTTTTAGATTAAATCACTGTCCAAATATCAAAATGTATGAAATGTATTCACTTACTTGACAGCTGCAGCTGGCTTAATTAAATCTGATTGTGAAGCACCCAAATTTATTTTGGTTGTAAATCTCGTGAAATCACGAGATATTTCTGTTTTTCAATTAATTATCAAATTCATTGTTGATCATTTTTTTCGTCTTAACTTTTGATTTTTTTGATTAATTGACAAAAGAAATGCTAAATGGTCAATACGTTGCCTTTTTGGAGCAACACTATTGAAATTCAAATTTGCCACGAAAAATAATAATGGCTGAAATTTTTTGTTTCACCCTTCAATAATCAAATCGAAAAATATGCCAAGATTCAAAAAAATATTGCTCTCTAAACGTCCTAATAGTTAATTAGATTGTTGTTCTTCATTTTAAACACATAATTGACACTCCATAAATTAATATCGCAACGATAACACCGGATTTATTTCACAAAATTCTTCTTGTCAAAAACTGCGTCCATTTCAAAAGGAGCAAGATGTTTTTAGCCTGATTTTAAACTTTTGTTGTTCTCGTCACGCATGTACATAGTTCATCGTTGTGCGACAATGCTCCAGAGGAGCCCAGCACAGTATCTGGAAGAAGAAGAAGAAGATTTGGGTAGAATCGGGATATTTTGGGTAGAATTGCGAGTTTCGTGCTGCCGACTGAGATAAGTCTTTGATCTTAGGTATGGACAGACATGGTGAAACCAATATACCACCTCTACTTCGTAATGTGGGGGTATAACAACATGGTATAAAATTATGGTACGAAATAACCAGACTATGGTAAGAAATGAATGACCAAACTATGGTACGAAATGGTGATGGTACGAAATGACTGTATACCTGTTACGAAATAAAGGGGCGGTGGGATGAATTTCAATTAAAATCGAATGATATGTGCGTGTATGAGTGAATGTGTGATTTGTATGTTTATAGGATGTTTATTTCATAGTCAGATTCTCATTCTAATTTTCTATTTCCCGCGGTAAACAAAGGGCGTCTTTTGAAATAAGGGAGGTAACTTTTCTGCAACTTATTTTGTATATTTCTTCGCCCCATTAGCTTTCGTTCCTTTGTAGAAATCCACTTTTGTTTGAGCATCTTAATTCATTTTTCAAAAGAATATATATTTATTTGGACAAATTGAATTAAAAAATCCATTTTTAACATTTTTGTATAACTTTGACAGCCGGATTATCATTTTTAATGTTGTCGCAAAACTTCTATGGGCGAAAAAGCCAAAGTCGCAACTTTTCGGATAAACACAGTACTCGTGGCAAATTTCCGGGTGTTGCAAGAAACTGTTAATTTTCATCAAAATTTACCCGAAGACAGTGATGGAAATCACTTTAGCATCTGTAGCAGTCTCCCTGCTTATGTTTGCAGTTGTTTTGTGTTGTATAGTAAGTTGTCATTATGATAAAAATAGCCGATCCAATCATAAGCATTGTTGGAAAAGAAACCACAGAAATTCATCTGTCAGTGTCAAGATCTTTCAAATTTGTTTTCAATATGTCAAACATCTCAAAGACAAGAAAATAATTAATTGTAGCCATATTCCAACAAATGCCATGAGCAGTTGAGAATTTGAAACGATCACAGAAAAGGAGTGACTGAATGTTATTTGAATTCAAGTCACTCCCAGAGATCTGCTAAGGCTGCGTTTTTGCACCATTGTCCCCCAACATTCAGAATTGTCCCCACTTTTTGAAGATCATGGGGACAATGTCCCCGTTTCCTTATAAACCTTGTTAGATAGGTAAATGCTATTGAGACTCAATAATTTTGTAAATGTCCCCACATTTTCAACACAATGTGCCATTGACTTCAAAACCTTAGCAGATCACTACACTCCTTACTATAGCAGCATGAAAGAGAGGTTTGAAGGCGTTTTGAGGTATTCCATCAAGGTATTCCATCTACATTTACCTTGTAACCCGAACAATCGATTTCCGATTATAAATAGGTCCTAAATGCGACAATGCCAATGAGTACCAACAATATAGTCTGGATTGATGAACATTAAATGATATACAAATGCACTGTACATGTATATGCAATTCTTTTTCTAGTTGATGATATCGCAATATTTTGTCACCAAACCATACCCAGACTTGAGCCGTTATGACAGTGAGAAGTATTTCGAGGACCCGTCGAAGGAAGACAAGGTCCCGTTTCCGAGTATACATGATCCACCCAGCATGGACCTGTCTGTTGTTGTACCAGCGTATAATGAAGAGGAAAGATGTAGGTTTGACTCTTCTTAACCCTTTCCAGAACGACGAATTTTTAGGGTGATCCTCTTCAAAAACTGTCACAAATGACAAAATGGATGTTAGTAAAGAAGGAATTTGTGTAAAATATAGCACAGAAAATATTGAGGCAAAAGGAGAAACTGCTGGTTATCAGCAGTTTCTTCTTTTGTCTCAATATTTTCCCAAACCTATCATACTAGGGACGTCAAAACCAGGTCTTGTTTGCGAAAGGGTTAACAAGGGTTTCTACTGACTTTCAAATCTGGGGTAAAAACGTTATTTTACAGCATGCCTCTTGCTCTATAACAAACATCGAAGGCTGCTTGCAAAAACGGGGGATACAACATTTAATTCGGTGGTAAAAATGAACCACATTTGCATCTTTTTGGGAGCCCTGTCTATTAAACAATTTACATGATTGCGACTGTGACAGTACATGATCGTGACAATCTTCACAATGACATTTAAAAATCAACTTTGAAAGACTTTTATGAAAACATTAAAACAGTGATAAGACGCAAAGTTTTAGTGAGACTGAAACTCTTATTTTAAGTAATTTTCTGTCTATATACAAGACCATCTTGTACATATTGTAGTAATTTGCAAAAAAAAGTACTTAAGGTTCTCGACCCCTGAAAAGCACCAAAGAGCCAGAGCCAAAATCTAGAAAGTGCAAATAATTCCAAAACTGTATTACATTTCCATTCCAAATACAAAAATAAGCATTTTGTATGGTTTAGAATTTCGAATGAATGCATACTTATGGAAATATTTGACAAAAAATGTCCAAATTACCTCCCTTGCGTATGAGTATAGAGTAAAATAATATTTGTAAATTATTTACTTCTTAGATCATAATCTTGAAATCCAGCACGGTGAATCAACTTACGTGAAGTGTATTTACAAGCGTGTGTAATTTGATGCATTTCGTATGGCTAGAAAGTGGTAATTTTTTCAGGGTCTGTAAACCTTAAAAGAACAATGAATAGAGTAAGTTCACCTAATGTCGACACTGTCCATTTATCGACACCCCCACGATTTTATCATAAATACGATTCCAGCCTCGCTCCTGATATGAAAATATCAATATTTGCGATGTCATCATTAAAAGATGCAATTTTGGAGTTTGTAGGCCACATTCTTGTCCATGTTTTTCAGGATCATCATAAATTTGGGTCAGTCTTAACATCCGAGATAAAGCTGGTTGAATTTTTTTCTTGAAAATTCTTAACTTTTAGCTGGCATATTTTCCCTGCGTATACCATTTATTTAGCTTAAAATATGTTATCCTTTACACTTTAAATTATTAAATGTGTGTTGCCTTTCAATTTCTGTAAAATACTATGGGTGTCGATAATTAGGAAAGATTAGTCATGGTTTCCCTAATATCGACACCCACTGAAAAAGTGCTTCTAAAAAGGAAATTCTGAGGCTGTAGTCTACTTAGACTACAGGAACATCTGATAATTTGTACATGTTGTAAATGGTAGCTAACTGTATTAGCAATTCTTTCAATTGGGAGGTCTTTCGTCACCAGATATAGGCTACGATCTGGCCGCTACCCTAGTTGCAATAATGCAACCAAAACCTTTAATACCAACCATTACCAATCATCAAGTTTGTGGCTAAGACATCGCATCTAGCCGTACTCTAATGTTGAAAAGTAGAAGTGATGTTAATGCCTTTAGTTAACCTACCATTCCAATGTAAACTTGGACAAATTTTATACGTATTTAAAATTGTCATCTGAAAATCGCATTTCATATTCGCTCAAATTCCCAACTGAAGATTAACATACATGAATAAAATTGACGAGTCTTACTTTTTAGCTCACCTGAGCAACATGCTCAAGGTGAGCTTTTGTGATCACCCTGTGTCCGGCGTGCGTCGTGCGTCGTGCGTCGTTCGTCGTCAACAATTGCTTTAAACATCTTCTCCTCCTCAACCACTTGGCCAATTCTTTCCAAATTTGGCAGAAATGTTCCTTGGGTGACCCTTTTCAAAACTTGTTCGTGAATTTTTGATTCGTCAAAAATTGTGGGCGTGGCAGGGCGGGGCTTATCAGACTTAAAGAAATCATTAGGGAATTCTTCAAAAATCTTCTCCTCCTCAACCACTAGGCCAATTCTTTCCAAACTTGGCAGAAATGTTCCTTGGGTGACCCTTTTCAAAACTTGTTCGTGAATTTTTGATTCGTCAAAAATTGTGGGCGTGGCAGGGCGGGGCTTATCAGACTTAAAGAAATCATTAGGGAATTCTTCAAAAATCTTCTCCTCCTCAACCACTAGGCCAATTCTTTCCAAACTTGGCAGAAATATTCCTTGGGTGACCCTTTTCAAAACTTGTTCGTGAATTTTTGATTCGTCAAAAATTGTGGGTGTGGCAGGGCGGGGCTTATCAGACTTAAAGAAATCATTAGGGAATTCTTCAAAAATCTTCTCCTCCTCAACCACTGAGCTGATTCTTACCAAACTTTGCAGAAATCTTCCTTGGGTGACCCTTTTCAAAACTTGTTCGTGAATTTTTGATTCGTCAAAAATTGTGGGCGTGGCAGGGCGGGGCTTATCAGACTTAAAGAAATCATTAGGGAATTCTTCAAAAATCTTCTCCTCCTCAACCACTAGGCCAATTCTTTCCAAACTTGGCAGAAATATTCCTTGGGTGATCCTTTTCAAAACTTGTTCGTGAATTTTTGATTCGTCAAAAATTGTGGGCGTGGCAGGGCGGGGCTTATCGGTCTTACAGAAATCATGTGAAAATTCTTTAAAAATCAATTATCAGGCTAATTTGAACCAAGCTTGGCAGAAATGTCCTATGAGTGACTGTTTTCAACACTTGCTCATGAATTTTTGATTGGGTGAAAATTGTGGGCGTGCCTGGGTAGGGCTTATCAGACTTCAAGAAATTGTAAGATAATTATTCAAAAATCTTCTCCTCCTCAACCACTGAGCTGATTCTTACCAAACTTTGCAGGAATGTTCCTTGGGTGACCCTTTCCAAAACTTGTTCGTGAATTTTTGATTTGTCAAAATTTGTGGGCGTGGCAGGGCAGGGCTTATCAGACTTAAAGAAATCTTTCGATAGTTCTTCAAAAATCTTCTCCTCCTCAACCATTGGGCCAATTCTTTCCAAACTAGGCAGAAATGTTCCTTGTGTGACCCTTTTCAAAACTTGTTCGTGAATTTTTGATTCATCAAAAATTGTGGGCGTGGCAGGGCGGGGCTTATTGGACTTAGAGAAATCATGTGAAAAATCTTTAAAAATCAATTATCAGGCCAATTTGAACCAAGCTTGGCAGAAATGTCCCTTGAGTGACTGTTTTCAACACATGCTCATGAATTTTTGATTGGGTGAAAATTGTGGGCGTGCCAGGGCGGGGCTTATCAGACCTCCAGAAATTGTAAGATAATTATGCCCCCTTTCAAAGAAAATGGGGGTATATTGTTTTGCAAGTGTCGGTCGGTCGGTCGGTCGGTCGGTCGGTCGGTCGGAAGGTCGGTCGGTCGGTCGGTCGGTCGGTCGGTCTGTCCGTAGACCAAAACTTGTCCGGAGCATAACTCGAAAAGTATTAAAGGTAGAGTCATGAAACTTCATAGGTGGATAGATCTCATTATGGAGAGGTGCAGTGCACAGGAACCGTAACTCTGCCGATCAAATTTTTTGAGTTATTGCCCTTTGTTGATTTTATAACTTGATTCTTGTCCGGAGCATAACTCAAAAAGTATGTAAGGTACAATCATGAAACTTTACAGGTGGATAGATCTCATTATGGAGAGGTGCAGTGCACAAGAACCGTAACTCTGCTGATCAAATTTTTTGAGTTATTGCCCTTTGTTGATTTTATAACTTGATTCTTGTCCGGAGCATAACTCAAAAACTATGTTAGGTAGAATCATGAAACTTTACAGGTGGATAGATCTCATTATGGAGAGGTGCAGTGCACAAGAACCGTAACTCTGCTGATCATATTTTTTGGGTTATTGCCCTTTGTTGATTTTCAAACTTTATTATTGTCCAGTGCATAACTCAGAAAGTATGTAAGGTAGAATCATGAAACTTTACAGGTGGATAGATCTCATTATGGAGAGGTGCAGTGCACAAGAACCGTAACTCTGCCGATCAAATTTTGTGAGTTATTGCCCTTTGTTGATTTTATAACTTGATTCTTGTCCGGAGCACTACTCAAAAAATATGTAAGGTAGAATCATGAAACTTTACAGGTGAATAGATTTCATTATGGAGAGGTGCAGTGCACAAGGACTGTAACTCTGCCAATCAAATTCTTGGAGTTATTGCCCTTTGTTGATTTTTATACTTAATTCTTAACCTTGCCTATATCTCGTGTCCTTTTACACATACAGCCTTGATATCTCACACAAAGATACCTCCTATCAACATCGTTCACATTTAACCATGACCTTGGACCTTGTGACATTGACCTTGGAGTTTGACCTACTTTAAAAAAAAATAAACCCGGCATATATCTCATGACCTTTTACAAATACAGCCTTGATATTTCACACATGGACACATCTTACCAAGACCTTTCACAATTGACCATGACCTTGGACTTTGTGACCTTGACCTTGGAGTTTGACCTACTTTTAAAAAACTTTAACCTGGCCGATATATCATGTCCATTTACACATAGAGCCTTGATATTTGACACATGGAAACCTCCGACTTAGACCTATCACATACGACTATGACCTTGGACCATGTGGCCTTGACCTTGGAGTTTGACCTACTTTTAAAAAAAATAAACTGGGCCTATATCTTATGTGCTATTACACATACAGCCTTGGTATTTCACACATGGACACATCTTACCAAGACCTTTCACATTTGACCATGACCTTGGACCTTGTGACCTTGACCTTGGACTTTGACCTACTTTAAAAAGAACTTTAACCTAGCCGATATATCATGTCCTTTTACACATACAGCCTTGATATTTGACACATGGACACCTACGACCAAGACCTTTCACATTTGACCATGACCTTGGACCTGGTAACCTTGACCTTGGTGTTTGACCTACTTTTATAATACATTAACCTGGCCTATATTTCATGTCATTTTACATATACAGCCTTGATATTTCACACATGGTCACTTCCAACCAAGATATTTCACTTTGACCATGACCTTGGACCTTGACCTTGGAGTTTGACCTACTTTTAGAAATATCTAACCTAGCCTTTATCTTATGTCCTATTACACCTACAGCTTTGATATTTCACACATAGACACCTCCTACCAAGACCTTTCACATTTGACCATGACCTTGAATATTGCAACCTTGACATTGGAGTTTGACCTACTTTTAAAACGACTGAAACCAGGCATATATATCATGTCCTTTTACACCTACAGCATTGATATTTCACAAATGGACACCTCCAACCAAGACCTTTCACATTTTACCATGACCTTGACCTTGGCATTTGGCCTACTTTTAAAAACTTTAACCTGGCCTATGTTTCATTTTACTTTTACATATACAGCTTTAATATTTCACACATAGACACCTCCTACCAAGACCTTTCATATTTGACCATGACCTTGGACCTTGTTAACTTGACCTTGGACTTTGACCTACATCAAATGTAGGCCCTTGAGGGGGCATATATGTTTTACAAACATCTCTTGTTAATACTGTACACAATCAAATACACGAAGAACTCAGGTGAGCGATATCAGTGCCTTTC